>CM077186.1:23656140-24043640 GCA_039654105.1 Coreius guichenoti | reverse complement strand
CCTAAAGTAATATTAACAAACTATATAATTTGAACGCTTACAATCTCTGGTTTTCATATTTGGAGTCTGATGTGTAATACAAATGACAGGAACAGTAATTTATTAATTTGCAACAAGTAGCCTATATTTTCAGACTCATAAGTTGTGTTCAGACCTTTATTTTGAAATAGTGATGCACATGAAAAATCATGAAATAATGGTAGACCTTTTTATGCCAAGAGTTCAAAAGACAACATCCATTCTATTTTTTGAGAAAAAAGGTCTGAAAATGTTTTAAATATAAAAAAAATAAAATAATTATAGATTCTCCATTTGTGATGAGGCGGCGAGCTATAACACACATCCGTGTTCTTTCCGCGTGTCTTTTAGGCCTATGTGTTTGTTTTGAATTCAAATCAAATACTGCAAAACTGCCTATATTACTTCTGAATATGATGTCTACTTTATAAATTGTATGAAAATTCTGGAAATATATGGTTCAGATCACTCAAACCATATGGAAATGGAAGAGTCCTAATATGGTCACCAGTGGAGTCAAATGGTTGTCATCTAGTGGAAAAGTTTGGTACTGCACCCAAACAAAATCTTACTGAAAGCTATTTTTTTGAGATATCAACAGATGTTGTTCAAAAGAACTTGTTCAGATTTATGGCTTTGATTTTCTTGCAGTTTTAGAGTAAAACATGTTTTGTAAAATATATAGTTTATATAAAATAAAAAGTATAAAAGAATTATATTTTTACATTTTCATAAACTTAAACTACTATAACTTTTTTTTATTTCACTTTCTTAGTTTATTTCACTTCTACAATAATCTGCCAAGTGTCTCCTTTAAAAAAAGACCTAACTTAAGTAACAAACTTAAGACCAAAGTATTCAAGATTTATAACAATTTTAAGTGGAAATGTCATTTTTATGCCCCAAAAATGTGACTGGCAGTTAAGGTGCTATATACATACATTTGAATTTAATTGAAACGGTTTCTCTTCAGGTTTATAAGATTTTGTTTTGCTTTAGTACAAATGTCCAGTTCCATGTCCACTGCAGTTCAGATCTCCTGTAGGGTTTAGGTTTTTACCTACAAACAAATGGAAACATCATCATCACTAAAATTGTGCATTTTGTATTGCATTTTTTACAGGTTGCATCCTGAATACAGTCGTGAATAAATATTTAGTATAGGGTAGATACTTTAATTATATATAATACAATGTATATAATATGTAATATATAATAGTAATTATAATATTTTTTTTTCTAGTGGTAGTTTTTAAGTGGCAATCTCTCCAGCTCATCTCAAGTGTAACTTAATGTCTTGTTCTAAATTATTTATATAGTCATTAACTAATTGTAATTCATCTCAAAATCAATTCCTTAATGATTAATCATTACCTCATCCGTTGTTTGCTCCCTCCACCTCAAAGTCGTCTGGCAGCAGTTTATCTTGCCGGTTGCCCAGAGTGAAAGCAAGCAGTGCCAGTAACCCTGAGTCCAGGATGCTGATAATGCCTAGAATATAAGCCCATCGAACGGTGCAGTTTCCCAGCGTGTACTTGTCCGTCCGCTCGCCACACATTCGCTTTACCTCCGAAGCATCCCACCCGTCCGGATAAATCATACAACCCATCACCATCAACACAGCTACAACATCAAGTGCAAAGGTTAAAACAATTCTCTAACTTCTCCATATATAGGCCTACTTTTTATAGAACAATTGTGTTCCAATGAATTAAGGTAGTCGCAATATTAAATTTTTCACTAGGCTACTTAAAATGACGTTGTGAGGAATTTGGTTGGGCTATATACAGATAAATGATAACAGAATTGATAACATGATAACATAATTTTCATTTTTGGGTTAACTGTCCCTTTAAGACAGTACACGTCATTGAATGGACTTTGCATCGATCCCTCACAGCCTGGTGTTCATTCACCAAAAACAAATATGGCGTCTACCCTAAATAAATCTATTAATAAACATTATTTAATCTTTTTTTGGTTTAATTTGTTTTTTAAAGCAGCATTACTGTATTTATACTTTTAGTGAGTCCAAATGGAAAACAGTTATCCCACCTGAAGATGTTTGCATCCATGCGCATATCTTGTACACACTTGCAGAGTTGCAGAAGAAGAAAAGACCAAAGCACACAATGGTGCCTACGATAAGGAGCATTGAGGTGCCTACAAAAAACATAGCAGTCCTGAAAGCCGCAGAGGGGATCGAGCCAAAATCAAACACACTTCCTTTGCAGACCAATTCGGAGGTGATGGGGTTGCCAATACAGTAGTGAAAAAGCCCAAAGTATCCAGCCTGCGGGGTGTTAACACTGTCACCAATCCAATAGGGCTGAATGAAGACCACCACAGTAATGATGGCGAAGCATATGGTGAAAACAGCCCACAGGACGCCGATGGCTCTGGCATTTCTCACATAATTGGTGTGGTAGATTTTGGCAGCCTCTTGGGCTGGAAGCATCTTCTCATTCGCCATTATTAGATCGATTTACGTTTATCTAGCGAGGTTAGAAATCTGTAGATATTTTTCAAGAAGAAAACCAGACCAGATGAGAATCTAATTCAGAATAACACTGTCACCAGCGAAATAGTGTCAGAAACAATGTTGTTGCCAACAAAGGTGTCAGTTTTTAAATTATTAATGGTAAATTCAGTCGAGGAATAAGGTGACGACAATAACCTGTTCTCTTAGATGCTGTAATCAGATATGTTTGTTGCTTCACAGTAAAAGAATAGCTATTGTGTTCTAGGCCCAACATCAACTCTTTATCTTTTGTAAAAAGCTGCACTCAACACCCCTTGCCAAATCAACGGAACACAACTTTGTGTCTGCCAGATTGACAACTTTATCATAAAACAAAGTTTTACTCAGAAAATGTTATTTTTTAAATGCAGAAATGATGTAGTCAGTTTGTTCAGTGTCTGTATGAGGGGATCCTTGACACCAATTAGCATAACGTTGAGGGCTCTTTTATTGATATCTCTGTGCTAAGTGGCCCTTGTTGTCAATCCCGATCCTAATGGCCTTATTATCAACCTGTTAAGATGATTTAACCATTAAAATACATTACATGGCCAAACGTTTGAGGACACCCCACATACTTAGGTTACTCTACTGATAGGGTGGCAGACAGCAGGGAGAAAACCATGCTAAATGGGTAAGATGTCTGTAAGAAAGTCTGCATTTATTTGATCAAAAAAATATACTAAAAACAGTAATACTGTGAAATATTTTTTCAATTTAAAATAACTGTTTTCTATTTTAATATATTTTAAAATGTAATTTATTCCTGTGATGGCAAAGCTGAATTACTCCAGTCTTCAGTGTCACATGATCCTTCAAAAATCATTCTAATATGATCTGGTTAAAACAAACATGGTTTATTATTATCAATGTTGAAAACAATTGTGCTTCTTAATATTTTTTTCAGGATTCTTTGATGAATATAAAGTTCAAAAGAACACATATATCATTATAAATGTCTTTACTGTCACTTTGGATCAATTTAATGTGTCGTTGCTAAATAATGTATTAATTTATTTAAAAAAATATTACTCACCCCAAACTTTTGAACACAAGTTCATATAATGCGGCATAAATTGGATAGTAAAGTGAATAGACTTATCAACTTTTAGGAGGAAGAAAAGACTTCTTTTATTTTTGTGTTGCTTTTTTTTTTTTTTTTTTTTAAAGTTTTATAAGTTTAGTTTTAAATTCTAATAACAACAATGTCCACAAGTACAAAAGGAAAGAGAGAGAGAGAGAGCGCGCGAGAGAGAGATTTTGCTAATGAGGTTTTAGTAGTGATATAAATAAACAATAAATGTATCTCTGTCAGGAATTTGTTGCTCAGAAGGGAATTTTTACAAAGACAAGACAGTAAATAACAAAGCCTGTACTCTGATGTTTGTGTTCCTCTCGGGCGTGATGTGAAGCCTTTGCTTTGTAGGTCAAAAATGACAAAAATATCAAAGGCACTGCAAGCCTGACATGTAAACAGAACCCTTGAGCATTGCATAATGCTGCAATAACAATGCAACATCTGTTTAGCAGCAATATATTTAATAGTGCACAAAAAGATCTTAAGATATATATTAATAGAAATAAAAGCTTTGAAGACCTTGTTATACTGTAAGCTTTTGCCTGAATTACGCAACAAAATCATTCATAATGCCAAAGCCACATTTTACAGCATCATTCCTTGACGAATTTCTTCTATTTCAGGCCTCTGTAAAGTACGCGTTTCTGTCTGTTATTGCTCAGTGATGATATTTTTGTATTAGATATGTTTGCATTAAACAGACCACGTTATTTCAGTGTTGCTTGCTTTTTGAAATGTTCAAGCAATTTCTGAGTGAAATTTGTTTCAAAGTAAATCCTATACCAAATTTCTTTCATCGTAGCTTTTAGGCTTTCACATTCTGTTACACAATCATAAATGTGATAATATTGTTAACAAAACTACATCATGTATTTGTACAACACATTATTAGCAGCTTACTTAAAAACCACACCTATAAAAATGTACATCTGTTGGCGTTTAATTCATGTTGTAGAACAATCTCTTTTTCGTGTAATGTTAACCACATTACTCATAAATTCAATATCGTCATTCTACAAACTGAACCACTCCGTAGCAAAGAAATAGCATGTAGCAAATCCGGTTTCTCGGCTGTGAATAAACCACCACAAATGTTCCTGGTTCAATAAGAAACACCCCTACCTACACAGGTAAGAAAACGACGCTAGTCAAGCTATTATACTGGAGTTTTAAAAAAAAAACATCTGCCAACGATAAACATACTGTAGGCTACTTTTTTGTAGGCCTATCATTTACCAAGTGCTATTATTTAGTATGCAATGAAGAGCTTCACCACCAGATGGCTGCCTCCCACCAGAACACATTGTAGGCTATGCCCTATAAATAAAATTACACAGCAGCAATAAATATGCCAGATGAGTTTTCCCCATGCACTCACAGCACCATCAAAACACACCAGCAGAGAATTCAATGAGGATGTGTGTTCACAGCAGGCGAAATCAACTTCCAGTAGTACTCTTCCATTGTTCTGGAATGTAATGATGTTTTGTAGCATATTTTGAGATTCATAGGCCTGAACTAAAACTTGCATACAAACCAGGCACAGTCTATACTGTGGTCTATGATTTTCACGCAGGTTATCTGCGGCAGGTGAATCTGCATTTTTATCAACATGATCCATTGACTTATTGTATGTCGTTTAGTGGCCAAACCCGACATGTGAAGTAATGGATGGAATATATTACTCAGACACAGCAGTGTGCTGGTAAGGTAGGCTATTTGATGAATTATGATCCCTGGACTTTACGTCGTTTTGCATATGCAACATGATTGATCTTGTTTACTTTAGTCTTTCCTTCCGCTTGTTTATCTAACATACACACACACACACACACGGAATATGGAATATTTGATTAGTGTTTGTGAATGCTGGATAATAAATGAGGATTGAGGAATTGTCCGACATGTCTGCCATGTGGTGTGTTGTTCAAATTCACTTATTTACTTTTTTTTATGCACGGTGTAAATAGCAGTGTAAAAAACAGTCGAATGTAAATAGTGTTACAAAATTTCCCCGAGACAGGCATTTAAAAATAGTTCAGATCTCACCTCTTTTAATTACATTTATGGTTCTAAAAGTGGTAAACTAATAAGCATAAATCTTAATTAAAGGTTTACATATAACCACTAATTAAATAGCTTTGGTACTCCTTTCTTTGAGTTTCAGTGGCAATTGATGTGCATAGAAGCAGTAAGAAAGCTCATTAGTTTTAATTCAGTTTTTATCCACAGTGAGAGAACAGTTTGAACAGTTGTTATTTACTAAACTTCGCTAAAATGTTAAAGTTCACAACACCGCCCTAACCAAATAATTTCATTTAATTAGATACCTATGGCATTTCCATGTTCCTCCTTCCACAAAATAATGCCCTTGGTTGGATTGGAACAGTAATGTATTGTATACTGCACAGTATGTAATGTACAGCCTATCACTGTAAAAATGAAAGGATCCTGGAGGAACCTTTTGGGGTTCTTCACTTTGCCACACTGGCGGAACTATCTCCTAGATCCTCTAGGCACCATTTCAAAAGGGGCAGTTCTCTGAGGAACCACCCAGGTTTACTGAGGAACTCTTATATGAACCATTGTGTGGAACTGATTTGGGTGCCTCCAGGAACCAAATTTTAAGTTTTTTTACTCAATTATTTTATTTCATGTTGGTACTATGATTACCTACTATAGGAGAAAGTGCTTTGAGGCACACTCGGTGTGGGTCCCTATCATCTTGGGGCCCAGCTGGGGTCTTTCCTCCTTAACCACAGCCACCGACTGCAGTATTCTGCAGTATTTGCCACTTCTCTGATGGTCTGGCGCAGGGTGTGGCCATGGATTCCCAAATTCTTAAGCAGCTTGACGGTAGATGTTGCCACAAAGCCCCAGCAGCCAACCTCCACAGGGCGGACTGAAACTTTCCAGCCCTGCTGATGAGCATGGTTTGCCATCTCTGCACACCGTAGCCTCTTCCTCTCATTTGCCTCCTCAGTGGCATCCTCCCAGGGTACTGTCAGCTCGATGAAATAGACAATCTGCAAGGTATCGGACCAGAATACTAGGTCTGGTCTTAGAGTGGTGGTCACAATCTCAGCCGGGACTGTAAGTCGCTGGCCTACATCAGCCAGCATCTTCCAGTCCCTCGCTCCTGCCAGTTGTCCAGCCTTGGTCAGTGGAGAGGTCCTTTTGCTCGAAAGAACAACATCCCCTGTGCTGTACTTGGTGTCATAAGAGGTATGGCATTGATCGCTGTTCTTTTGCACTTGATTGTGCCTCCATGTATATCTGCCTTGGTGATTATATGTCTGAGGGAAGCTGGGAATGAGCATGGGAAGATGGATCTTCTCCTACCCACTGCTGTTTTTTGGAGATGAAAGGTCATTGTATGTAGCTCTGAGAAGGAAACTGATTCTTCCTGCCTCCATCTCCCACAGATCCTTCTAGCTGATCTTCCTTTTTTTCTATGCCCTCCCAATTGGTCCACTGTTCTTGCTGCACTTGTTCCTGATGCCGGATTTAAAAAAGTTAGTTGCCGAAGTTAGGCAACTAATTGAAATAAGTAATTTGAAATACTAATCATTACTAAAACTAAAACTGAAATAAAAATAAAGCCAAATAGAAATATTTAAAGAAAAATATTAATTAATACTATACTTGCAATGATAGAAGAAAGCAAAAGCACTTCTGACTTTAGTGAGGGCTGTTAATCATGTTGGAATATGAAGTAACCTAGCTCAGTGACAGCACTAATGCAAAAAAAAACCTCAGGCCATTGACTCTTACTGAATTTAAGACTAGCTTTAATCTTCATTGCAAACGTTATTTCATTTTACACTAACTTTTGTAGTAAAGGAAAGGTTTTATTGGTTTTTGATTGGGACTGTAATAATGTCATGCGTCATATCTGACACATGGTAAACATAATTAGATTTTATCAGTAAATTTGAGATTGCCCTTTGCGAAATTGACCTGTGTACATCTATCCCAGCAGGCATTGTTTACTTCATATAGTGGCAGATCCTTGGTTTTCTTATTGTAATGTAATTGTACAACCAGTCACATTTATAGACCTAATCAGTTTGAGCACTTCCAGTCTGTTACTGTGAAGTTTGAAGATTTGGAGTCAGTCCCAATGGATATACAGTGACTCCAAAAAACGTGGACACTTAAGTCACACGTAAAAATGTATGAATATCAATCCAAATGGTATTTGCTAACAACTTACAAGAAAAGTAACCACTTTTCCCAGCCATTTTAGTTATATTAAGATCATGTTTAATATCACCAGTGTTCAAATACTTTTTGAAGATTTTACTTTATGAACAATATATATATATATAGTTGATATAAAATGTGAAATGTATATTTCTTTGTAAATAAATACAGCTTGTATATAATGCAGTAACATTCATAAATTCTTAAGTATTGTTTAAATGTCCAAATACTTTTTAGGGACACTTTATTTACTATTTATTGCTCCTCCTTACTCAGAAGTTGCCAAAAAGAAAGAAAGACACAACCAATTTTTTGTGGCTTTTTTTGTCATCTTGCTTTTGATCATATCAAAGGCTGCAACAGTGATTTTTTTTCAAAGGAATTTGTTCCTCACTCAGATCAACGGTCTGTTGCCTCTCATCATCTGTTCTGACCTTTGATCCCTGTTGCATCTCTCTGTGGTGTGATTGCAGCATTGTAACCTCAAAGGCATGCCCAGCGCCAGACATTTTCTCTCACCTTGCAGGTGAGCGGACATACATTACACCTCTCTTCATCAAACCCACACCAGGAAATTCAGAAATCTTTGCTCTGTAGGTTAAGATGATACATTTCTCTTGCTTGGAGGGATCATGGGATTAAGGTTTGCCTGGTTAGCAGGATTTAGGGTTTTCTTGGTTCTTTTGGTCCAGACCAAAAAAGAAAATTATACACTTTGTCCTGGTTCGCTTAGCATTCACACTGTTATTTTTAACAAAGAACCTAAAGATACAAAAGAAAAAAAGGCTTTATGATGTATATTTTTCAACAGAACATACTGAACATCCAAAAAACAATGCTGTGCGCTGGGCTAAATCTGTATGTGCGTACATATGATGGTATGATTACCAGTTTAGAATTTACAAAGAGCTTATAAAATGTGTAAAGGAGTCAAAACAGTGGTAGGAATTCCTCAGTTGCACACAGACAAAGTTTTGATGCCTGTACTAAACTGTAATGGGCAACATTCTGTGCTTTTTAGGGGCAGTTTCCCGGACAGAGATTAAGCCTAGTCCTGGACTAAAATGGCCTTTTAAACCAGATTAACAGAAATCTGCTTTCTCTGTCATGGTTTTAAATAGTCCTAGACTTGGTCTAATCCAGAGTTTAATAAACTGATTTCCTGGAGGAAGACAAGAACTACTCCAGGATTAAATTAAGGAGGCAGGTTTAATTTCAGATTAACGTTGTGTTTCAAAGAAGACACATGTATCACTTGGGATATGTCAGTGAAGATCAATATATACACACATGTATGTATGTGTGTGTGTGTGTGTGTATATGTATGTGTTTGTGTGTGTATGTATGTGCGTATGTATGTCACAGAGGCAAGCTAGTAAGAGCTGTGCGTTTAAACTTCACTTCCCTGGCTTCAAGAGCGCATTAGCGACTGACACTAGAGACTAGCGTCCTTGTTAGCACGTCTGCCTTCCATGCTGGAGACCAGGGGTCCGTTCTTCGTACCTCGCTTAATACATCTGAGATGATTTGACAGATCCCAGATCTTCTAATCGTGATAACTGATCTCTCTGAATTTGGTTCTTCAAACGAATTTGCGGATTGGATTAAAATATCTGGATTAAATTGTCTGAGATTACTGCGTGTTCCTGTGTTCCCTGAAGAGGGCAGATGTATTGATACTCGAAACCACGATCAGCAATGCAGCGATTGGCTGGCAGCAAGACAGCAACGTAATGACATCATATAATTAAAATGGCGAAAACTTGACGAAAAAAATAAAAAACACGAATTTCTGGACCTTATAAGGAAACAACCAAAACAACATAAAAGTTATAATAGATAAATAAAATGTGCACTGTTTTTTTAAACATGATTCCCAATTATTTATATTCACGATTTTACAGTATTTGTACACCCTTTACATTTTTATTTCAATGTTGTAATTAGCAATTCATTTAATTTTTAATTCAATTTTTATCAGATTTGTTACGTGACAGCATTAATTAAAGTTTCTTAAGGGTCAAGATCAAGTTATCTGCATCTCCTGCGCCGCATCAAGCCACTCCCATAATATCCGTCATCACTCAAATTAATGCACGGCTCAGATTGACGTTAAAATTGACTCCAATAAAATTATAAAGTAATGATTCCATCACGAATAAATCTCTCAATCAAGTGGCTGTTTCTATAGTATTATACACAACATTATAATATTATTTTTAAATACATTTTTATATTATTATTATTATTTAAAATTATTATTGCCCCTGGTTCAGTAAGGAACTCTTGTAATAAAGTAGCAGTGGCTGGGACAGATTTTAAGTATCACCTCTGGCTAAAAAGGATGCAATCTAATCCTGTTTACATTAGGGCTGCAGCTATCGATTATTTTAGAAATCGAGTATTCTACCAATTATTCCATTGATTAATCGAGTAATCGGATAAGAAGTACTTTTTCTTTATTAAAGAGCAATACTAAATATACAAGAGAAAATAAGACAGGTATCTTAAAATAAACAACTAATTTGTTTCCTTTTTAGAAAAATTTTAAGTTTTATTGCTGAAATTGCATACATTAATATCTGTGAAAACTAAACCAATTTAGTGCATTCAATTGCCATATTATATTCAAAATGCAAATACAAATATATAAATAAAAAAATCATAAATAAAAATATAAAAATCAATTTCAAATTACTTTAAAAAGGTAAACATAGTACAACCTAAAACTAAACCTACAACCTATATATCAAAATAATGGTAATATAAATAATAATAATGCCTAAACACTGCATTTATGTTGTGCAACTTAACTTTCAAGTTTCAGCTTCAGCTCAGGCATGACATAAGCCTTTGCTGTCTTCTTGGAAGGCTTTATGGCTTTTGTAAGAAGCAAAAAATATTGGACAGGAAGGTAACTTGGAACAAGAACAAGAGTAGAGATGGGCATACTAGAGATGCGCGGATCAGCTCTAACGTCACCGAATCCACTGTTAAAAACAAACCATCCACCCGCACATGATTTTCTCTGATTTAGATCCGCACCCGATCGTCACATTACAATTATTCAAATTCTCAGTGTTAAGCGCGATGCTATCGTAACATATTAGCTACACTGAAGTAGGTTGCTTTAAAAAAATCTTCTTTGGCGAAATTTCATTTCTTAAATAACCTAAACCAGAGTCGACAACCTATACAGCACACGGAGGAGTAATTGCTGGAACGTGAGCAAAAGCGAGAGATGTGTTTGTATTTAATTCAGATAAAGTACATCGCACATACAGATCTACATTTTGAGCTAATCATTCATCATAATAACACAGCTTATTTTATTAAGTTAGGAGCTATAAATATGATTAAAGTGTGAGATTTAAATTACGCAAATCAATGAAAGCACGCAGCTCTGAAAGCAGGAGTGCTGCGCATCATGCGCACACAACAGTTAGGTTTGGCTATTTGTTGCGCTTAGCTTTGAGAACATTTTAATGGTGTATTTCGGAGATATCAAGTATATATAAAGTCCCATTAAACATACACATCACAATGACGGTGATGCATGTGCAAACTCCCAGACATTTAACACTTATTTAATAACATTACAGATTGATCTGAATAAACAGGGTATGTGCAACTTTGGTGTATAAGACAGCAGACTAACCGGGTAGCTGTATTTTGTGCAAACAATATAAATCATAATGTGATTTTGTAGAAATTGTAATCAGGTGCTAGAAAAAGAGTACCCAATTAAAATGTCTGTACATAAAGGACCCGATCATGGAACAATGCACAGCACAAGCGCAGTGTTGAGCTTCTTGAGTCTGTTCAGTAAGGAGCGTTTTGATTGGTGGATTAAAAGCTCACTGCGATTGGCTAAACAGAACATCCTCCAAAAAAAGATGTTTATGAATCTTAACCTGCCAGGAAGGTCTCAAAAATACCACACACAAATGCAACGCAGTCCATGCACGTGTGACGATTTGCAAATGCAGATTCAACGATCCATAAATACATGTAACATCTTTCATAAATGTGTGATGGAAATTAATTCAAGAACTTGATATATACATATTTGTGTAAAGATTTTAAATTTATTTAGGTAAGATGCATTTGTGTGAGCATTTGGGCAAATATTTATGCTTTTACTTGTGCATTTATGAATTTTGTTTTGAATTTACGAATCAGATTTTGTAAATGTGAATTGTGCTGTGCATTTATGAATTTTGTTTTGTAAATGTATTATTTTTGAGTCTGATCCGGCTCCATACTCGTATCTCTTGCGAACTGCCGCAAATGAAACTTAAATGTTCAGCGTCGCATCCTGAAGCTCAACACACAGTTGTCTTCATTTAAAAATAGCGAGACTAAATTATATTACCAGTGCTGATGCCGCTCTCTCTCGCATTGCGGTCTTTGATCTTGAAATTAGCTGAAAACGACAAGTTTTAAGTTAAAGAGTGACACACATTCATTGCGTTTTACCGTGAAATGAGAGTCCCATTTCTTTATTAAAATCAACACATTAATGATTTGTCTCTCATCCACCTGACCCGCGGATATAATCGCAATCCGCGCATACTCCGAGTCCTTACACAAAAATTGTCTTTCTGCAACATGACCGTGTGTAGTTCGAGTTACTCGAGGAATCGTTTCAGCCCTAGTTTACGTGAAATAAACCTGCTCCCGGACCTGTTGCAATGACAGCAATTACAGGATGAGCTTCGAAGAACCAAACAATCCAAGATCATGCCAAATCGTCAACAATCAAATCCAGCTAACTGAGTTGTGCGACGTACAAAGAACGGACCCCAGGGTTCGAATCCTGCTCTGAATGGATAGAGTGCAGGGGAGGGGCTTTGGGGGCTCGAGCCCCTGCTCTTTTTCAAACTTAATCAAAAGTGCCCCTCTCAACAATTATCATCAATAATATTGTGGTCAATAAAAAAATAATATGACAACGTGTACAAAACAGTAACAAAGCGCTCAAAAGTCGGAAATCGCGTTTATTTTTTACGTATCTGTCAGATATCGTTGCCATGACGCGTTGCTATGGGTGGCTTGTGTCTTGCTTGACTGCTCATTCTGACACTGCCTCCTCTATATTTGTTTGCTCATTGTTAAAATAAAATACAATAAGTTTGTATCTGTACCATATTAATAATTGTGACCAAACTGTCTATCATATTCATAATTGTGACCAAACTGCTTACAACAGTGGTCGGGAACCTCTAGGCTCGCGAGCCATATGGGTCATTCAGTGAATGCCTGTGGCTTGACGGCAGGAGAAAACAAGCCAAACAACCACGATTTTTAAAACCTTTTTCATCATTAATCAAAGCTATTATGCGAAATGTAGGCTGTCAAGAAGGAGGCAAGAGAGGCAGTGTCTCCTCAAAAAACTGGATAAGACAATAATCGATATTACAAAATGAAACAACACAAATATTAAAAAATGTGATATTAAAAAGTGTAAAAATTGCTCGTTTAATAAAGTAACAGTGTCCAACAGCGACACCCGCAGGTAAAGTTACAGCAGGTTGCCTCAGCCCATTGCCTTTTAACAGACCCGCCAAAGTCGCGCTATGATTGGATATGATCGGTTATGGTTGGATATGATTGGTTCACGCGATAAATCCCACCTCTTGATTTCGTGCGCGTTCTCGAATCCTAAAGACTAATTCAAAAGTAAGTAAACAACTAAGCCATTTGGATATCACCGCATTATGTCACGTCAAAATCAAACCTGAAATGTCCTGTAAACATGATGACTGTGGCGTTTTTAGTGAGCAATCAGCTTGGGGAAATTAAAGATACATCTTCGTTTCCGTCTTTGACATTCATTGTTTACCGGGCTTGATGTAAGTAAGTTGACTTAAGAAGAAAAGCTAAACATTAGTTTACAAATAAAATATATTGTTTAAATTGTTACTGCCTTTAGTTATTATTTTGGAATAAATGTAAAATTGTGTAAAAACACTAATTTGATTAAATTTAATAAATAGAACATTATAGTGTAAAAATAGAAAATGGAATTGTATTTGGTCTTTCTTTTTTGTGTAGCCTAATGTTTATTTAACCAGGAAAATGAAGTGTAACAGGGACATATATTTATATTTGATATGTAAAAAAAAATGTCAGGACTTTGCCTCCTCATTTTAAAACACCACCGCAAACCACTATACTATGCCCATTTTTTACATTTGAGCCCCTGCCCCTGAGGAACTCTCTGCACGTCCCTGGTAGAGTGGGAAACTTTGCGTTTGCCCAGAATAGTTTTGTAAACGAAAAGTTTCTCTGGGGAACCTAAAACATTTGTGAGAGAATGCAAAAGCATTGACAAATAATTTTTGTCCCATTTCATATTATTTTTCCTTCACCATGTCCCTTTAAGGGCTTCATACATTCCACAGCTGATGTGTGCCGTTTTTCTTTGCTATTTGCTTTAAAAGAGTTTTCTCTTGTTCAGTAAATTTTTTTTTTTTTGCTGTCATTGTTTTCTTTAGATTTGCCTCTCAGTTCCATGCAATTTTAAGCTTTTCTTGATCCATTCCATGTTTTATAGGCAACCTCTGTCATGCTAATTCAGTTGGTTTTAAATGAATCTGGTTTAATTTAGTTCAGGACTTCATAGTCCAGGTGTTAGTAATCTGTACTTAATCTGTGTTTTAGAAAACCATTTTTTAATCACGCTTAACTATTCTAGATTAAGGCCTACTCCTGGCTTAATTTAAACCCTGTCCGGGAAACCGCACCATAGGGTCGCAACTTGTGACATCACATCGTGTTTTAGATTGTCTTTGTCTTTGGTCAATGCGTTCATATTTCAGTCAAAACGCACTAGAGTTCATTCGGAAACGGGACTGAGACCCACCTTTTCAGGGGACTCGGCCCGCTTGTTTTGTGCGCACCAAGGTTCGGATGGCAGCGTTTTACACTTATTCAAATGAACCGCACTAACAGAGCAATTACACCAGAGTTTGTTTAATCAAACCAAAACTTCCAAGTGTTAACATCCTTAGTTAGCCATTGTTGGTAGATGCCCATTCAGAAGCAGCTGTGTATTCTGACCTTCTTCTTTTTTTTTTTAGCAAACAAGTACATCACTAATATTTCATGTTATGTTATGTTCATGTTTTATTGCTTGATAGAGATAATGAGAGAAGTTAATAGGGTTTGTCTGTCCATTAGTGTTGTTTATTTCATGGCATGTGTATACACTCTTTTTGTTAATGGCTTTGTTTGAGTTTGGGCTTGGTGCCTGGACTTCCCTCACCTCCACAGAAGGTCATTGGGAAACAGCAGCCCATCTTTTAAGCCCACCTAACTGTTTATGTGGTGAATGGAGCAATTTAGCTTAATTGCTGATGGGTATTAAGTGGAGGTCTTTGTCCTGGCAGTGCAGGGCACTGCTGTCATTATCATATGCTGTATGCTCTTCACCTGCTTTACTGTTGCCCTTTGCCATACTGGGACCTCTGCCACATAAAATTTAATAAAAATGTTTAGGATTGCTCAGTTCATACCACTCAGTGTCATGTATTAATTTGAACAACACAGACAGCATGACCCTGCTAAGAAGAGTAGACTGTCACATGTTGCTCCAGAGATCAGCATTCTCTGTTCTATTTATTTATTTATAAATAAATTTATACATGTACATTATACAAATGTATACTGTATTAATTGGTAGAGATTAGAGAATCAGGTAATTGTGTCCCTTAGTAGTTAATTGAGGGTTAGTATGTGTTTGGACTGAAGTGATTGAGTAGTTACAAGGAATTGGTCATTAAGCTGTTTCTAAGGCTTCCACAGAAGATTGTGCTGACCAGCAGGATCCATCTGTGTATCTTCTTGGTGAGTGTCAGTCATCAGCATATCAGTCCATGAATGCTAATGACCTAAGACAAGTTCAAATGTTACAAAAGCAGCATAAAGTGTGGCACTGAAATGTGCAGTCTTTGGTAATTATCCCTGATGTTTCTTGTATTGATGACACAGCCATTCCCAGCCACATGAAATTACAGTTTTTTGGGCAATTCATGCAACACTTGAAGCTGATATTGTTTTTCAAGAAAATTTTAGAATACTTAACCATGTGATAAATCCGTGTAATGCTTAAGTTCATTTTACAATTAATCATTTTAGACAGTGTAGTGCTATTGAATGTGTATATAAGCTGTGCCACTTTTTAAGTAGTCAGCTCTCAACTGAAATGAAAGGAGCTATAACACAGGGCCAGCATAGAAATATGACTTCTCAAAAAAAAAAAAAAAAGCTAAATTTAAGGGTAAGCTGTGTCACATCAAGAGGTAAATTGAGTCATTGGGTATGGTAACAATTTTGTTGCAAGTAAAAATACGACATGCTTTTACTTGCTTCGACCACTATTATTTATAATTTGTAAGCCACTTTGGATAAAAGTCTATGCTAAATATATGTAATTAACATAAATGAGAAAAAAGATATGTACTAAATGCACTATTCCATTCCCAAGTCTTATTTTGCTGAACATTATTCATATTTTCTTAAAACAGCCTGAAAAGATTTTATATTCTAAATCTAATATTTGAAACCATTTCCACAATTTTATAATATTTTTTAACATTTCCTGCATTTGGATACAAAGCTTACTAACCTTTAGGACCTGGCACGCTTTACCCAAATGCATCATTGAATAATTTATGTTTAATTTTTAGCCAAAAGAAAGGACAGTGTTTTATATCTTGGCAATTCACCAGCATACATACCGTCGATAGTTCAAAAGTCGGATTTTTAAAATGTTTTTGAAAGAAGTCTCTTATGAGACTCTTCCGCATTTATTTAATCAAAAATACAGTAAAAACAGAAATGTTGTGAAACATTATTTCAATTTAAAATAACAGTTTTCTATTTGAATATATTTTAATATGTAATTTGTGTGATGCAAAGCTGAATTTTCAGTATAATTACTCCAGTCTTCAGCGTCACATGATCCTTCGGAAATCATTCTAATATGCTGATTTAGTTCATAAAACATGGCCTATCAATGTTGAAGACTATTGTGCTGATTCATTTTTTTCAGGAGTTTTGATGAATACATTCAGCATTTATCTGAAATAGCAATCTTTTGTTACAGTGTAAAAATCTTTACACTTGCTGAATAAAAGTGTTGATTTCTTAAATATATAATGGTAGTGAATATTTTTAGATTTGGATGAATTTTTGTAGAAAATGTACAGTTCTTGTCATTTTTCTCATGTGCATCAGCTGTATATGATAGGCCATTTCTAATTATATAGTCAGACAATGCAGTTCTGCCAGATTAACAGGGTGCCGCATTTTACCACACTCTATTTGTTTTAGTTATCTGCATGATAACGGGAGAGACAGTCAACAACTTTTAACTCTGTTACATCCTTTACACTGACACTTATGATGTTATTTTGAATTCTGTGCCACACCAGAGGGCATCTTTGCACTGTCTACATTAAGATTAATGTGTGAGTTTGTTTAACGTGAGTTATTGTCGACTGCAATGCAACAGTGGAAAAACATTTTTTAGAAACAACCTTCTGCAGCTGCCTATTTACCTCTGTCATTACCCTTTGCTGAAACACCCATGTATTTTCCATTGTATGGACCACAGATTAAGATACATGTTCGGTTCGGATATTGATGTCAAGATGAGTCGTTATTTAGTGGTCAATTCCCTGTAGGGCTTTTTATTATTTGTGCCCTGTCAGCAGAGCAGCCAGTAAGGTCAGAAAATGAGTAATGTCTGTGATGGCATCGATTTGAGCTGGAGAATGGACAAGAATTGTCCATTGCCCCCCCCCCCACATAATAAGAGCAGTGAAACGATACTTTCATCTTCAGATTCATTTATCATATTCAGCTAATGCCTGTTATAGACCTGACCTGCTACCTGGGGGGCAATGCGAAGGATTTGGCAATGACTAATGCAGTTTAACCAATTTCGATTCTTTATGGTTGCAGTGAAGATGATACAGTCGGTGAACTAGACAAATTCCTGTTTTATTTTTCCTACTGGAGTTTTTGGAGCTGCTCGACCTCCCCGAGTTTATAGCTACTCGCCACTCGATTGGATGAAAACAGATCTGTTAGTAGATCTTTGTGAGTTGAACTATTTAGTTTACACACACACACACACACTTGTTGTTTCTTCTAATGATGTCCCGATAGGCACATGCATGGATGTACAGTGATATTTGCTTGTATGCAATGAGGTCATAAAAATATATGGCCTAGGACTGTGTCTGAGGTTTTTATGATATTGTGTTCTCTTGATATCAGCTCTCACATCCTCGTCCACACTGTCATCGAGGCTTGAGTGATATGTGTGTATATTTTTATCTGACCTTTATGTCTATTGTAAGCAAAGTGTAATTCATCCCTCAGAAGGAACGTGTGCTGATAGTTTAATGCGTCTCACAGTATTACCAATAGCTAGAGTTAATGTTTTCATTCTAGATGTTCATAAACATGTTTGTGATATGTACAGGAGACCAGGTTTGTGTAAATGAGAGAGAGGTTTGCCCTCTCTTTACTCGACTGATACTGGCAAGATTTCAATGGTGTGTTCCCTTCTCACGGGCAAGGCGCTCGAGTGGGCAACGACGGTCTGGGATAATCAAGCCTTAGAACGAGTCACATACACACACTTCATTCAATGCTTACGCACTGTTTTCAAGCATTCTGAAGGAGGACGGAGCGCGGAGGAACAACTGCTTGCATTGCGTCAAGGGAACAGCACGGCCGTGGAATTCGCTCTCACCTTCCGCACACTGGCAGCACAAACCATATGGTTGGAGGACACGTTAAAAACCATGTTTCGCCAGGGTCTCAACGATGAACTACAGTCAGAACTTGCCTGCCGAGACGAAGATAAAACCCTAGACCAATTCATCGAACTGGCTATCCGCATCGACAATCTCATCCGTTCACGCCGAAACAGCCGACGCCTAGGAATTCCCCAACCTAATGTTCCATCAAACAGCAACGAGGAACCCATGCAGGTTGGACGTACTCACCTATCCACGGAGGAGCGGGATCGCCGCGTTAAGAATCACCTCTGCCTGTATTGTGGTCTCGCTGGACACCTGAAAGCCGACTGTCTGAGCCGACCTCCACAGACACAAGCCCGCAGGGTGAGTTTACTGATTTCTGCCATCTCTCAGAACAACCGTTTTAACCTACCCATTACCTTGACATATGAGACTAAGATTATACACGCCAAAGCATTAGTCGATACTGGGGCTGCAGGCAATTTCATTGACAAAGAGCTGGCATGGCAATATGGTATTCCTCTAACCCCTTGCAACTCTCCCTTGGCATGGGGACTGGTCATGTACAATACACCACTACTGAACTCAATCTCCAAGTGGGTGCTCTTCACTCCAAACTCATCCGTCTCTACGTCATTCACTCTCCGCATAACCCTGTCATTCTGGGCTTCCCATGGCTTCAAGAACGCGACCCGCAGATATCCTGGCAAGAAAAACAGATCACACGCTGGAGCTCTACCTGCCACTCCAAATGTCTACGCTCAACACAACCTCAACCCAGCAAAGCCACGGTCCTGATCAACACCGTAAACACCACTCCGGGGGTCCCACCGGAGTACTCCGATCTCATCGAGGCTTTCAGTAAGTCCAAAGCTTCACAACTCCCACCGCATCGCAACAATGACTGTGCCATAGATCTTCTGCCAGGAACCACGCCACCTAGGGGAGGCATCTTTCCACTCTCTGAGCCTGAGGACCAAGCCATGAAGGATTACATCAGGGAAGAGCTAGCAAAGGGCTTCATTCAACCATCCACGTCACCGGCTGCAGCCGGCTTCTTCTTCGTGGGGAAGAAGGATGGAGGTCTGAGACCTTGCATTGATTATCGTGGCCTAAATGACATCACAGTCAAATTCAGATACCCGCTACCTCTGGTCCCAGCGGCTCTAGAACAGTTGAGAACTGCCCGGTTCTTCACCAAGCTCGATCTCCGCTCCGCCTACAATCTCATTCGCATCCGGGAGGGGGACGAGTGGAAAACAGCCTTCTCCACAAGCAACGGGCACTATGAATATCTCGTCATGCCCTTCGGGCTGTCCAATAGTCCTTCGGTGTTCCAATCCTTCATCAACGACATCTTCAGAGACATGCTCAATCAGTGCTTGGTGGTGTACATCGACGACATACTGATCTACTCAAACACCATGGAGGAACACGTCCAACAGGTCCGCACGGTGCTGCAACGTCTGATTGATCATCAGCTCTGCGCCAAGGCCGAAAAGTGTGAGTTCCACCAGTCATCAGTGTCGTTTCTTGGGTACATCATCAGCCCCGAAGGTGTGGCGATGGACGAAAGGAAAGTTCGGGCAGTCCTGAGTTGGCCTCAACCTGCTACACTGAAGGAGCTTCAAAGATTCCTGGGGTTTGCTAACTTCTACAGGAGATTCATCAGGAACTTCAGTTCAGTCGCCGCACCGCTCACGGCCATGACAAGGGGAGGAAACAACAAACTGCGGTGGTCTACAGATGCTCTCCAGGCATTCAACAAATTAAAGAGTTGTTTCACTACCGCTCCCATTCTACACCATCCTGACCCGCACTTGCCGTTTGTGGTAGAAGTGGATGCTTCCAACACCGGAATCGCCATTCTCTCCCAGCGACAAGGTAACCCACCTAAACTGTTCCCATGTGCTTACTTCTCCAGAAAACTCTCAACCGCCAAGCAGAATTATGACGTGGGAAACAGTGAGCTACTGGCTATGAAGGCTGCGTTTGAGGAGTGGCGACATTGGCTGGAGGGAGCGAGACACCCGTTCTTGGTACTAACCGATCACCGGAATCTGGAGTATCTACGCTCAGCTAAGCGACTGAACCCCAGGCAAGCCAGATGGGCACTTTTCTTCACTCGTTTCAATTTCACCATTACATACATCCCAGGTTCAAAGAACACCAAAGCTGACGCACTATCACGACAATTCGATCACACCCCTCAAAACACTCAACAAGAGACCATCATCTCTCCCACCTTAATCCCAGCCCCGGTGCAGTGGGACATTATATCAGAGATCACGCAATCACATGCACAGAATCCACCTCCTGCAGAATGCCCCAACGATCGAACATTCGTTCCACCAGAACTCAGGGAAAAGGTCATACGCTGGGTTCATTCAGCCACAAGCTCTGGTCACCCGGGAATTACAACAACAACACGGCTGATAAGAAACCGATTCTGGTGGGACACACTACAGACTGACGTCACCGAATTCATCAACTCTTGCCAGACATGTGCCACAGCCAAGACCCCGAAGCAACTTCCAGCAGGACTATTACAACCATGGTTCACCCTGGTTTACCGACCCACGCCTGCTTGTACTGTGAATTTGTGTTATTTTAATAAACTGCACATGGATCCCAATCTGCCTGAGTCCTCGTTACAGGTGGATTGATGTAATTGGCAGACGTGGTGCACTGCAAATTCAAACGAGAACCAATCAAAAGCAATGGATTACAGTTACATTTATTTTATAATTAAATTACGTAACTCTGTTATATGTAACTAGTTACTCCCCAACAATGGCAACGAGTAAACAAATGAAATCCGTCATACAAATGGTAGGTGGAGCTTTTAAACCATGTGTGTTACAACCAGCCCTTGTTTCCTCTATTTATGTGTTTTGGTTTCTAAATCCAAACATTCCTATACAGCTTTGATAAGAAACTCCTCCAGTCTCTTTCACTGAATTATCAATTCCCCCCGGCCTTAAACTGAAAATTTACAGGATTATTTTGTTGTTCCACACATGACTCTCTAAAATTCATAATCTTATAGTGATCCAAAAAATCTTCCTTTTGTAAATCAATAACAAAATATTGTCTTTTAAATTGCTTCGTATTCCTTTCATAAATCTTTTTAGATGTATTTTGTGGAAAGAAGTTGCCGCTGTGTTTACATCAAACCACATTAGCATCGGTTGGTATCCAAGAGTAACAGGATTAGCATCCGCTGTTGTATGTGGGATAATTCCTCTATCACAGCAGCTCAGTGCGTTGATGACAGCAGCAGGTTTGTAGAAGAACTAGGAATTAAATGTCTCAACAGTTCATCTGGGCTTTTGTAATTCCAAAACATAAAATACAAAACATTAGAATGCAATTCTATTATTACTGATTAAATGCTTGATTAGAAAGATTGGAATAAGGCCACAGTTTGTGTAAGGCACAGTGTGTGTTTATAGTGTTGGAAGCATCTTTGGTGGTTGGGTGTTTGTTTACATGAGGGAACATCTGACATTTCTGACTCTGCGTAGGAGTTCACACAAGGCTTTCGAAGAAACCGGTAATTTTTTTAAAAGCTTCCAACGCGCCTTCCTATTTCCTGCCATTGCCCTTTTTCGGAGCAATGACATATCTGATGTAGAATGTCAGCTGGCAATGAATAGGAAACAAGTAATGATTTTGTGAATGTCTGTTGGTTTGTGTGTGTTTGGCACCTTATGGAACCGACAGTAAGTGCTGAATATAATTCTTCTTGGTTGCCTTGAAATCTCACCTAACATTTTACTTTAGTGTAAAGAAAAATGTGATTTATTTGTGTTTTTTTTTTTTCAAAAAATGTAACATTGCCATTCATATTCCAAATATTTTTGAATCTTTGATGTCTTTATTCGATATTTTATTGCTTTTACATCAATAGTGTATTTAAATTGAAAAGACACCAGGACCGAGGTTTCAAGGTGGTGTAAATATACATCTGTCTATCAACGGGTGTATAGGGTTTAAGCACTCTTTTAGGAGTGAAGAAGATAACGCTGAAAACCATCAGAGGCAGACAGCATAGGTTAAGCACTCTATTTGGGGTGAGGGGCGCTGGGATCCATTAGAGGCAGGCGTCGCATAGAAGAACCCACCTCCGTAGGAGTGAAAAGCTCTAGTGTAAAATCACAAACCTGACTCTCGATTTCTTCCATTCAAGATAGGGGCACCCGAAACTTAGTGATCAGGTTGTTAGGAATTGAGTATTATTTTATGTAAAGCACTTTGAATTACCATTGTGTATGAAATGTGCTATATAAATAAACTTGCCTTGCCTTGCCTAAAAATGCTGTTTACGGTGCTGTGCTTTTTTTATCTTTCCTTGGTGTTTCCCAGGACCTCTCCAGGTATCTCCCTGACAATATATGAAAAACACTAGCACTATGTCATTGTCATACACATGCATCTCTTTATTTTGCACCTAACACTTAATAAGCACTCAGCGCTCTTTGAGCTGGCTGGTAATAATTAAAGTTTCCTCTTTCGTGCATGCATATGGTTGGTCTCTGATTAGCGAGTTCATGAATATGTATATGTACTCTGAGAGAAGAGGTTGAAATTGGGTCATTATGGCGTGATATTCTTTTCCGGTGCTACGAGTGAAGCATAGCTGCACTCTCTGACACCTTAAACCATCTTAATACCTTGAACCTTTGTGACCAAAGAACACAGTGTTCTATAGAAGGCTTGTCAACTCCACAGTATCTTTCAGACTTAAAAATGGCTACAAGAATCTTAATATCACTGGACACAAGCTTTTTCCATATTTAATGGGATACACCCTCTCGACTGACGGTATTGAGTGGATTTCATTATGTGCCAGTAATGTAAACGCTTCTGATTGGCCATTGCGTTCAAGTGCTCAACATGACTTTAATTGGTTCTAATACTTAATGCTGCAAAAAGAATGTTGTAAAAAGAAACATTTGCCGCTTCAAGAGTAGAGATCTAACTAGAATGCTTTTCCTGATTAGTTAATCGCAGCATGTCATGATGGTAATTGCGATTATTTTTCAATTAAACGAACAGCTCTGATGCATCTTCTACATTTATCTATTAAATTGACAAGAGATTACAGATGTTTGGAGAAAAACCTATGCAAAAATGCAAGAAACTGCCTTGAAGAAAAAAAGTGTTACTCTGCTTCTAACCATAATGTTTGTTTAGGTTTTCCAAGTACAAAGGGCAATCAGCTCTGAGCCCAGATATTATTTTGACAGCCCTCTCTTTTTCATTTTCACTGCTTTGACTTGTTCTTTTGTTATCAAAGGTCATTTCCAAAGGTTTTCTTATGGAGAACTGTTCAAGAGAGATTGTTATGCATGGTAAAAGTTCAAGAACCTCTTTTTGTGTTAGGTGTGTTTTTGTTTATCTCACAGGTTTAAATTTAAAGGAATAATTCACTTAAAAAATTAAAAATTTGTACTCATTTGCACATGTGTTCGCTATTTGCTATTTAGTTTTATGATTGCTATTTAAATGCCAGAAGGAACATTTCCACCACCTGGACTAGAGTAAGAAATCCAGGATGCTGTCTACTACAATTTTACTAATAAATTGCTTAAATTTTGGGTTGTTTCTCCAAAACTGGTTGGTGCACTTGGAAAATTAACATCAAGACACATGTAAGTTTTGCTCACACACTCGTGTACTTTATTATGTGCTAAACTGAGTCACAATTTACTGTCATTGTATTGAATTCACCCAGTTTATTAAATTATCTCTCTTTGTGTTCCACAGAAGAAAGAGTCTTGTATACAGGTTTGGAATGACGTGAGGGTGAGTAAATGATAACAGAATTGCTACTTTTGGGTGAACTTTCCTTGTAGGTGAGCTTGTTATGCTCAGGGATTTATTTTGTCTGGAAGTGGGACAAGTGAAAGTTCCATAACTGTGACAGCGTAAAAGGTGACAGCCCTCCTGTCAAAGAACAAATCATCTGATCCCCAAACCTACCTGTTACTATGGCATTTGTCACCATATTTGTCGTCTGTGATAGAACTAGCTCTCTCTCTCTCTCTCTTTTGTATTGAACTATTTTAGATCCCTACAAAGGGTGACAGCTGGACAATAAATGATCTTTAAAGCCATCTAAAAGCTTTCATAGACCGTTCTGTTCTTTAACACTTAGCCTACTTTTCCTTACGTTTCAAACAAAAGTTACATTGCAGTTTGAAGACTTTTCGTAGTCCATTTCTCTGAAAATTCTCAAACAAACTTTCTGATATTGTGTTGTTGCGGAAACACTGAATTTATTGCTTCTTCATAGGTCTGTCTCTCTCAAATTAAATTACATTTGTCAAAAGCTTTAGAGAAGATATAACACATAAGGCCGGGACACACCAAGACGACGGTCGGCCGTTGGTCAGTGTCGGGCCTTTTTTGAGCATCGGCCGGCTTAGTTTTTTCTGTGTTCCGCACCATTGACTCTAGTCGCACACCGTCTGGGGTTTTTAAGGCTGATTTAACATGTTGAATCGCCATCGGGCCATCGGTGAGAGAGAGAACCCTGATTATTTTCATAACATGAGCTGACTGGAATAAAGAAAATGATCATCGTGATTTATAATCAAAATGGTAACCAAGCGCTGCTTTGTTTATGGTTTGTACATTATATTGCCAAAAGTTTTGGGACGCCTGCCTTTACATGCACATGAACTTTAATGATATCCCATTCTTAATTTGTAGGGTTTAATATGGAGTTGGCCCACACTTTGTGGCTATAACAGGTTCTGACTTCAAGGTTCAAGACTTTCCACAAGGTTTAGGGGTGTGTTTATGGGAATTTTTGACCACTCTTCTAGAAGCGCATTTGTGAGGTCAGGCACTGATGTTGGATGAGAAGGCCTGGCTCGCAGTCTCCGCTCTAAATCATCCCAAAAGTGTTCTATTGGGTTGAGGTCAGGACTCTGTGCAGGCCAGTCAAGTTCCTCCACACCAAACTCGCTCATCCATGTCTTTATGTACCTTGCTTTGTGCACTGGTGTGCAGTCATGGTGGAACAGGAAGGGACCATCCCCAAACTGTTCCCACAAAGTTGGGAGCATGAAATTGTCCAAAATGTCTTGGTATGCTGAAGCATTAAGAGTTCCTTTCACTGGAACTAAGGGGCCAAGCCCAACCCCTGAAAAACAACCCCACACCATAATCCCCACTCCACCAAACTTTACACTTGGCACAATGCAGTCAGGCAAGTACCGTTCTCCTGACAACCGCCAAACCCAGACTCGTCCATCGGCTTGCCAGACAGAGAAGCATGATTTGTCACTCCAGATAACATGTCTCCACTGCTCCACTGTGCTCCACTCCACTGTGGCGGCGTGCTTTACATTACTGCATCCGATGCTTTACATTGCACTTGGTGATGTAAGGCTTGGATGCAGCTGCTCGGCCATGGAAACCCATTCCATGAAGCTCTCTACGCACTGTTCTTGAGCTAATCTGAAGGCCACACAAAGTTTGGAGGTCTGTAGCTATTGACTCTGCAGAAAGTTGGCGACTGTGATTTTACGTGGCCTACCACTTTGTGGCTGAGTTGCTGTTGTTCCCAATTGCTTCCACTTTGTTATAATACCACTAACAGTTGACTGTAGAATATTTAGTAGTGAGGAAATTTCACGAATGGACTTATTGTACCACGCGTATGTGTTGTAATGGACTTGACGGTAACACTCTTGAATTCACTGAACTCCTAAGAGCGACCCATTCTTTCACAAATGTTTGTAGAAACAGTCTGCATGCCTAGGTGCTTGATTTTATACACCTGTGGCCATGGAAGTGATTGGAACACCTGAATTCAATGATTTGGAGGGGTGTCCCAATATTTTTGGCAATATAGTGTATATATCTGCGGCCCTAGTTTTGGTTTCCTTTTGTTGAATGACGAAAATAGACTATTGATACCTGCTCATATAGTCAGCTTTTGCCGCCGCTAGTTCTTTGACATCGGCTTGGTTTGTCCTGGGCTTTAAACAGACTCCTGCCTAAGGACGAGTTCCGTTACCAACAAACAACCTGTTGTTAATCCGTTGAGCCAGTGGTGACCGAATGCACCTCATTGAACTGAAGCAACATGTGGCCGAACCCAGAAGGAATCCAGAGAGGGAATCATCTGTGCAGGGGAGATAGACTGCGTTCTTACAGCTGCTTTCATCAGCTTGTGGCAAAATAACAGACAGATGAACTGCTGAAAATAAAACACTTTAGCTGTTCTGAATATATGTGCAATGACCCGCCATTATCAGCTGAAATTACAATTTTTACTTTGGTCAGGCTATTTTTCTAACAAAAAATTTTCACTGGGCTACTAGTATAACAACAGAAAAAAATTGTATGTAAAGTACTATTTTGTAAATGCATGTAATTGATCTTATTGTAAACAATTCATCCAGGAATGTTTAGTTTTTTTTTTTTTTTTGTCCTTGTACTGTTTAATCAAAACGTATGCCAGACTTCTCCAATCATTTCATCTGCTTAAACTCAGTCCCTCCACAATTGATTCGGTGCATGTCACAATTCAAAAGAAAGATGTCACTACTTCCACTGCATTGCGAATTTAAAATTCAACTGTAAAGAATGTTTTTTTAATATATATATATATACATATTTCAAATTAGAATGAACATAAATGTAGCCTTGTACTTGTCACTTTAACAATCCCACTGGCTGTATAATTAAAAACACCCACCTCACACTGAATTCCATGACCCGAGGTCAAAGCTAAAGAATATGCGTCCGGTATTTCTTAAGGATGTGATGGAGGAAATGATATGTATCGGGTTGCATAGATATGGTAGGGATGACCTGCTTTGGCTATCTAGACAGATACTACAAGAGTTGTCAGCTTGAGAAAGCACCGACACACTCTCCCATAACTTTGTGTCCAGGCGGGTTGGCTTGTGGATAAATGTTGTCATGTTCAGTGAAGCCACTTGACTTATGGTTTCCACCATGCATGAAGCCATGAAATTGCATAGCAATGGCTGGTTCAGCGACAGCGCCTTGTTTTCCATTTGGTTTCTGATTTATTTTGGTGAGTGATTTTTGGAGACGGAAATTTAATGGAGGCTGTGAGAAAAGAGGCATCTGTGTCTGATCCACCAGTGTGTGTGACTAAAAGGCAGGGCTGGATGTCAATCTGTGAAGTCCTCTGTGGAATTGAATCCAAACCAAGGGGAAAGACTCTGAATGAAGTGTCTCTCCATTTTCAAGAGGAACAATAACAGATGCATTTGATAGGAAATACACATTCTGAGCAGCAGAGTAATTTAAGAGTGTAAGAGGGTTCTCATTCTGTCTTATATTCACTCCATTCTCTCTTTATAGTGTTTCTATTTTCACTTTCACACACATTCCATCCAAGCTTCAAAGCCTCAATGAACAAAACCAGTACAACATCATTGTGTCAGTCAGCCCACCGCTGAAGCCTGAATCTCTGTGACAGTGGGACTATATAGTGTTCCAGCATGCTGTCCTGTCAGAATGCAGGCCACATGCTGTCACCTACAGCCCTCCACTAGTAACACCCATAATTACCCACTGGGTGGCTTGGAGGAATTAAGGTGTGTGGAGAAAATCGTTGAAATGGGTCACCACCATTGGTCCAGAGTGGGCAACAGCAGCTGTAATTAAATCTGACAAGTGATTAACGTTGACTCCAAGCGCCTATGGTGGGAATATGTCTTTACAAGTCAATTTTTGTTGTTGCAATTAGTGTTAGTGCTGGACTGTAGGGAAAGGGATTGTGGAGCTGTCCAATGCAGTGGTGCTGAAAAGCAGTTGCAGCATGAAGAACTCTAGGTGGGCCGTCTCACGCTGTGCTTTTTATCAGCTCGAACTCAAATTCTTGTCTCCCACTAGACGTATGCCATAGAAAAAACAACTTTTAACATTTCTTTGTTAAATCTTTGGTAATTATTACTTGTAACATAGCCTACTATATTTTTATTGTAGTTATTATGGGATTATAGGAAGTATTACGGGATAGCATTTTGTCTGTGTATTTCACAGTTCCTTACTGTATTGGCCTATGTCAATTTAATAAATGAGTACAATTTGCTATTATGCTATTTTAAAGGCTCCTGGTTTTGTTTTGGAGGTCTCCTTCTAAAGGTCAAAAAACACTTTAATTTTCTCATAATATACATTACATATCACCACATTGTTCAATGATTCTCAAACGACTCAATAGATGAATCAGTCTTTCTAAATCCCTCCTTTCCACGAGCTACTCCGCTCTGATTGGTCAGATGGATCAGTCTGTTGTGATTGGTCTACCGCTTACAGCGCACGTCGGAAACAAACGCCCATAAACTTTAGCTTCGTGTGGAGGCTTCCTAAAGCTCAGCGATTGTACACACTGTAAAGACAGTGACGATGGCTTCGATTTTACCATATCAATCCAAGTGCGATGATGAAACATCGGAAAAAATAGTTATTCAACCTGAACCTCCATCACAAGGATGACTTGAGCAGGATGTTTCTTAGTAATACGCTACTCATTTTGAGGTACATTATGAGATGTTGCAGCTGTATTTCCTCACCATCAGCATTAACAAGAGTATGTACATCAACAAACCCATGCGTATATTTCTAATTTATTGTGATGCACATGCGGGAACTGTATTAACTGTATCAATAACGGTGCATGTTAGCCAATCACTAATGTGAATGACTGATGTAACATTAAAGTTTGCAAAACAAATCTTGCGCCATCCTTTATCTTTACTCAAAGTAGTAAGAACGACAATGTGCATTGATAGACACAGTTTTAGGTAATAGTGGCCCACAGCTGATTTGCAGTAGTATTTCAGTAAGATAAGAGTTAGCCGATTAGCCGGAAACGTACACAATATAAAACAGAAAACTACGTATTTTGAACACCCGGTAGAAAATATATACATCAATAATTATTCATACTACTTACAGGTTGTGATTCTGAGGAGCAAGCTGGTCCAAATAAACGGAGTACTGACCCATCTTTCACGAGCAAGCGTTGAGATTTGAGCAGCAGTCGTCAGTAAAATGACGCGTTTGGGGACAAGTTGTTCGCGGACAGACAACGTACAACATAGGCATTATGCAAATGTAATTTCTAGTGACGTAGAACTGTCGAACAAAAAACGACTTGTTTAGGCGGTTCAGAGTCGATTCTTCCTTTTGGGAGACAATAACTATTTATCGTGCACTTTCGACTTTACAACTTTGCAGAACGTTTACATTCACAAACAGCGATATTACACACTGCATGAAAGGGAATACTCAAAAAACCATAATAGCTGCACTTTAACTCTAAAGAAATGTGATCGTTCATGCACACTCAATTTTTAAGCCTTTTTTTTAAGATTTATGTAATTTAATTAATAGTAAAATTCCATCAAATTGAATTGAATAATCCTTAATCAATTATTCAATTACAAATACATATTCAATTAAAAATATTTTGAGTACAGGCAATTTTGGCAACGCACTCTCTCCATACATTGTATCACAGGGTAATACTTTTTTCTTATAAAAACATTTTATTGTGAAAGTATGCATATCTCTTTGTTAAAGTAAGTTTGTGAGTTGGTGATTTAAAATATTTTACAGTCAAATGACATGTCTCTTTAAAAAGAATAGGCTATACGTTTTTTTTTACCGGGTTCTATACAGGTTTTTAAATGTACCATGTTTGCATTAATTTCCCCTCGTTGTTTTTACAGAATGGTTTGAGGGTAGTATTTCAGAAGTTAACCGCCGTGAGATATAGCTCAGGCAGTAATGAGCCGTAGCTGTGGATCAATAACGTGATCCTGCGGCGACCGAGCGCAAAGCCACGGGTATGTGAAAGAATGCGCGATGGGTGGAGTTCTACTCTTTTACTTTCCACTCCACACAGTACGGACAGAGATCTCAACGCTGTCAGAACAGGCGCGCACTTGCACTCTTCTTTTGAGTTTTTCATTTAGCGAACCAAACCCGTTGTGTAGTCATCTTTTTTCTTGTAACATTGCTGATATATTATTATAAAGCGCATTACAAGACATCCGCGCTCTCCAGCGCGTGACCAGCACAGACGCTAATTTTTTGTCACCCTGCTGCGGTCCTGCGCGCGCCCGCGACTCGCTGGAGCTGTGAGATTTTAGGAAGCACTGCAGCACCACGAACTGCTAAACTGTTTGAAGTAGAGAGCGTCCTCTTGTCCCGCACACCCATGGAAGGGGACGTTATGGATAAACTAGAGGACACGGCCTCAGTGAGCGAGTTCGACCCTATCACGGGGAATATTCCCGCCACCAAAGTGGAGATCACCGTCTCGTGCAGGTATGAGATAGAATCAATTTACACTCGCTCACTCAAGTTGAAGTCACTTTAATTTAAGGGCGTTTATATCGACCCCATAATGTCAGGTGTTTGACTAGAGAAAAGTTCTTAAAAGGGTTCTCAAATAATTTTCTTGTATAAAAAACAAGTTTACTTTGCATTTCAAGAAATGTTCTCCTTTGGCATTGTGCTGTTCAACCCTGTTTTTTTGTTTTATTGAATTATTTATTAAAAAATAGTTTTAGAAGTAGCAGTTCACATGCACTAATTATGATAGGAGATTTCTGGCTCTACAATATTGATATGAGCGTAAATATCTAATATATCCAGTGAGTTGTGTAAATACTTGCCCAAAGCACTTAACGTTGCAGCTCAATTGCCTCCATACATAGATGCCATAAGTTGTCAGATGCTCTGATCATCAAGTCCCCACAGGCTTCCCTATATTGTCACATGTCTGTCTTGTCTTGTTTAGCACATGTTGGGTTTTTGTTATTTTCTGTGCATGTGCTTGTGTTTTGTCATTTAAGTGTGAGCACATGGCTCGTGTTCCTTGTGTCATGTGCTCTCATATCTATTGTCTTGACCCCACCCCTCTTGTTATCTGATTATTGGTTAATTTGCCCCACCTGTTCTTCCCCATTACCTGCCTTGTTTGTCCCCTATTTAATCTCCTTGTGTCTTCAGTCCTGTGCTGGATTGTTGTCTGACGTCTTCTGTTCCCTGTTCGATGTTTCCTGTTTCCCTGAATGCCTTCATGTTTCTTGACTCTGGTATTATGTTTTCCCTGGTTTTCCCCCTCATGGGTTTTGTTTTTGTCTTATGTTATTATTTAATAAATACTTCCTCTTGCATTTGAGTCCTCGCTCCCTTTTCGTTGTACCACACCCTGACCCATACCATCTTCGCTTTCCATCATAACAAATGTCACATGCTTGTGTATTTAGTTGTATTACAAGAACTGCTTGTTGGTATATCTTCAGTTATTCTTTGCTTGCTTTTGAAATGTGTATTACTCGCCAAATCATAGCCCTGCAGTGCTGAAGCAAACAGTGAATATTCATGAGGAGCATAAAACCCCACCCAGTGTCCTCATGTCAAGGAATACAGCATTCAAAACAGCAGAGAGGGGTTTATATGTAGCATGTAACGCAATTTCTTTGGGTGAACACCTTTTTTCTTTTCTTTATATAACAATCAAGAAAATAACATCGTCTTTACTTTTAAGAGCAGAGGTTGGTCTTGATAAGAATGCATCACTGAAATGCTGCTACTGGAAAAACAGGTTCTGAGATGTGGTGAAAATGAATTTCAGCCATGACCACAGCCGGCTCATTGCTCAGAGTGATAGGTGGGCTATTGGTTTGGGTTTTCAATCATCTTGAGGAGTAATGGATACGGCTGGCGTACTCAACATCTGCTATGCCTTTAATAGTCGCTTATAGTCAATTATACACGCTCCAGTCCAATTTAGACAAAATGATTTTACTGAATTTCCCAACTTGACAGTCAAACCATCGATTTAATGAGAGCAATTTCCTGTGCAAGTAGCTAATAACCATAAACTCGCCAACTTCTCAGCTGCAAGTTAATATTGCATGCTGTCTGCAATAAGAAAGAAAGAATACTGATTATGGGTGTAATTTGGTTTGATTGTTAGCTGAATAAATTTCTCTGTTAAAGACCAAGACGTCATCACATTAGCTAAATGTGATCTCAACTGTTTTTAATGAACCAGATATGAATTGCTTTTTAGATTGAAATTCATTTTCAACTTTTACATCCACTAAATGATTATATCAAAGTACAAGCAATAAATCATGTACTGTACATTACACAAAAAAATCTGACTTAAGTGATTAATTGCATTTTAATTTGAACTTGAGATATGTATTTCACAAGGGCCTTAAGTGTCGCGCATGCATGTAAGAGCATATTATTTAATTTTTTCTACCCCTCTCTTCATTATTTCTCTATCCTACTTGTCAAAAAAGGGGAAAAAAAGAAAATCATCAAGGAATACTAATGCATGTATTGTCGATTATAAGGGGATTTCTATTACATATCCAATCCTTATGGGTTCAAATAAGATTCTAATGAATAAAAAACACTGAAGATTAAACTTAAAATAGGAATTTCAGTTTGTACAGTATGATCTCATCTGATTCTAAGAGAATTTTTAGAGGATTCTTGTTTGATTTGATTAGGATTGGTTCCCATTTCTAATTATGAAATTCCATTAGCATTCCTTTTATAGGATTTTTCTATACCCTTCTCGCTTCTACACCCCCACATAACTACAATAATTCAAACACAGATAAAAAAAAAAAAAAACAACCTCATTAGTGTTATCAAATATGCGATCAAGTTATTGATTTTTATGTTATTGTTATTATTTTAATTTAATTAGATTTTTGCCACCTCATTGCTTCTGAGATTGAATCAATGAATAAAGAAATCTATTGGCCCTGAAGCATTATGGCCCTGTCTGTCAGCGCAGAACATTCTCTCCAGGTTTGTGATGAGACTCTGCAAGGCGGTGGTGGAAATCATCACCTGCGTTTGTTCTTTGTAATTGATTTAGTTTGGGCTGATTATCAGGGGATTGTGGCAGACATGGAATTGAATCGCTTCACTTCCCCCTCCAGAATCCCTCATAACCTGCTGATGTTATTGGAGTGCAGAAAGTTTGGCCTGACAAACCAGAGACTCTGTGATAACCCTTATCACAAAAAGCTGTGGGTGTGAGATATGCGATTGATCCTGTTGTCTGGCACTAATTGGGTTTTGGGTTTCCGATTGGTTTGTGTTTTGGTATAGTCAAGTGGCAAGAAAAGTATTTGGATATATTTAGGTCTTGAGCATTTGAATTACTACAAATATGAAATATGAAAAAATGTATATAATAAAAAAGTTTTGATTAATAATAAGAAATATTATCTATTATTATTTGCACCAAATCAGCATATTAAAATTGTTTCTGTAGGATCATGGGACACTGAAGACTGGAGTAATGGAATTTAGCTTTGCCTTTACAGAAATAAATTACATTTTAAAGTATTCAAAAGGAAAATACAATATTTATGTTTTACTGTGTTTTTAATCAAATAAATGCAACAACATTAAAAATCTTACAGTCCCCAGACTTTTGAACAGATGTGTATATTTTAGATCCTGTTTGATGGAATAAAACCTAACATTTAGGCGATCATTTGCTAGAAGTAGTCTAGATTTAAGTACACTGCGTAGTAGTTGAATTTGCTTACAACTGAATAAACAGGGATTCACCCTGGACTGGCACTAAGCTGCATTAACTTGTCTTTTCAGTTAACTAAATGCACATGACAATTCTGCAAAGACAAAACACAGTAACTACGGCAAAACTGGATCCAAGAAAATGCTTTTCAGATATTTTTTGATTGATTTAAAATCAATTTCACACTCCATTTTCTATGAATCTCATCATAGTTGATCATCACCAAACACAACTGTCAGGACAGATCGTAGTCTAAGAGACCTGAATTTTAATTTCCTAACTCAAATTTGATAAAATATGCAGTTAATACACCACCCCTGAAACTAGAGGGGTAATGTTGACCACATACATTTGGGAAAACAGCATTGAGCCTCATTGTAATGTGTCGTGTTTCTCTTTGCTCTTTCTCCCTAGTCTTAACTTTGTGAAATGCTGATAATGATTTAAATAACAAACATGCAATTGAACTAATAAGAAAAAATATTGTCCAAGAGTGTATCTGGTACTCAAAAAAAATGTAAGGGGTGCTCCAGAAGGGGTGCAAAATACAAACAATTATAAGTGCATCCTTCCTCTTCCTGTTCTCTATTGTTTGACCCTGATCACGTTGGTGTTCTTTAATATGTAACCGTGCAAAAAAAGGCTTTTTAATATTAAAATCTATGGACTTGGAATTGTGTCTCTTTCATGAGGAAGGACTACTTGTTTGCATTATGCAGTTTAACTAACTAGAACTTTCTGGATACCTCTGCATTATGCTTTTAAAGATATTTGAAATGGCTCTTTAAAATCACAGAAGTTTCTTTACCACTTACCTAAACATCGAATTCTAAATGTAATTATTGCTGCTGGGAAATGGATGTCCTTGCCAAAAACCATGTGTCCCTGTTGTTACTGTATCCTTCATGAGTAGCTCCATGAGTAGCTCTCTGTATTGAAAAAGTGGAGGAATAAAGTTGCAGTTGTTGGCAAGCTTCAGTTTCACTGCAGATCCACGTCCTCCTCTTAGTTGACCTTGCAGGTGAGGAACCAGATCATGGAATACATCTGCATTCACTCTGCACCGCTCTGCTGCTAGACTCTCCAGACTCTACTCTGCTGAGAAGGGCTCTGTCTGGTGGGTATTTGCAAACCTGGAGATGATTTACGGTTGGGGTTCAGCTCACTTCTCAGCGTGTGACTTGATTCCAAATGGAGCCGTGGTGTATTGTAAGCCGTTATTGTTCTTTTGCTATCCATTCAGCTCCAGTGCCTTTTATTGTTGGATTTCTTACCTTAAGTCACAGAGCTGTGAATATTAGAGCAGACATTCACGTCTTCCTACGTATCCTGTTTCCAACATGTCTTCATAGATTTAAACACTCTGCCACCAAAATGAAAAACAATCAGGTTTGATTTTGCAGATGCTACATGAACCTGACCTGGTGAAGAAGCAAGTAACTCCAAAGTGAGACGGAGAGAAAGAAATGTAGAAAGATGAATGGTTGACAAGTATATCAGAATACTAAGTCTTCTACATGACGGCATGTCAGTCACAGTGCTCAGCAATGGCAGCTCAGATTTCGAGACTTTCTTGGTGGAAATGGAAACGGGGGTCAAACAGGGATGCATAATTCGCACCCACTCTGTTTGCCATCTTCATTGCTGCCATACTCCACCTCATTGGCGAAGAGCTGCCACAGGGGACTCTTCAACCTTAACAGGTTCAAGGCAAAGAGCAAAGTCAACTAAACCACCATCACGGAGCTTCAGTACGCGGACGATAACGTCAACGCAACACACTCTGCAGAAGACCTCCAGGGTGTCCTGAATGCCTCTGGGTACAGAGCCCTGGGCCTAACCTTAAACATAAAGAAGACCCAGGTCCTATATCAATCTCCACCCAACCAGCCAGCTACCCAGTCCACCATAAAAGTGGACAACACCACTCTTGAAAACGTGGACCACTTCCCCTACCTCGGCAGCCTTCTTTCCTCAAAAGCTGACATCGACTCTGAGGTCAACCACCGCCTTAGTTGTGCCAGTGGAGCCTACGCCAGACTCAGGAAAAGAGTCTTCGAAGTCCCAGACCTAACAGCCCAAACAAAACTCCTGGTCTACAGAGCCTTTGTCCTCCCCACCCTGCTGTATGGAGCCAAGTCATGGACCACATACAGCAGGCACCTGAGAGCCCTGGAACAATACCACCAAAGATCCTTAAGGTCCTTGCATGCGGAGCCCAAAATTTTTGTATGTGTTTTTTCGTATTCGTCATCCTAAAAATTTGTCACACACAGAAACCTTGCACACTGAGTCCGATGCATATTAGTTAATTAATCTGTTGCGAAAAAATTAGCGAAACGATACAAAATGTCTTCAAGCAGTGAGGATGATTTAGTTGTCTTCTCTATTCTTAAAAAGAGAAAAAGAAAGAGGAAATATTGGGTCCGTCCAATCCTGAGATTGCGTAGAGGGGAAGGAGAGTTCCACCTCCTTATCAAGGAGCTGCGGGATTATCCTGAGTGATTCAAAGTTTACTTCAGGATGTCAGTGGCTCAGTTTGATGCTTTGCTAGCGATATTATATTAAAACTTTGTTTGTCATTCAGTGCTTTGTGCTGCGAGACGAAGCAGATCAACTTGTTAGACGCCATTCTGGATTTTGGTGTTCGCTTGTACAGTTGCTCTGAATTGTCAAAACACCTCTCAAAATGCTTGCTATTGATGCAAAAAAATGCAGAAAATTTAACCCGATCTGAATTTTTTTATGACGGATGAAAGTTTCGGAGGCAGTGTGTAAATGTGATTGACACAACGTGAGGTCGTATTTATTTTTTAAAGTGCGAAAAATTCAGACAAGAATATTTCGGACTCAGTGTGCAAGGACCTTTACGAAAGATTCTGAGGATCAGCTGGGAGGGCAAACACACCAACACCAGCTTCTTGGAGGAAGCCAACATGAACAGCATCACCACTATAGTAATGCAGTACCAACTTTAATGGACAGGCCATATCATCCGCATGTCCAATACACCAATCTCTCAAAACAGGTCCTGTAATCCTAGCTGAAATAAGGTAATCGAGCCACTAGCAGGCAAAAGAAACGTTACGTTACAACGTTACGTCGCAAATCGGCCTCTACAGCCATCTGAAGACCCACAGGTAGAAAACCCAATTGAGAGGAGAGTCATACTCGCCTCGAGTAACTGCCGATGATGATGGGGAGGATGGATAGATGGTGAGGTCTTCAGCTTGTGATAAAGAGGCAGAATCAATGCCAAAAGACGTGAGAGGCTAAATGAGGCTCAGAGATTTACAGTCATTATGTATTCACACTGTAATCTACTGCAGAAGTGATTGTGTGCGTGTCCTAGTTTATGTATTGTTTTCCTCCAATCTCTATTCACATGTTTTTGTCCTGTTTTTGTTGTGATTTTTGTCAGTGGGTTTGATTGGCATAATTGACATCTAGAGGAACAAACCGATATTACACTGAGGCAGTAATTTTGAACCTTTAAGAATAAACAAGCCCTGTGATATGTCCAATATGTGATTAAAATAAAATCATAGGTTGGTAGATAACAGTTTTTAGGAGGAGGGACTGAGTGTCTGACCTCTGCATGTCACAGAGGGAAGCGCTTAATATGGTGAATAGTCTAACAGATGGTTGAGGAATAAAAACAGATGCTGAACGGATGGATGGGCTGGATGAGAGCTTGGCCAGTTGTTAATTGAGCTGGCTGATTTAGTATGCGTATAAATGTGTTAGTGCGAGTGTGGGTATGCCTGCGTTTTGACAGAGGATGGTGTTGAATCAAAGAGCTCAAAACGGCTGTCTCACAAACCCAGAATTCTCTTGTGTGGTGTTTGAGATCATAGTGTGATGTGACAAAGATACTAGGAATGACAAAAGGCTTGTCTACACTTGCTATTCATCTCGGATCTTGGTTACACCTTTATTTCAATGGTCCACTTTAGACATTCTAATAACTGTAAGTAACTTTGCACCTACATGTCAACCAACTCTCATTAGAGTAGACTGTTAGGTTGACATGTAGTTGGAAAGTTACTTAAAGTGGACTGTGGAAATAAAGTGCTGCCTTGATCTTTATTGGGCTTATTCAGTTGAGTGCGGCTGCCCCCTAATTGAAATTAAAACACATTGATTGGCATTGCAGTTTTTAACTCCAAAACAAGAACTGCCCCAATGAGATTTACTAAATATCAGCATTGATATTTTTACATCACTACTAGTTATTTATACTTTTTTTTTATCACTGGATTGGGGGAGTTCTTATTCCTTAATCAATTTTTTTACTGTAAAATTGTTGCAGAAGAGTCAACATAAACTGACCCTATTTACTTTCTTGCATTCTTTAATTAAAATATAATTGCTTGCTTGAAATCACTTTTAATTTTCGCTGACATCTTCATGACTGCATTAGGGCTGCCCCCTAATAGTTGACTAACCGTTAGTCTAACCAAAATTTTATTAGTCGTTTAGTCGCAGAAAAAAAAAAACTCCACAGGAAGTGGCTGTGATGGACAGATCGTTAACGGCAGGAAATCCAAACATTCGCCCATCATTCATCGACCTCAAATATGGCTTATAACTTGAAACATGTAAGTAGTAGCAACTTTACAAGTCCACTCGCACTAATGTTAACCTAGATAAATGTGCGCTAGTATTAGACGCATATATGTGTTTGTGTGGAGAGCGCGCTTACTGCGTGACATACAGGTGCCGGCGCGATCACTTGTATTTAAATTCAAACACTCCGTCATTTTTGGTCATACAGGAGTAATGCAAACTGCAAAAGGCCTATTTTTATTCCTGTAAACTCACAATAACAAAACGCTGTGCTTTTGTAAAAGAGCACGTAACAAAAATAAACCGAAACTCACAGACTGTACTTGCCTCACAGACATGAGAAATATAGCCTATCTATACAAAGATTGAAATGTCTACTTTTAAATTAACCAATTCAAGTGGAAAACAAATATTCTCAGATTATGTTATCCGTATGAAATGTGCATATAGGTGTGTCCACTGCGGAGATGACGAGACAGCATTGTCGACTTAATCTCTGCAGCCGAAAACACAGAAAACATGTAATAAATTATTAAAATGTTTAAACAGTCTCCTTGCTGTTTTTTCACGCCACACTCATAATCATTATGCTTGACGGTGCACTGTGGCAAGCTTTATGTGTGCATTTGAGCGCTGATTACGCTATGTATTATACATAGGCAATTAAAGGCTTAATATTATGATTTGTGGCTTATTAATATAAACACACGATTAGTCAACTAATGGCTTAAATGAACAACTACTAGTCTTTAGTCGAGGGCAGCCCTAGACTGCACTGACAGGTGGACCACCAGCAAACACTATTTAGCGTAGCAAACAAAGCTGGCCTGGAGGTCAGTTTTTGGCTTTGGGCATCACTTATTTAAATTCTACACATTTGACCTACTTCAGTACTTTGATCCATTTTTTAAAACAGTTTTTCAGTCAATATTATCTGATAACAATTTCTCTGGTAATTTTAATCTGCATTCCTCTACCCCTTTGTGAAAAAAATTGGCATACATAACACATTAATGCTTTCTCCATTGTGCATGAATTACTCTCATATAATCCATGGTGCAACACAAGTGTTTAGGGATGCACAATATATTTGGACCATATTGTTAATCAATTGTTATTAATTGAATTAATATGTAGGTTTCACAGACAGGTCTTAGATTAATCCAGGATTAGGTCTTCGTTCAAATAGGGCATTTAAGTAGCTTTTATAAACGTGCTTTAGAAAAAAACATTACTGGTGTAATGACAAAACAATGGCACTGACATATTTTAAGATATGTTGGTGCAAGTTGCTTTCATTTAAAACAGCTCAAACATGCATTTTAGTCTGAGACTAGGCTGATGATGACATTTATATATTGAGGCCTTTAACTAATTTTAAGGGAATGTGGGAAAGATTTAGCTGACCGTTCTCAATATTCTCATCAACAATTTATCTCCCAGTGAATACTTATCCATATATTATATATTTCAATATAATGTATGTGATGTCAATTCACTTAAACATCACAACATAAACATTTTAGTGTTTCAAGTTTGTAGACAAAATTGTGGAGAATTTTGATGTCGGCCAGTTATTGGAAAATAATTATAGAATTGGGCAGATTTTGAAGTGTAGTTTTTGTTTATATACTGTGTATATATACTAATGTTCAACTAATGTTTTTAAAATGTTTTTGAAAGAATATCTTATGCTCACCAAGGCTGCATTTATTGATAAATATATTACTAATGTATTACTCCAATTACTTAAATCACACATCACCATCACTTTAGCCATGACTTTGTAAATGTTTACATGTTTATCCTATTAAGAGGTAATTCAACTTAAATGAGCACCATAGATCAGGATGTGCTGTGTAACAGTGATTAAGTGCTGCATTTACAAGCTATTGAGCGAGAGACATGCAAAACGAGATCATTGGCCCTGTGACTTCTGACTTCACCAGAGGTTTTTGTGTAGATTTATGCCTGGTTTGTGAACAGCGCTTGCCAGGATTTAATTACAGTGTTTCATTCTTCTTGTTGACGAGATGGAAAAATGCTGACACTCCTGTTCTTCCGTAATTACTTCTTGAGGAAAAGACAGAGGGATTGTAGATCATATTACATTTAATGAAACACTAAAACAGGAATTCTTAGGTCTTAGAAGTGGCACAGGACCTGTGAGAGACATTCTAATAACGTACTGGTTGATTGCCAGTGCCCTGTGTGCCTTTAGGTGGCAGTTAGATGGAGCCCTAGGACATTAAATTATGCCCTGCTAGCCATCTTTTCTTTTGACTCATGGGAAATGTTTCGCCTAGTGTTGTTCGTACTCAGTCCTGCTCTGAGCATTGTTCAGAGTTCATCAAATAGCCATGATGATAAGCACTCTCCATTGACCTGAGAGTCTGTCATGGTGGTAATACCCCTGCCAGGATGGCCAGACTACAAGAGTTTTCATTCCAGATGACATGATGAGGCTTCACCTCCAGGTCTGTGGCTTTTGGCTGAGATGAACTCTGAAATTTCTCTTTGCCCCCCTTAACCAGATAGCAACTTGAATTACTTTTTTTTTATTTTATTTATTTATTTTTTTTTATTAACCAATGAGGATTCATTGGCTGAGGAGTTTAGAATCTATTTTGATCCCCTGTGGCTGAAATAGCTTCTCCCGCATGAGGGTGCCAATTACAGTGCCACTGGTTCTGGGAGAGCGGGGGTGAGATGGAGATTGGATCACAAGTCCAATAGTGTCAGACCACTTCCCTGGCAAACAGAAAAAACTGATCTGTGGTGCTAATATCACCTTTCAATCAGTCAAAACATCAACACAGAACACTACACTACATTTACTACATTACAAGATCTAAACATCTGTTCTGAGTTCGGAAACTTGGCAGAAACTTTTTTATTTATTATTCATTTTATATTTATTTATTTTGTGTCATTTTGTTTTATTGTGTAATTTAATTTTTTGTTTTCATTATTGTTTTTACATTTTCTTTTATTTATTTAATTATGTTTTGTTTTATTTAATAATGTTTTTATTTATTTATATGAATTTGAGATATGCACATTAATTGGTAAATTAAATAAAAATGACTTTCATTGTTGCGTTCATGCGTCTCGCTTGCCTTCTCTTTCTTTCTTCTGTGGAACACAAGATATTTTGAAGAAAATCATCTTTTGCATTCCACAGAAGAAAGTGGTTTGGAACAACATGAGGGTGAGTAAATGATGACAGAATTTACATTTTGGGCGAACTATACCTTTAAGACTGATTTTAGTCTCTTTAGTAGCTTCACTAACATTTATGACAAGCAAGGCATTGATGAATGATTTATGTGTGAATGTATGATTAATGTCCTGTCTTTTATGGCTAAATTTAAAACTTTCTCACAAGCCTCAGACACTTAAACTACTGTTCTAGAATTCCTGTTAGGATGCAGTCGTGCCTTAAAGCCCAAAGGAGTTAATTTGAATTTATGGTCTGTGTTTGAACGTCACAGATCTGTCAGAGCTTCTATATGTTCAGACAGTTAAGCCCATTTCAGCAGACTATAATTGGCTTTCCAGAAGCCTTTACTTCAACAGTGTTTTAACGATAGCCCGCTAATCCTAGAATATTATTGATTTTCTCTTAGTACTGCAGATTTTCAGCTTTTCGATGGTTTTGAAATCTGTATAATTTAATATAATTTAATACAGATCTCTTTAAAATACAGAGAGAACGGAAAAATAATACATTATTTCACATGACCAAGTTCAATTGATTTTTTTCTCAATGTGAGTTTATCCTGTTTTTCTACAACACTGCTTGGGTGCAGTTAAATTATTGGTTTTCGCATTAATTCGCGTCTGGCTCTCCATATAAATGAACTCCTTTTGTTTTTGGTTTCTCAAGGCTCTATATTCCACTGGTGAAGGATTGAGAGACTAATTTAAAAGGTTTTCATTTGCAGAAGTGACAGTGTTTTTCTTCTGTCTGTCTGTTGAAGGTTTGGTACGACAGCATGCATTAACAACGTGTAGCTGACACTCATCTGTATTAGAGAACATTTTCATTTTCAAACAGCCATTGTGCAGTCCAGAGCCACATATAAAATTTAATTAAAAACCAGTTTCTCTGACAATGATATTGTGACAGAAATTAGATATTTTTCAAGACTGTCGAATCAAACCGGTGTTTTTTTGATTGTTTTTATTAAGCCCCTCTCAATTACGTGTGTATAGTTATGTAAGTGATCTATTATAGTGATTTCAGACTCTTAGAGTCTATTGAACCTGTGTGCCAGAATCACTCTCTGATTCAATCAGCTCTGATTCAAAGATCCAGTTTAGAATGATATCAGATGCCAAGAGCTGAATGGAATGCAGAATTGTTACATTCTGCAAAAGTAGCAAAAGAAGCATATTTTTGCTTGATTTTTGTGTTATCATACATGTTATCATGTAACAAATATAAAGATAGTGTCTTTCTGTTTTTAATCACAACTTGTCATTTACCCATTTAGCTGTTAAATTCAGCAGCTACCAAAGATGGTCTCCAATGGGCAGCTAAGTGAAATCACAGCGGCTCACTTTTTAACCAAGATGCAAGGATACATTGGAGATGATCACACTAAATTTCTAGTTTTTGATGGAATTTAGGTTGTACCTTTTATATTATTCCCATAGAAAGGCCCAACCACAAAACTATGAAAACCAAGTCCAAATCATTAGCTTGTTTAGATAAAACCTGATTCATGCTTTTGTACATGAGAACCCAATGAAAAATCAGCATGCCACAGCAATATAAGAGAGATATGATTGTGAGATATGAGATATGAAATGAAAGAAGTTATTAATTATAGATCATTTGTATATTTATAGTGAAGACAAGGCTGTTTGATTGATTGTAAAATACCTGTACATAAGGTTGTATTTCATTACATGATAAATGTATTTGCGATTATAAAATTAAAACACGTTTTAAAATGTTATTTGTGCTTATTGAGTTATTGAGGGACAGTTTATTTGCCACCCAAAGAGTGTATGTGAATGTATGTTTTATGAAGCATTGAGAGATCCTTCCATTTGTGTTAGTGCTCTGCTAATGTTGCTCTAGCCAAATGTAGAATTTTTTGGAGTGACTGGAGAACAATGTGCATGTATTTAAAAAAAAAAGTGAAATGCCGTCTTTTTTTTTTATGTATATATGGGCATGGTGTAACTTGCTTCAAAACACACAGTGACATAGACAAAATCTCATGTCAAGAGATGTTTTGTGGCTGCTAATGGAAGGGAATGAATGGATTCTGAAATAACATGGAAATGAGAGCTCCATCTGGTTTATTTGTGAGGCCTTTTATTCATTTTATGACAGAACTGTTTGACCGAAGTGACCTAGTTTATCACCCTTAATTAACTGTTTTTCTCTCCCGTTTCCCCAGAAACCTGTTAGATCGAGACACTTTCTCCAAGTCTGATCCTTGTAAGTATTTTTTTTTTTTTCATCGCTGAAGTACTTGTTTTTGAACCTAAAATCTCTTTAATCTAAAAATTTTTTAACACATATACAATATCGGTCCCTAGGCTTCACATGTTTTCAGGTTCGGTCTCTTCCACACACCTCTCTGACTTTCTTCCACTCTCCACACTTTGCTTGCAATTTGTCTACTCTGCTATTTCTCCAAGTTGCCTAAAACACATGCATAGAATTTGCATCACAATGTGACAGCTTTTCTTCACTATCAACACAAATGCAGAAGTGCTTAATATATGCAGAGCATGAACTCGGCCCTGTGAATACAAATGCTGCATGAGTCATGGGGACTTGTATACAGTAAATCTCTCACTGAAGACATGAGATTATGAAATAGAGAGCAATAGGTTAAATAGTCTGGCCTCCTTTTTTATTCTAATCCTTACAAGAATAACTTTTATTTCTTAGAGGTTGCTTTTTCATCAATGAAACTTGATGTTAAACTATTAAATTTGTAGAATTCTCAGGTATGTTTAATTTAACCTTCATGTTCCACAATGCTGTGTGTGTAAAACTAATAATTTTGAAAATTACTTTGTTTGTTTTTCCTTCAAACTTTTTTATGTCCTTGACCAACCCAAGACTTGTCTGAGAACCCAAATTAAAATAATGTTCTTTCAATTTTTCATGGAAGACGTTTGAGGCTTATGTTATTTTTTTAATGATCATACAAAGTATCAAACTTCAATCACAACAGAACTTGAGGGTTAAATATTAACTTTGTCTTAATATTTTTCTCCTAAAATTCTTAAATGAAAATTATAACCACAAGATTACATTGTACAGAGTATCAATTTTAAAGTAATTGTATAAAATAATTTTAAAAAAAATTACATACTGTAAGCCATATATTGGAAGAATGTAATGATAGGAAACTATAGGGTCTATTTCTCAGGAGAAAAACGTAAGCAACTCCATTGTTTCTTATATACAGCAATTAAATTCCACAGAAAACAAATGAAGACATTAAAAAAGAGATCTCATTTGAGACGTTTCTTTTCCATGGGTCTGTTCAACATACACTATATTGCCAAAAGTATTGGGACACCACTCCAAATCATTGAATTCAGGTGTTCCAATCACTTCCATTGCCACAGGTGTATAAAATCAAGCACCTAGGCATGCAGACTGCTTCTACAAACATTTGTGAAAGAATGGGTCGCTCTCAGGAGCTCAGTGAATTCAAGCGTGTTACCGTGATAGGTTGCCACCTGTGCAAAGTCCATTCGTGAAATTTCCTCACTACTAAATATTCCATGGTCAACTGTTAGTGGTATTATAACAAAGTGGAAGCAATTGGGAACAACAGCAACTCAGCCACGAAGTGGTAGGCCACATAAAATCACAGAGCGGGGTCAGAGTATGTAAATTTTGGACAATTTCATGCTCCCAACTTTGTGGGAACAGTTTGGGGATGGCCCCTTCCTGTTCCAACATGACTGCGCACCAGTGCACAAAGCAAGGTCCATAAAGACATGGATGAGCGAGTTTGGTGTGGAGGAACTTGACTGGCCTGTACAGAGTCCTGACCTCAACCTGATAGAACACCTTTGGGATGAATTAGAGCGGAGACTGCAAGCCAGGCCTTCTCATCCAACATCAGTGCCTGACCTCACAAATGCGCTTTTAGAAGAATGGTCACACCTAAACCTTGTGGAAAGCCTTCTCAGAAGAGTTGAAGCTGTTATAGCTGCAAAGGGTGGGCCAACTCCATATTAAACTCTACGGATTAAGAATGGGATGTCACAAGTTCATATGCATGTAAAGGCAGGTGTCCCAAAACGTTTGGCAATATAGTGTACCTTGTAGCATTAAATCAGCATTAGTTCAGATAAATGTGTTGATTCAATTCAAAAATGTTTGTTTTAATCATGAACTAAGCTTCTAGGTGTTAAGCTGTTCTTCAGAGATGCATCTACAGTGACTGTAACCTAAAAGCTTTTTCTTAAAAATGAAATGGATGCTGATTTCTCTCTCTTTTTTTCTCTTTCTCATCTTCCCAGTGTGTGTTCTGTACACTCAGGGAGTGGAGTCTAAGCAGTGGCGTGAGGTAAGTGTCCACGTTCAGGAACAAACCTACAATCAGCTCTGACAGAGACTCCCTCATTTCCCCTAATCAGCTCTGCATATCCTCTCTGTCTCTGCCCCCTTCACTCTCTCCACAGCCCTCTGGTGCCCATCACTGCCCATTGATTCTTCTGTTGAATATTCATGAATCTGTCCCCATGGCCCTGAGTGATTGGCTGTTAAGATGATTGTACACTTTCCGTTAGCGATTAGCATTAAAGTCGATCTGGCTCTAAAGTTACAGGCCAATGCATTTGTAATGCTTCCCAGCTCACTGAACGTGATTTTTCACACTTAAATTGTGTTGAGCTAGAGAACCCGGCCCTTGGATTTGGCAGGTCATTACAATCAGCTGAAAATCGGACATCCTCAGGCTATCATATCCATCACTGAGCTAGCAAAAAAGAACTTGAATATGAATATGCGGTACACTTTTGCAAGTCTTGGTTTGCGTTACAGAGACCCTTTTAATTAAATCCCTTATTAGCAGGTGACAGTTGTTCTAGCAGGTGTTGTCAAGGCCGATGTGAATGCGTCAAAGTGTTCGTAAATGTCACGATGTGCGAATGAGGAGCTGTAACAACTTTTTGACCCAAAATAAAACCGTACTGGTGTCGATCCTCCTCCTTCACAGCGGGTTTTGATGGAACACCTTTCTCCTATGATGAAAGACGACAGCTTACATAACACTGAGCAGGTTGCTAACTCCGATTAGCTGCGTCGACTCTTTCTCCACTGCCTCTGCCCATGTAAGATGCCTCTTGTTTGGGTATAATACCAACCGCTGTGGAAAAGAGGCAGTCAAGCTGTAAGGGATTGATAAGAATGGAGTTTTCTTTGTGTGTTTCTCTGTCTCAGGAGGAGATTTGGGAGTATGTGTGTCTCTCTCTTTGTTACTAACACAGCGTAAGCGTCTTACTTTGACTGAGTGATTGTGTCCACGGTTTGACTACTGTACCCCACTTTCTTTTAACTTTTTTCTTTTTTTATATTTCATTCTTTATACATTAATAAGCAACTGAGTTATAAGCATTACAGTAATTTTACCATAATTAAGAGTGTTTTTATGTGATTTTTAAATCCCCTTAAATGTAGTAAAACATGGCTTATTGCTTTATTTAAATATTTAATTTGATAAAAGACATCAGTTTTCAATAAATTATTAGTACTATTAAATTATAATATGCAATCTATATATATCTATATCTATATAGTGTATATTAAATAAAGGTTCTGTAAGGGATGTCATCCTTTCTGGAATTTCCTTCCTGGCAAAGCTGAATATGGCTTAAACATGAATGATATGCTCCAACTACCACACATTCAGTTGATCATGATCGCATGGAATGATGGACAAGCGGAAAGCGCATCAATGTCTTTGGCTTGACTAAACAAAAAATCCAACTAATAGAGATATTTTCTGAGTGGCATTCCAATAAAAAAAGAAAGTTTAACATGATTTGCAGTTGTAAATATTTATATAAAACAAATCTGAAAGCTTAAGGCATAAAGGCCTATTCACATCAAGAATGATAGCTATAAAGATAACTATAATGATAATTATATTAGCGTCCACACCAGTGGGCGATAACACTGTTTATTATAAGTATTATGTTGTCTGCTGCATTAAATGCTCGAGCTATATTAAAATTTAGCATATGGCTTCGGCAGGCGTGTTTTATGATACTAAGCATCATAAATACCTGAGTCCTCCCCTTCCAATGTACATCTGTGGTGAAAAAAGGAACTGCAGCATACTCTAATTGAGAGCCAATTGAGAGTCTATACGTAAACCTTGCCCCAGACCAAGAAAATATCAATCTGACGGTGTCAATCCTCACTGGAATTCCTCCACAACTTGTAATATTTGAAAACAACATTCAGAGGCAATAAATACACTGCATTAAGGCAATTCTAAGATAGCGTTCTATGCGTGCAGTGTGTACTTCAATCCACATTGGAGCGCCACCTCAGGCTGAATTCAGAAAGATTCTGATTGGCTGTTGATGTTTTTAGCGTTCATCAGCTGGAAGAAAATTGAAAATGAAAGTGATTTTAATGATATCGTCCCTTTGTGTCGTTATTGTTGTAGTTGTGGTGCAGACTTTCATATTCTAATAAAACTAGAATGAAAATGTTTTGAAATCCCAAATATCTTAAATCTCACTTTCTAAACTTACAGATTTATTTTCCCTTCTAATATTATTGACTATTGAAAATCAGACCACATGATGATTCATTTTCACTTAGAGCTTGAACTGTTTTTCATCACTGACATTTTAAAAAGTCATCGTTTGATTATCTTACTCTTCTGTGCATCATAATTATTAACCTTAATTTTTGGCACCTGTTGTGATTTCACCCTCTTGTGATCTTCTTGTCGCATCACTGCTATTGTGAGGTTCAAAATTTACAAACTGCCCCATATTAGACAATATTGTGTTTTATCCATAATTTCTGAATTGGACCCTGTGCTATTTCTCCTGTTTTTCACAGTAGTACTACTAGTACACAGTAGTACTTGTAGAACAACATGTTCACCCCCTTTTCACTGTCTTGGCATTGTCTCTAACACTCTAAGCTTTTCCAAAAGCAGTTTGATGTTTTAAGTTAAATGTTTTTCTTTGCATCTCCTCTCTCCGATGGGATTTCTCTCCAAAAACATTTGGGATTTCTTGGTTTTGACCAAAAGAATGTTGGAAACCAATGCAATACTTGCAGAATAGAATAATGCACCATATGACAAACATAAAAAGGCTTTATGGCTCTATATAGCAGCAGGTCAACAGAATGATTTATAGCAGCCGGTGAAATGATAAAGTAAAGCCAGACCGTGAGGTCGTATTAGCAGTACGTAAAGCATTATGCTGTGAATGCTAATGATTCTGTGCTCTGCTATCTTACAGTCTTGCTTGGGAATATTCAGTCATTGTTTATGGCCTTGAAATATAAATTAAACCAAATTTTTTTTACAGATTTAGGAGTGTTATTTGTGGTTCAGGCTATGTGTTTTGGAAATGATCTTTTAATTCTAGAGTTTATGCATATCTAAACTACAGCAGAGAACATCAGACAGACATGCCTCAGGTACTAACCATATATTGCACTGCATGTTTGTAAGAAAGTCACTGTTGTGATGCAGTATTTTTCTTTATCATTAACAAGAGCACTGTGGTCTTTACTGTATGTTTAAATCACTTTAAATCACCTACAGTATGTTTAAATCACCTTATCATTCCCTTATCCCTGATAAGCTGTCTCCTTCATTTCTGCACCGCCAGGGTGTTGTAACACCCTTCTGGTGATTCATTTATTTATGCATTTCTCATCTGCCTCATCTTGTTTAATTATTCATGGGAAACACAATTAGCTGAGGGAACCGACTGCAGAGCAGCCTTCAAGAATACAGTGCAAAGATGACAGGCTTCTCTTCTCTTCTCTTCTCTTCTCTTCTCTTCTCTTCTCTTCTCTTCTCTTCTCTTCTCTTCTCTTCTCTTCTCTTCTCTTACCATACCATACCATACCATACCATACCATACCATACCATACCATACCATACCATACCATACCATACCATACCATACCATACCATACCATACCCCAAACCTTTTTAAATAATTAAACACTGCATTGTCAAAGTTGATATTGGATATATGGTCAAATACCAAAAATGTATGCACCTCTTGATGGAAATAAATGTTGTGATGTTATTTCCATCAAGAGGTGCATTCATTTTTAGTCAAGATCTTGTATTGACAATGCGAGAGTCGAGCACTCTGTAAAGTCTCCTCCAGCACATCCCATTGACGTTCAATGAATTTAAGGTCTGGACTCAGAGGTGCCAATTCATGTGTGAAAATGATTCTTCATGCTCCCTCCCAACTATGCTTTCACAATTTGAGCCTGATGAATCTTGACATTGTCATCCTGGAATATGACCATGGTGTGTCTTAATGTTTTTTTTTAAGAAATGAAAAGCTACACACTCCATCAATTAGGTTTAGAAGAACTGTTGCCAAACATATAAGCAAATAAGCAAATACAAACAGTGACTTTTTTTTGACCGGGCAGTGTATATAATACACTGTATATAACATTCATTCTTTCCCATTTCTTCCTTTTTTTCTTAAATGCTTTAATTGCATTTCCTTCCTTCTTGTTTCCTTTTCCTTCCTCCTTTTCCTTTACACTGGGATTAGATTCTGAAACGTTCACCCACCCTCTCTAACCCTCTTACGTTTCTTACATAAAACATACAATGGACACATCCTTACAGAGACAGTAGATGAAGAAGAGGCGCTTTTATCATTAGTGAATCAATCATTAGTGGCTCCTGACCGTAAATTTAGATTCTGGGTCTTAGCGCCAGTTTATGATAAACGTTTTGTAAGATTTATATTGTAATCGCTGAACACATGCAGAACACTTTTGGCAGAGGTTGAGTTATTCAGCCTGAGGTGGCACTCCAATGTGGATTGGAGTACACACGACACACATAGAACGCTATCTTAGAATTGCCTTAATGCAGTGTATTTATTGCCTCTGAATGTTGTTTTCAAATATTACAAGTTGTGGAGGAATTCCAGTGAGGATTGACACCGTCAGATTGATATTTTCTTGGTCTGGGGCAAGGTTTACGTATAGACTCTCAATTGGCTCTCCATTAGAGTATGCTGCAGTTCCATTTTTCACCACAGATGTACATTGGAAGGGGAGGGCTCAGGTATTTATGACGCATAGTATCATAAAACACGCCTGCCGAAGCCATATGCTAAATTTTAATATATCCTGCTCACTATATGCCTTTAAAATAGTCTAGAAAATCCGAAAAATATTTGTTGCAGAATTCTTAACACATTTACAATTTGAATGAAAGGCATTCTGCTTTTTCAGAGGATGTTACACGAGGAATGTATTGAAATGGGAATGTTTATGGTTGCACAGTAATTCAGATATAGCACAGAGATAACTGTTATTTGTACATTAACATAGAAATCACAGTTTGAAGTACTGCATTTGTTCAGGTGGATGCATAGACTGTCATTAAAGTTGTATCCCATGCATGAGCTCAGAGCCTTCAACTCATGAATATTCATAAATATTTATTACCTGTGTAGTCTTCATTTGCACACACACACACACACACACACACACACACACACACACACACGTCTGGTTTACTATCTTTGTGGGGACTCTCCATAAACGTAATGGTTTTTATACTGTACAAACTGTATATTCTATCCCCTCAAACTAAACCTACCCATCACAGAAAACTTTCTGCGTTTTGACATTTTCAATAAAACTGATTTATAAGCTTGTTTCCTCATGGGGACCTCAATTTAGGTCCCCACAGTGACACGAGTCCCCATGAGTCTGTTTATTTAGGTTGAAGTCGCCACCGGGATAGAAAAACATGTACACACACACACATACATATACGTGCCACACAAACATACACATTACTGATTCTGAGCAGGGGTTCCTGTTGTTCATTAGAAGCTTAGATACTTCACCTCTCAAAATATCACCTCTTCTAGTTTTTCCTGTGGCTGCAGAGTCACAAGAACGGAGCAGTTAATGGACTGGACAGAAATGTCTGTGGCTGAACGGTGACAACTTTTTCATTCCCATGTAGCTGTTCTCTCTCTCTTTTTGTGTAGTTTGGGAGAACTGAAGTCATTGACAACACCCTGAACCCAGACTTTGTGAGAAAGTACATCCTGGACTATTTCTTTGAGGAGAAGCAGAATCTTCGCTTTGACATGTGAGTTATTCCCTTTGATGCTGACACACAGAAATCTGCCTTACTCTCCGATGTGCTGTCCCACTCCGGGCTTTCTGCTCTTGCTCTGTCTGTTTGTCTCTCCCTCTCCCAATGCGTCTTCCTTTGTAATTATTGATGCTGCCTCTCTCTTGACTGTCATGTGTAAGCGGCTGGATCAGTGAAAGGGTGATAAATATTTCAGATGAGTTTTATCCTCAATCTTTACGCAGTGGTTCAAAAGTAAATGTGTGGCGCGGGATCCCAGATGATTTACAATGTGTTCCTCCCTTTCCTGCACCCAGCTGTCCATCTCGATCTCATTCACCACCTTAAATGGGTTCTGCTGCGTTGAAAAGGGGCTGCTGCAGTGCAGGCTGGACTTAATCGGAGAGTTCAGTGTGCCGTCAGCAAGAAACCTTCCACGTTTATGCCATCTCTCGCTTATACCAATGCAAATATTCACAGAGCCAACCATCTGTGCCCCAGAACAGCACTTCCACTCACATTTTAACAGCGACAAGAATTTAAATGCAGACTAACGGTGATCTGATTTAGGGTGAAACGTATAATTTCTTCTCCAGATGCAAATTCAAGTTTTGATTTGTTAAAGTCACGATGCAATGGAACTAGCGACAAATGTTTTCTTCCATATGGTGATGTACATCCAAGTGTGACGAATTATTATAAAATAAAAAATCTAGGACTTGGTTCTATGCAGTGATTCTTGATAACATTTTGAGATGTGGGGCATTGCACTTAAGTGACGGCAGATGAACATGAGCTTGCAGAGGCAGACTAAATGGTTGGATAAGCCTTGAGAGAAATATGTCATTTTTCACTGGAAGGTCCATATTAATTAAACATTATACAAGGTCAATTAAAAAATTATAATAAATGCATGCACAGATTTATTGTTCACAATAAGATCTATAACATAAATTTAGAAAACAGAGGCGAATTGTCCTTTTATACAGACTTTGAGAAATTAAACATTTAAGAAATCAAAATATTATAATTATTATAAGTCTATTTTAGATTAAATAATGTAAGGATGATTGAACAACAAGAGAAAATGGGCCATGCTCTCATCTAATAATACTGACTGAAGCTGTTCTCTTGGATTTCAGATATGACATTGACTCCAAAAGTCCTGATCTGGCCAAACACGTGAGTATATAGCAGCAATTTTAAGTGTTATTTTGTGTATATATGTATGTGCATGTGTGTTTGCTTGGATGTATATGAAAGTTCCTTGTGTTCATTGGGGATTGCACTCAGATTTTGACATGCATGCTTCTTCATTCTGCGGTTGGTTTTATGCAATCTAAAATTACTGAAAATTATGTCATATTTTGTGTCGTTATCAAAGCTGTGCAAAACTAAAGAAGTAAAGTTCTCTCTCTGGCTCTCTAATAGAACTCTCACTTCGGCTCATAATAGTACAATATAGCACTGTATTCTGCAAAAATACAGACAATTTGTTCCCTATTAAACTGATAAAAGGCAAGCTAAAATAATGAATTCAGGGACGAATTCACTAAACACTTGCACCACTTTTTATTCGCAGTCATTGTCATTCTTTTTAGCAGAAACAAGCTTTCTTTCTATGTAAATTAGACTTATTATAATGTTACATATTACTTATTACATATTATTATTATTATTATTATTATTGTTATTATTATTATACTTTATAAAATGCATATAAGTATTATAAAATAATAGGTTGTAGGTTTTTTGGGCATTTTTACATCATTGCTTAAGTTTCATAAATATAAAACCTGTACCAAAACTATGCAGACAGTAAACAACTGGGGGCAGTTTATGAAATTATGGTTTTGTATAGATCCAACCGATTGTTTTTGTGCTTGTGCATCTGTTAATTTTAAGTGAAATTCAGATTCATGATTCGGTTTTATCACTCTTTTTTTATTTTGATTTTGTAATCTGTGATCATCGTGGGTGTTTTTCCCTTTCTCTCTTCTCCAAGATCCTTTCTCACTCTACTCTAACTCTCGTTTTTTCTCTCCTATCCTCTTCGGCCTGACTTCAATTCGTTTGTATTTTTTTTTGTGTTTTTTTTTTTTTGTCTTTTCTGTTACATGATATGCTCTGTTGTTATTGATATATTCGCGGCCTCACCTCCCTCCTGGAAGCCCTCCGATTTCAACGTACGTCTCTGCCTTGCACTCTTAGAATTTTCTCTTTACCGGTACAACTCATTTATACCCAGTACCACCCTGACTCGTTCTGCTCTCTCTCTCCTTTACTTTGCCAATCCCACCTCCTCTGGGCCGTCTTTTGTTCGGGCCGCCCTTCTGTAGGACTTCCTAGGTCAGACCTTCTGCACTCTGGGTGAGATAGTGGGTTCACCAGGCAGTCATCTGGAAAAGCCTCTGGGGTAAGAAGCTAATGCACTGTTCTATGAGCCATGCCAACCTCCGGGATGTATTCAAAGTTAGAGAAGCTGTATGGGCTCAACGGTTGTGCCTGAAACCATCTCAGACAGATTACTAGCCACAGGAAACAAAGAAATGACTTCTGTTCTTAAGTAGATCACCTTCATTCCTATTGGCTGCCTATCTACAGTATCTACACTGTAAAAAGGGGAATTACATTTGTGTTTTTGAGCCACGTATACTACGAAATGACTTACACATATATTAAGAAATTATCTACATAAAAAATTGCATATACACTACTGTTCAAAGTTTGGGGTTGACCACCACGACAGAGCTGAAGACCACCAGGGCAGATCAGGCGGAACTGGAACAAAGAGTACATATGGCTAGGGTTGGCCTCCAGGACCGTGTCAAAATGGAAGAGAGTTCAGTAATGGCCTCCGTGACCATAACAGGGCAGGCAGGACATTCAGAAACATGTTGTAAATAGACATCTTTGACGCTCTTCTTCACTGAGCGCTTACACAGATATACACGGGAGCTTTTGAAAGCAGGCATCTTTCAGCAGATCCCTAATATATCCACTGATAGACGGATCCGCTGATAGATGGCTGCTTTCAAACGCTCCCGTGTTTCTGTGTAAGCGCTCAGTGAAGAGCGTCAAAGACGTCTATTTACAGCATGCTTTTGAAGCGTTGATCATTGCAGCCAATCACAGACATACATGTTGAGCTCGTTTTTAAATTTTTAAAATTTCAGTACTGACTTTGACAACACTATCGCACCGACATCAGTGGTGGGTCCACCAAACTAGAAGCCAGTCTCAAACGTCTAGGAACCGCCTTAGTAGTTTCAGGTGCAGCGGCCATGACGGCTGGAGACTCTGGCATGGAGGGCATGTCAAGAAGAGGCTCTAGCGTGATGTGATCCTTGAGCCTTGTATATTTTGACTTTGGCCAAGCAGCTATCATGCACTCCACTTGATCGGCTTAAACTGTTTTCCTGTTCAGATCTTGCTGAAATGGGCCGTAGCCTGGTGTTTTGGTGTAGTTTAGAGTGTTATAGCTGCGGAATGATGATGGATACTCCCATCTATCCCTCACCATCTGTGTTTTATGTCACTGTAGCAGATTAGGCTTGTCGGTGCAGATTGCAAACGCTAATGGAACACAACCAGACTTCCATGCTGCATTTACTCCTAAAGAATTTGGCAGACAACGTTTAGAGGTGGAGGTTTCTTCAACTACTGCCACTGGTATTTTAGAAAGAAAAAAACACTTTTGACATTTGAAATATTTGTGGGACAAAATGTCTTTTGTTTTGCTAAGGCTCCTCTCATGGCTAGCATTTTATGTCCCCTAAAAATACAATTACATTACACTTTCAAAATTTCTGCACAATTTGACTATCACAGATAGATTTAAAAATGTTTTATTGATTTTTCTTTATTTTTTCATATTTCACCTCAAACAATCTCCTCTTGTTTAAGTAAACTAAAGTTTGGTCATTTTTGTACAGTTTGTTGGCGGTGATGGAAATGAATAAGAGGACACTTGTCATTTTAAATTATTTGAACTATTTCATGTTTTTGTGCATTTTTTTTGTTTTGCTTTTTGTTTATCATAGTTTTAAAAATGTATATCATTGCTGTAGGGTGGAAACCTCGTATCTCCAAAAATAGAAAAAACACAATTTTCTTCTAACACTGTATTGTCAAGTGTGTGTGTATATATATATATATATATATATATATATATATATATATATATATATATATATATATGTAGTGTTTCTAGAGTACAGAAAACACTGTACGGTAACACTTTTTGGTAACAGTTTATTTTACAGTGTCCTTGTTACATATGCTACATGTACTTACCATAGTAATAACAGTAAACTATGCATAATTACATGCAACTAACCCTCAACCAAACCCTAATTCTACCCTAACCCTATAGTAAGTACATGTAGTTAATTATTATTACTCAGTACTTAAATGTATAATTACACTGTAACAAGGGCACCTTAAAATAAAGTGTAACCCACTTTTTCTAATAGTGTCCTTGTTACACGTTGCATGTAGTTACTATAGTAATTACTATAAATTGTGTATAATTACATGCAACTAACCTTAAAGGGATAGTTCACCCAAAAATGAAAATTAGCCCATGATTTACTCTTCCTCAAGTCATCCTTGGAGTATATGACATTCTTCTTTCAGACGAACACAATCGGAGTTATATTTAAAAATGTCCTGGCTCTTCCAAGCTTTATAATGGCAGTGAATGGCTGTTTCTGTTTTGAAACTGCATGCAAAACTTCATTCACGATAGAGGCAGGTGGAGTTATTTGAGGTTTTACAGATAGTTTGAGGATCCAATGGAGTTATGAGGTTTAGTCACAAGCTCTTTTTAATACTTCTTTTTATTGGTTAAATATTTGCAAATTCCATAGACAGATATAAAGTGTGACCAATAGTAATGAAACCTAACAATATGAATGATTATTTTCTAATTTTTTTTTTTAAATGTATTTTTAAATAGAAAAAAAAAATATTTGAAATATTAGAAAATAATCATTCATATTGTTGTGATTATTCTTATTTTACAACATTAAATTCAATTTTAAACGTTAAACAAAAATAAAATCTATACAAAAAAATGTAAATGTTTTTGAAATATAGGAAACATAAGTGAGGGCATAATCTGACCTTCATATAGCAAAAAGAAAAAAATTGTTAGTTTTAATAAAAATCTACCCCTGGGACATAAAAGGGCAGACACATCTTCCCCCCTCCATAAGTTTTAAATCTGTGCTGGCTGCTTGTAAGAATGCTAAGAGAATACAAGCTGTAGTTTTGGCGGTAGATGTAATGATTGCAGGGTTTAGTCAGCCTTTATATACAGTACACTATTGAGTGCTGTGGGTGGAACAGACCCTATTGATCAACCTGAAACACCCACTCAATCTCATGCTGGACTGAGGCTTGTGAATTGCTTTCATTTATGGGCATTATCTGTGCAGAAAGGAGGGTGCGATTGGTGAAATTTGGATGTGGAGAAGAGATTGCCCAGTGATTATGAGCTGTTCTGCTCAAAATCTGTGGGAGTTTAAGAGCTTTAGGGGGGAATTTGAGCCCCTGATCTCTGTACAGTTTTCCCAGACGGTGTTGAACTAGATGGAGACAGACAGGGAAGGGTGAGGGCTGGAACAGAGAGAGAGACTGCATCCACACTGCAGCAGAAAATGCTTGTCAGTCCTGTTTTAGAGAGCTAAATAAGGTTGTGTTTGTACAGAATTCTGTTAGTTGTCAGAGTAGCAACTGGTTTCCACAGTAAAGTGACTGTCTTAAATGTTCAGGACTCACAAACAAAGTCTGACAGCATTTCATATTGGATAGAATGAACGGCACTGTAATCAACAACTGCTGTCTGTAGTGTCACTGACATACTATGCAAAAGTCTAGATGTTTCACAAAAATATTTGCCTTGAGATATTTATTTTTATTTTCTGCTTTAGTGTGTCAGTTTTTTCCTTTTGCAGATTAATTGACTAAAAGTCCAGTGAAAAGCACACCAAATATTGATTTGATTAATTAATTTATAAATATAAAGCTGTTAATGCCATTAATGCCACTGTACACATGACATGAGGGACACAAATATTGCTGTTAATCTGAAAATGTTAAGGTTGTCAGCCTTTAAAAAATGTTTATGAAAAATGGCAAATATAAATAGATATTTGATATATACAGTAGATATCAAATAAATAGATCCATGCACACACTAACGGCTAATATTGTCCACAACCTATTGCGATGAGAGACCGGTTGATAAGAGAGAGGTTTAGGTAAAGCTTCATATATACAATATTGTCAACATTTATAAGTACGCTGGGCCATTAAATATATGATAGGCCTTTTATATGCATTATTATGCAAAAATAGGAGGAGAGTTCTCTGCATTAAAAAAAAAGACCCACAGCTGACAGATCAACATGCTGCTACTTTTCTCTCCAATGCGGTAGGAAGAATTGTTGACTAGTGTCAACTTAATTAAATGAACTGAAACAAAAACCTTACAAAAAGAGTATATACTTTTAGTGCATAGTACAAGTAGGTGAATTGGAATAAAGCAATTGATTTTGGTTTTGTGTTACAAAAGTTGTGCCAACTTTATTTGAATGTATAACAGACAGAAAGAGAAACTGAAGAAAAATACAATTGAGGAATAAAAAAATACTAAAATTGTGGAAAAATGTCCATAGGATGACCTGCTTTTGAACAGCCTGTCGTCTTTATTACACACTGACAAACTCTCTAATATCGTCCTCTTTCCACTCTTCTATAATTCCCCATAGTCTTAGAGCTGTCTTTGTATATCTACTGCAGGAAACAGACTATAGCGTTCACTCTATCTATCCTGTGCAGCTGATATAGATGCAGTCATCTCTTGAAATGTATCCATCCGTTGTGTTGAAATAAATAAATCACAGAGACTACAGACTTGGCAGCTGAATACAGAGAATTGTTTGGCAATAAACAGAGTATGGAGAATTTAGCTGCGAGCTGAACTGCTTTAAGACAAACTGCAAAACTAGTCTGATTGGATTTGAATTTTAGCAATGTTGATTCATCATCTCCCTTCACTGGCTGTGTGCTGAAAGAACACAAATCATAGCCCAGCTTTAGATTCAATTAGAGCTGTCTACACTTCAGATCGTGTTCATATAGGCGATATAGGAAGGGAGGTAACATAAACCTTATTGAATACAGTACATTTAGCCCATCTGTGCCTTAAAAGCACCTGTAAATCTTTCTCCTTTAGTGGTGGAGATTTAATCAGATTGACCCCAATGTAAGGCTATTTATCTTTGAACAACAAAGAATGTATGTATATTATATATGATTTTTTTTTCAGGGAGCATCATTAGCAGTTACAGCTTACTTGGTGCCTTTGATTAGACCAAAGGAAAAAAAGAAATTTCTTATTTCTGCTTATTTTGCATTTTCATTGTATAGAAAAGGGCAGCTTTGACGTTTGGATTTTTGTGCCCCATTCAGTTTGAATGGGCATGATGCTTCTGGGCCGTGGCATTGGGTTATTATGCCATGCTGATGGATTGGGCCTGTGCTTTATATCAGCGTTAAACAGGACTTGTATGCTCTGATTCTGGAAATGCTTTATGCTGAGCTGCATTGACAAATAGAGAGGGAGGGGGCAGGGAAAAAAAGAGAGCGAGAGAGAGAGAGACAGAGAAATATGGGCTAGTGAGTCTTATCTAGGCCTCAGATTCGATACTCTGGTGGGACAACACAGCCATGTGTTTCTGACTGCGGGCTGTTTGAGCTTTTTACTGAAGAAAAAAGTCTTTCACATTTAAATGGTAGCAAGACAAAAAACACAACTAACTGTGAGCTGTGGAGTGCAACAGCCGACAGGGCAGAGGGATCTTTTGGAGGAAGCTTTTGCCCTCGATGACGGGCACAGCCCCAACCCCCCCATTGCACTTGGTGATGTAAGGCTTGGATGCAGCTGCTCGGCCATGGAAACCCATTCCATGAAGCTCTCTACGCACTGTTCTTGAGCTAATCTGAAGGCCACACGAAGTTTGGAGGTCTGTAGCTATTGACTCTGCAGAAAGTTGGCGACTTCTGCGCACTGTGCGCCTCAGCATGCGCTGACCCCGCTCTGTGATTTTACATGGCCTACCACTTCGTGGCTGAGTTGCTGTTGTTCCCAATTGCTTCCACTTTGTTATAATACCAAAGTTGACCGTGGAATATTTAGTAGTGAGGAAATTTCACGAATGGACTTATTGCACAGGTGGCAACCTATCACGGTACCACGCTTGAATTCACTGAGCTCCTGAGAGCGACCCATTCTTTCACAAATGTTTGTAGAAGCAGTCTGCATGCCTAGGTGCTTGATTTTATACACCTGTGGCCATGGAAGTGATTGGAACACCTGAATTCAATGATTTGGAGGGGTGTCCCAATACTTTTGGCAATATTAGCCGCTTTTCCATTGTCGGGCTGAATGGTTCTTAGAATGGTAAGGAACGGTTCCAGTTGTGTTTCCACTTGAGCCATGATTACAAACCGTTCTCGGCACAGAATTCTCGGCACAGTTGTCTAACCGTGCTGAACCGTGCTGGCAGAATCCGCGAAGTGACGTCGCCACTCAGGATTTGTCACTTGTCTGTTGCCTGGCTACCAGTTTCTCTGTAGCTGGCTAAGCGTTCTATTTGAGCGACGTAAACACAAATTAATAATAAAATTAAAAGAAATATCTGATCATCCTCCACAATGCGGTCGTTATTTACATCTCATTTCATCAGTAAACCGTTGTGTTACCAAGGCAACGACTGACGTTTTTGTATGACATTCCAAAGAGCGGCCGTTATCAGCCCCACAGTGGAAAATGAAACCAGAACCGTACCAGCTGGCCTGGATCGGATCGGCACGGAACAGAACGGTTACGCAATGAGAACCGTTCGGCCCGGCGGTGGAAAAGTGGCTATAGAGTATCAATATCATATATAATATTATATAATCAATATTTAATATAAAATTTACAGATTTTTAAAGAATTCTTTAATAGTAATTCTTTAAAAATAATATATACAGTGGGGAGAACAAGTATTTGATACACTGCCGATTTTGCAGGTTTGCCCACTTACAAAGCATGTAGAAGTCTGTAATTTTTATCATAGGTACTCTTCAACTGTGAGTGACGGAATCTAAAACAAAAATCCAGAAAATCACATTGTATGATTTTTAAGTAATTATTTTGCATTTTATTGCATGACATAAGTATTTGATACATCAGAAAAGCAGAACTTAATATTTGGTACAGAAACCTTTGTTTGCACTTACAGAGATCATACGTTTCCTGTAGTTCTTGACCAGGTTTGCACACACTGCAGCAGGGATTTTGGGCCACTCCTCCATACAGACCTTCTCCAGATCCTTCAGGTTTCGGGGCTGTCGCTGGGCAATACGGACTTTCAGCTCCTTCCAAAGATTTTCTATTGGGTTCAGGTCTGGAGACTGGCTAGGCCACTCCAGGACCTTGAGATGCTTCTTATGGAGCCACTCCATAGTTGCCCTGGCTGTGTGTTTCGGGTCGTTGTCATGCTGGAAGACCCAGCCACGACCCATCTTCAATGCTCTTACTGAGGGAAGGAGGTTGTTGGCCAAGATCTCGCGATACATGGCCCCATCCATCCTCCCCTCAATATGGTGCAGTCGTCCTGTCCCCTTTGCAGAAAAGCATCCCCAAAGAATGATGTTTCCACCTCCATGCTTCACGGTTGGGATGGTGTTCTTGGGGTTGTACTCATCCTTCTTCTTCCTCCAAACACGGCGAGTGGAGTTTAGACCAAAAAGCTCTATTTTTGTCTCATCAGACCACATGACCTTCTCCCATTCCTCCTCTGGATCATCCAGATGGTCATTGGCAAACTTCAGACGGGCCTGGACATGCACTGGCTTGACCAGGGGGACCTTGCGTGCGCTGCAGGATTTTAATCCATGACGGCGTAGTGTGTTACTAATGGTTTTCTTTGAGACTGTGGTCCCAGCTCTCTTCAGGTCATTGACCAGGTCCTGCCGTGTAGTTCTGGGCTGATCTCTCACCTTCCTCATGATCATTGATGCCCCACGAGGTGAGATCTTGCATGGTGCCCCAGACCAAGGGAGACTGACCGTCATCTTGAACTTCTTCTATTTTCTAATAATTGCGCCAACAGTTGTTGCCTTCTCACCAAGCTGCTTGCCTATTGTCCTGTAGCCCATCTCAGCCTTGTGCAGGTCTACAATTTTATCCCTGATGTCCTTACACAGCTCTCTGGTCTTGGCCATTGTGGAGAGGTTGGAGTCTGTTTGATTGAGTGTGTGGACAGGTGTCTTTTATACAGGTAACGAGTTCAAACAGGTGCAGTTAATACAGGTAATGAGTGGAGAACAGGAGGGCTTCTTAAAGAAAAATGAACAGGTCTGTGAGAGCCAGAATTCTTACTGGTTGGTAGGTGATCAAATACTTATGTCATGCAATAAAATGCAAATTAATTATTTAAAAATCATACAATGTGATTTTCTGGATTTTTCTGGATTTCTGTCTCTCACAGTTGAAGAGTACCTATGATAAAATTACAGACCTCTACATGCTTTGTAAGTAGGAAAACCTGCAAAATCGGCAGTGTATCAAATACTTGTTCTCCCCAATGTATATATATAATAACACATTCATATCACAAATCATAACACAGTATGTCAGAGTCATAGTACATGAAGTGGCATCAGCAGGTCAGCAAAACTGCAAAAATCATATATGATTAAAAAAAAAACTTGTCCCATCTAAATAGTGATATTGAATATGAAATCTAGTGTTAATCCATCACCTTGGATGAATTAAATTGGGAGTTCACACATTCAGCACAGGAATCCGTGAAGGTCTAAGCCGCTTCATATTATGCAAATACACAAACATTCACACTAAAGGATGGTGGTTTTCAGTGGTTTTCAGTCCCCATCACAAAGTTAAATTTTAAGCCATTCTGTCACATTTAGCGAGCTCAGGACAGGAAATGCATTTTCCATTCCATCTAGAGCAGCACATTTATGAAAGGGAATTGTTATCATAATGTATACAATGATTGCTTTCGGCAGAGTATTTAAATCGCAGACAGACCATGTAAAATGCCTCCAGTGCCGGAAACATATTTTACCTCATGGATATTCTTCCTGTTGTCATTTTGACAATAGCTGATTTGTTCACTTGGAGGTCAACGTGAGGGCATGATAAATCTAAGTCTCATGAGTGCACAAAGGCACACTGCCATCTCTGTGATCTCTAGAAGGACTGACTCTTGTCTTTTTACTACAGTAGGAGACCTCTGACACTCTTACAGTGCCATATTGTTAAACGGACTCCACTATAGGCAGCAGCCTATAGCCATAAGGACAAAAGCAAACAGAATTATAGATATGAATGCTATTAATCCCTATGCACAGTCAGATAGCAGTGGTAGGAAGAAGAAAATGCATCAGCTATGACACAAAAATGACTCTCTGAAGAATATCTCATTCAATAAAAGTCAGATACCCATAGTCAGCACAATTTCAGGTCTGTAACAAACATCCTCTTCTCTTCTGCTTGATGAATGGCTTATGTTTAGCTGAGGTAGATCCTGTATTCCATTATGTTGAATCGATTGTTTTATGAATAACATTGAATTGTAGGTGTGCATGCATTCTCGCACAATAAAGAATAATTATTCACTTGAAGCTTGTTTAACTACTATGCGTCTTAAGTAGCTCTGGATGTTGAAAATGAGTCTTCATTATGATAAAGCAATGATCGGTTAGCCAGGAGGTTTCATATAAATTATGGATTATGCAGTCACTTGCGAATCATGTGCAGAGTTTTGATTTTCTTTGGTTTGGCTAAAGCCATTTTGCAGGTTTCTTCGGCTGTCATAATGTTCACTGTTGCTGTGTTTTGTCTTTTGAGGCTGTTAAAACACTAAACTCCACAAGTGGTGGAGAATGGTGCACCAATCTTAATTCAAATCCGGGTGAATTTAAGGATTACGGTTTGTCTGTCTAAGTATGAAAAGCAATTGGATATAAATTATAATCTCATTCCAACCCTTTGTGGAGTTCTGGAGCTTTATGTAATGCAGCTTGACTGCGACTCACTCTGCGCAGTAAATCAGCGATCCGTCATATATCACCCTCCTCTCTGTTTGTCTTAGTTTCACATGAAATGAGTCTGGATAAACTTATTCACTTAATCTCTTTGTTAGACAGATTAATGTAAATGTTTCTAACAGCTCAATGGTCTGTGAATGCACAGCTTATCGCTCTCAAACAGGGCTGTTTATTTCAGGTACTCTAGTTACATACGTGCTCACATAGTCGGAAACACATGAATATTTAATCTGCCTTTCTCCGTTTTCGCTCATTCTACTTTCTTTCTCATGTTCAATACATATTCTCTTAGAATGATGCTCAGTGCTGAAAATCATATGGCATAGGATACAATTTTTATGGGGGGACCAAGTCACATTTAGTATTAAGTGGGCTGTATCAATATTATTCTTACACACACATACACACACACATGCTGGGTTTCCATGTTTTATGGGGACTTTCCATATTCTCAAAGACAATGATTTTTATACTGTACAAATTGTATATTCTATCCCCTAAACACAACACTTTCAAACAACTAAGAAGAATATACTAAGAAGACCAAAAAATGTCCCCACAAAGTCAAAAAATGTCTGGTATTGCTATGCTTGTTGGGACATTTGGTCCTCATAACATGGGGTTTACCAGGACCACACATTGAGATGAATACTGTTCAGAATACAGTTTTAAATAGAGCATATTTTACACCGTTTTTAATCATGTATACAATATTACCTTTAAAGTCGTAACAAACATTTTAACATTTTAATTTACGTATAATCAACCATTCTCTGTTATCACTTTTCCACCAAAATGGTGGCTGCGGAAATCTGAGCCGGTGATGGTCTTTTGTTTGGCGGGGGAACTGTGAACCTCAGATCGCCGCCTTGCGTTGCTGATAGCTGAAAGATGTCGTGACGGACACCGTCCGTTATATAATTTAATATAATTATATTATATTAAAATTGTTTGAACAGTTTTGTATTATTATTTATTATATATTATTTTTAACAGCATTATTAACAATTGTTATCATTTTGTAAAGTTCTTTTTTCCCTCTAAAATTGTTAAATCTCAAAGACTCCCTAGCACCCTTTTGTGGACCCATGGGAAACACCTGCCATAGAGGATCTTAGTGGGCCTCTCATCGCAGGGCCCGGGACAGTGTTCCTTACGACAGCCCTGATTGTTCTTCCATTGGTTTTTCCCCCTCTCTCACCTGTCAACCTGCTGTCTACTTAAATACCAACATAATCCTTCACCCTAATGATGAAATGTGCAAACATCTCTACAAATCTCAGTTCCTGCTGTATAGACTGACAGTGCTGGCTAGCGTTAAATCCTGCTATGCATCTTCCTTAGCCATGTGAGATGACATTTAAGCATTTTCGATTATCCAGAGGGCTTTTGGCAGGTTTATGACATCATGGGACATCACGTTTAATTACAATGCAGTTTATTTTATTCTTCGGTACAGTATACAATTTTCTGTGACTCTTTAGAGGACGAGTATAAAGAGAAATCTTCCTTTATTGTTAACCCTGGAGTCTTTGTCAACAATTTGATGAATAGCTTCTGATATAGCATGTAGAATTACCTCACAAGCCGCAAGTACCGAGCAATTTGTTAGGCTGATGAGTAGCTCCATAAATCACCTGCTTTTCTCACATGAATTGATCAAATCAGGCCTGCCCATGTGAAATGAGATGCTGAACAGCTACAGATGCCATGATGAAGAAAAGGCTGCACCGAGTGCAACAAAGACTGAAAATATTCAGCATAATACCAACTAACTCCTCTCTCACAGCCAACTTTCTTTCATCTGTGATCAGTATGTAAAAATATTCCCCCTGTTCCTTAAGGACAGGATTTGGTGCGCATACTTTGTTAAAGGGCTGTTTGATCATAGCGAACAGGTCGGGCTGTGTGATGTTGACTTATAAGTCATTTGGCTTTGAATGGCGGATTTGGGACAGTATCATTGATCCTCCGAATCTCCATTGGCCCCAGTTAAAGGTTAGAAAGTTGATATCAAGCTCTCAGCTATGTGCAAAAGATGCCTTGATCTCCTTCCTCATGCTGGTGTGCACTCTAGATCATTGTTATTGCTTATGTCAACATTATCGAGCTTTCCCTTGGAAGGTGCAATGCTGTGAATGCCAACAAAATCTGCTCTTAGTCAAATAATTTGAGGCAATCTGTTACATCAACATTTTTAAATTAAGAAATGAAAAGTTTAAGTTAGCAGAACTGGCAGATTTTTATTTTGTACTCGTAACTTGAAATATTTGAGTAAGCTAATTCATACATTTAACTTAAAATGATCATGTAGGCTAATATCAGCTTAACTATTTTTAGTAGTGGAAACTTGGCTAAATATAACTAGCTAATTCAATAAATGCTAACTTGCTAATTGTTAAAACAATGCTCTGATAGTATTAGCATAGCAATTGTTGAATGTGTACGGCAATATAGAACATTTAACATATATCTGTTCTCAAACCAAGCTCATGCTCCACTCGTCACCATGGTGGTAACAGAAACTTTTCTAAATTAGCATAGCTAAACATTAAACACTACTAAATCTCCCAATTAACCAAAAAAACAAAAAAAACATTATAAAACACTTAATTTTAGAATTTACTCTCCCTTTCAAGTGTCATTGTAAAGCATGCTGGGAAATAGAAATTCCAGCCCAGTGTTAGTTAAATTTAAGTTTGTCTAAATTAAAAGAAACAAGTTCATAAAACTCAAAACAATGAAACAATTCAGATTACTAAAATGTGTCAGTTTTGTGAACTTAAAATAAAAAGAAAGTTCTATACACTCATAAAAGTTAATTTGATTGAACTAATTTGTTTAATTTAAGTTTACCCTACTCAAACCAATTAAAGGTGCCATAGAATGGAAAACTGTATTTACCTTGGCATAGTTGAATAATAAGAGTTCTGTACATGAAACTGACATACCATGAGCCTCAAACACCATTGTTTCCTCCTTCATATGTAAATCTTGTGCTTGCAAAAGGCCACTGAAAAACGGGCAAATCCCAACATAACAAAGACTGTGATGTAACAGTCGGGATCATTAATATTTACGCCCCCAAAATTTGCATATACCAGCCCATGTTCAAGGCCAGGCAGTATTAATGTGGACCTGCACAGTGGAATCATCAGAAGTAGTGATGGGAAGTCCAGCTCTTTTCAAAGATTCGGCTCTTTTGGCTCGGCTCCCTTACAAGAGCCGGCTCTTACGGCTCCCAAATGGCTCTTCATTTAGTATCACTCGGAGCCTTCTATTTTAGCCCAATTTAGCAATTGTGAATGGTTTGTGTGTTGGTTTTTTTAATCAGTGTTTTCGTAAGTCTTATTTTTATGCATTTTTTTTGTTACAAAAAAAAGTTATTTTTATTTAACATTTTAATAAAACTTTAATTGAACAATTGAACACAACCACAGCAAACAAATCAAATAAATAAAGGCAAAAGTCTTAACATTAAAGGATTAGTTCACTTTAAAATGAAAATTTCCTGATAATTTACTCACCCCCATCTCATCCAAGATGTTCGTGTCTTTCTTTCTTCAGTCGAAAAAAAATTAAGTTTTTGAGGAAAACATTCCAGGATTTTTCTTCACATAATGTACTTCAATTGCAACCAAAGGGTTGAAGATCCAAATCAATGCAGTTTCAAAGGGCTTCAGAGCTTCTGCACGATCCCAGCTGAGGAATAGGGTCTTATCTAGCGAAACCATTGGTCATTTTCAAGAAAAAATAAACATTTATATACTTTTTAACGTAAATTGCTCATCTTGCGCTGCTTTGCAACATGCCACGGATTGCACAATCACGTCGGAAAGGTCACACTAGACGTAGGTGGAAGTACCGCCCCAAGCGAATGTGCGAAGACTAATACAAACGCCCTTTACAAAAAAAACTCCATCTCCAACTTCAAAATTGTCCGACATCGTTGTTTAACCTTTTTTTGCTAAAGGATGTTTGTATTAGTCTTCGCGCGAGCGCTTTGTAAACACGGGGGCGGTACTTCTGCCTACGTCTAGCGTGACTTTTCCGACGTGATTGCGCAATCTGTGGTGTGTCGCAGAGCAGCGCAAGATGAGCAATTTAGGTTAAAAAGTATATGCGTTTTTATTTTTTTTTTTAGAAAATGACTGATGGTTTCACTAGATATTCCTCAGCTGGGATCGTGCAGAGCCCTTTGAAACTGCATTGATTTGGACCTTCAACATTTTGGTTGCCATTGAAGTCCATTATATGGAGAAAAATCCTGAAATGTTTTCCTCAAAAAACTTTTCTACTGAAGAAAGAAAGACATGAACATCTTGGATGGCATGGGGGTGAGTAAATTATCAGGAAATTTTTATTTTGAAGTGAACTAATCCTTTAAGACACTTTAGTCTTTAGTGCAGGTTGGCATTCAGAAATATCAGATGCCTCAGCTTGGATGGGCTGATGCGATTTCTCCTCTCTGTGATTATTTGTCCTGATTTTGAGAGGACTGAGGGGACCGATGTTGCAGAGTCTTACTACTCATTGTTCATCCATGGACAGAAGATTACTGAAAATGGAACACTGTGTTTTCCGAAACCACTGCACTCGACCCACGGTTTAAAAAGATCCTAGTCTGTCCTCCCATGTGATTGGCCGCATGGTGTGCCCATCCAAATAAAGTCCCGCCCCTGCCTGCGGCTGAAGATTCGGCTCTGCCCGACGTGAGTCGGCTCTTCTCGTTCGCTACAAAGAATCGGCTCTTAGAGCCGGCTCGTTTGCGAACGAAACATCACTAATCAGAAGTTCTGCAGGTATTGTTAAGATAAGGACAATAGTGAAAATGGCAGATCATGGATATAAATATTATGTTCCAGGCTGTGCAGGGGATGTGAGTACTTTTCATACCCCTCCCACAGGCATTGTTTATGTTTATCTATAACAGGATACTGCACCAATTTAATTCAAATTTGTTAGTTTGCTCTGACTAGTGTTAATTTCGTTAACAAAAATATGATGAAAAATGTTCGTTGACAACCTTTTTTTCAATGACTAAGACAAGACGAGATGACACAAAAGTCCTTAAACGCTAACTGTGATAGCCTAAACATGCAATGTCACTGACGAAAAAAGACGAGAGACTTAAATAAAAAAATGACCAAAAATCACTCTGGTTTTGTTGGGGGGGAAAAGAGGAGCGTTCGAGCGTTCATGCTTGCGGTTGCCAGATTTCAATAATTTAAATCCCCCAATCAGAACTTTTCTGTTAAAAGAGCACAGAAGCTCTCTCTCTCGCGCACGGATGATCTGAAAACACCAGTAAACAAGTAAGCTGCATTTCAGCAATCGCCATTTGAGATTTTCTTCTTAAAGTGTCACTCAGTCGGTCTGTGTTCTGTCACGACTTGTGCTTGTGCTGTTTGTGCAACAAAATCTAACATTAAACCTTCTCAGCGATGAACTGTAATAAATCCAATCATGGATGTCTCGACTATTTGCGATTTGTGTTTGCTGAATAACTGCACTTGTGTGAGCTACTGAAATGAGCCTTGCTGTGAAACAGCCAATCAGAGCAGAGCTCAACATTATTATTCATGACCCTTACAAATAAGGTAATAACAGCCCATTTCATTCTAGGGACAAATCCTAGGGTTGTAAATGGACATGTAAAACCATATCTGGAGTATTTTTGTCCTTACCTAAGCCACATACCTTCTATGTAGATATCAGAGAACAATTTAAAATATTGTATCAATGTATGGCACCTTTAATTATTTTGAGCATTAGGGTTTACAGTGTGCAGTTTGTGTTAGGTGTAGTTTGTGTTTAATTTATACTGAATTATTGCATCATTGCAAAGTATTTAGCATCCTTGCTGAATAAAAGTGACAGCAACAACTTGTTAATGTTATAAAAGATTCCCATTTCCAATAAATGCTGTTCAGATAAACTTTCTGTTAATCAAAGAACCTTGAAAAAATATATCACTGTTTTCACAAAAATATTAAGCATCATAACAACTGTTTTTAACATTGATAACAATAAGAAATGTTTATTGTGCACCAAATCAGCATATTAGAATGATTTCTGAAGGATCATGTGACACTGAAGACTGGAGTAATGATGCTGAAAATTCAGCTTTGCCATCACAGGAATATATTACATTTGAAAATATATAGAAACCATATTTAGAAAATAGAAAATGGTTTCACAATATTACCAAACTTTTGAATGATAGTGAGAAAAGTTGATCTGAACTGACAGTGTCTGTATTTTTAGATTCCATATTGAGTTTAATGGCTGAGAAATTAAAAAAATCTTATTTTCTGCCAACGTGGACCTTAAACAGCTTAGATTATCTGTTCCAGGTCATTGCTTCAATGGAAATACTGTATGGAGTTCAATTTTTTTTTTTATAACTTTTTCAATTTAAACTTGATGAAAGGAAAATTAAACTCTGGTGAGTTTTCATTAATAAGAATAAAACGGCGTGCTGCGTTCAATGTCAGGCTAAAGGCACCAAGGGGTTCAGATGTTTGATCAGACGCTAATCAATTGGCAGTGCAGCAGGGAGAGGCGTGAGTGCCATTGATTTTGCTCTTCTGCAGAGCACAACTAACATACAGTATTAAAAGCCACTTTCCAAATAAACAAATGGCCACACCAGTGGGGTTTGTGATAGGAAACAATGCCATATTTCGAACAGTTTCATTTTTACTCTCCTGTCGCATTGAACATTGTACATATAGCAGCTTGTGAATAAATATGGTTATAAAAGATGGCTACACTTGTTACAATTACATTTGTTCATGTATGTATCTTGCAACTACAGTGCAACAAGTTTAATATTGCTGTCAGTTGTTAGCTTTCATTTTTTTTTTTTGGCAGTTTGGAAGCCTGACTCTGAGAGCATTAATAGGGGTATGACCTTAGAAAATGAGCTGAACTCCATCGGTTAACCCTGTCTACTTGTTTCTGGTTCATGTTCAATAATTGAATCAAAGATTCTGTTTGGCTGTATGTCTTACCACTCTGTCAATGATTTAAGGATAATTGGTTTAGATATTACAGAAAAGACACTGGAGAACACATAATAACGTACCAATGTTTTTTTTTTCTTTAGCAAAGAAATAGTTTTTAACAAATTGAACATGCAATAAGCTTCATTTAACAAGTCATCTCTAATACCTGAGGGAAAAACATGAGCAGCAGCAAACACTGACCTTTCCAACCTACGTGTGGAGGTAAGACTGAGGCAGTTCAAAACAACTTTGGTGATCCTGCAACTTCAGAAGTTTAATGGGAAAACTGGCCTGAAATCCATTGTGTATTTGAATTATTCAGTGTATTTTTTTTTAAAGAAGTGTCTCCTATAAAAGCAGAGGACAAATTGTTTCCTTATTTGACATCCTTTTAGTGACTCAAGTTGAACTGGTCTGCTTTTTAATTCTCAACTTTAGATTGTGAATTTGTTTTCTACCAGCCGTTTAAGCTATTTAACAATAATATGCATTAGTTGAAAAATGAATAAGATTATGTAATTATATAATACACTTCTGTTCAAAAGTTTGTGGTCAGCAAGATTTTTTGGAATAAATTAATACTTTTGTTCAGCAAGGATGCATTGAAGTAAATACATTTATAATATTACAAAAGATTTTTCTTTCAAATAAATGATTTTTACTTTCTATTAATCAAAGAATCCTAAAAAATGTATTAGAATTTCAGCTGTTATAATAAAAAATGTTTCTTGATCACCAAATCAGCATATCATAATGATTTCTGAAGGATCATGTGACACTGAAGACTGGCGTAATGATGCTGAAAATTCAGCTTTGGAATCACAGGAATAAATAAAATTTTAAAATGTATTAAAATAGGAAACTGTTATTTTAAATTGTAAATATAATTCCCAATATTACTGTATTTTTGATTAAAAAAATGCAGTCTGGTGAGCATAAGAGACTTCTTTCCAAAACATCATAAATCTTACTGTGGTTTAAAGTAATTAATTACAACCTACTCATAGTTTACAAAAGTTTCACACAGTTTACATGGTAATGCAAAGCATGAAGGAGATTTTCAAATGAACTGAGAGTCATTTCTGCACCTGAGCACTTTAATGCATTGTTTATTTGTTCATCTTTAGTCTGCAGTGACCCTAAAGGCAGAAGTAGACAGGAGAGGATGCATTTTCTTTGCACACATAGCGGGGCAGCATAAAATGTTTTACTTGATTGTGCACCGGTTGACATCTAAATTAGAATCTTCAGTGACTGGCTGATTCGTACCAGTTTATTTCTGTCAAAGATTTAAGCTTTACAACGTCTAAAAAACAGGGACATGCAGAGAGTTCCTCAGGGGCAGGGGCTCAAATGTAAAAAATGGGCATAGCCATATATAGTGGTGTGCGGTGGTGTTTTAAAATGAGGAGGCAGTTTTTAAAATGAGAGAAGTCCTGACATTTTTTTTTTACATGTCAAATATAAATATATGTCCCTGTTACACTTCATTTTCCTGGTTAAATAAACATTAGGCTACACAAAAAAGAAAGACCAAATACAATTTCATTTTCTATTTTTACACTATAATGTTCTATTTATTAAATTTAATCAGATTAGTGTATTTACACATTTTTACATTTATTCCAAAATAATAACTAAAGGCAGTAACAATTTAAACAATATATTTTATTTGTAAACTAATGTTTAGCTTTTCTTCTTAAGTCAACTTACTTACATCAAGCCCGGTAAACAATGAATGTCAAAGACGGAAACGAAGATGTATCTTTAATTTCCCCAAGCTGATTGCTCACTAAAAACGCCACAGTCATCATGTTTACAGGACATTTCAGGTTTGATTTTGACGTGACATAAAGCGGTGATATCCAAATGGCTTAGTTGTTTACTTACTTTTCAATTAGTCTTTAGGATTCGAGAACGCGCACGAAATCAAGAGGTGGGATTTATCGCGTGAACCAATCATATCCAACCATAACCGATCATATCCAATCATAGCGCGACTTTGGCGGGTCTGTTAAAAGGCAATGGGCTGAGGCAACCTGCTGTAACTTTACCTGCGGGTGTCGCTGTTGGACACTGTTACTTTATTAAACGAGCAATTTTTACACTTTTTAATATCACATTTTTTAATATTTCCGTTGTTTTATTTTGTAATATCGATTATTGTCTTAACCAGTTTTTTGAGGAGACACTGCCTCTCTTGCCTCCTTCTTGACAGCCTACATTTCGCATAATAGCTTTGATTAATGATGAAAAAGGTTTTAAAAATCGTGATTGTTTGGCTTGTTTTCTCCTGCCGTCAAGCCACAGGCATTCACTGAATGACCCATATGGCTCGCGAGCCTAGAGGTTCCCGACTGCTGTTGTAAGCACACAGTTTGGTCACAATTATGAATATGATACTGATACAAACTTATTGTATTTTATTTTAACAATAAACAAAAAAATATAGAGGAGGCAGTGTCAGAATGAGCAGTCAAGCAAGACACAAGCCACCCATAGCAACGCGTCATGGCAACGATATCTGAGATACGTAAAAAATAAACGCGATTTCCGACTTTTGAGCGCTTTGTTACTGTTTTGTCATATTATTGTTTTATTGACCACAATATTATTGATGATAATTGTTGAGAGGGGCACTTTTGATTACGTTTGAAAAAGGGCAGGGGCTCAAGCCCCCAAAGCCCTCCCCTCTGCACGTGCCTGCTAAAAAAACAACCTGAGGCAGAGATTTATTTTAACACTTGATGGTTGCTGTTTGTTGACTGTTCAGGACGCATTCAGGGTAAAACAATAATCTGAACTGAAATATCAATTTTTTTTCAGCACACAACACAACTATGATCTTCAGCTCCACAGTATATCATCTCAGCTCTGATATCACTTTTCCTGCTGCTGTTCTGGCATGTGGCCATGTGCAGCCCTGAAATTTATTTAACTCCAATGGGAATCAGGTCATTATTATCAGTATTTTATTACATACTGTAAACCTGAATAAGTATCTTTTCTCAAACCAAGCTCATGCTCCACTCGTCACCATGAAAAAACAAAGAAACCACTTAACAGACACATAGCTAAACATTAAACACTAAGGGCCAGATTTACTAAACAGGACAAATTAGCATGAGAGTGCAATTCCAAGCACAGTGTAAAGTTCTGTGCGTGATCTACTGACGACATGCAAATTAAGAGCACAGACACAGCCGGATCATTTCCATAATGACCAACGCAATCTACCAGTTAGCGTTTGGTTTAAGACATGCTTTTTTGGACGGTAAATAATGGCACAAACACAAGTAAAATGACAAGCTGAAACCTTAGTAAATCACCTTGTGTGATTCATTTAAATGCTCTCCTCCCATAAATTTTGCATCTGAAAGGGAAACTTCTACAAATGCATATGCAGTAAGGTCAGCCGCAAAAATAAACCTGTCCACTCCTTTTCGGCGCTAATTTTTCACTGTGTGTCTTTAGTAAATCGTGATAGTAGTTTTTTAACGCCAAAAGAGGGTTTGCGCCAGCACAAGCTGTTAGTAAATCTGGCCCTAAATCTCCCACTTCACATTAATCTTGCACAAAAAAATATTTTAGTATTTACTCTCCTTTTTTAATGGCAAAGCATGCTGGGAAATAGAAATCCCAGCCCAGTTTCAGTTCAATATAAGTTTGTCTAAATGAAAAGAAACAAGTTAATAAAACTCAAAACAATGAAACAATTCAGATTACATAAAATAAGTCAGTTTTGTGAACTAAAAAGAAAAAGAAAGTTCTAAATAATTTGTTTAATTTAAGTTGGCTCTACTCAAACCAGTTAATTATTTTGAGCGTTAGGGTTTACAGTGCAGGATTCCTGCCCTGCTATTCCCAATAACACAAAACTGTTTGCACTTAATGTACTGTATGTGTTATTCTTTCAGTGGCATCCCTGGGAAGAACTGTGGTACCATTATTCTCACTGCAGAGGAGCTTGGAAACTGTCGGGTAAGTCAGCAGTTTTACTTTTCTCCAGAGAATAGTTTTGCTCTGAATAATTGTTTTTTCATCCGCCTTTCTCTTCGAAATGCTTGTAACTCTTCAGCAGTGAAAACCTTTACTGAAATGATTCAGTTTGATAAGAAAGCTGACTGTTTTACTCTTGAGATCAGACCATTCACTGCCTGGCAGCCAAATACATTATTCCAGAGAAATGAACTGCAATGTGTTATCTCCACAGACAAAAGGGAAGCAACTTCAAAAACCAATTGAGCACCAAATACATATTTTAATGCTTTTATTTCCATTATACTGACAAAATGCTTTAAAAGCATAAATAATGGAATAACAGAAGCCATGGTATTTGTAGTCACAGGTTAGCATCATTTAATATTTCTAACATGAATTATTAACCTTCTTTTAAATTGGCCATTTACTTTATCTCTGCCATCAACTAAATAAAAAACAGAACACGGGCTGATGGTAGTGCATTCAGTAGTGAAGATCATTGCAGCATTGCCCATTGGGTACTGTAAGAGCGTTTGATCTAGTACACAGTGAAGGCTGTGCTTGTTTCGCTTGTTCTCCCGAATGCTTTCAGCTAGTATTTTAAGATCAGCTTTTATTGAACCAAAAGATCATGGAATTGGCATCAAGGTTTTCAAGGAAGAAAGAACACAGACTGGAATGTTGCAGCAACTGGTGTCACAGCTTGAGTATTGTAGGGACTCTGTATCAGGGAAACAGGTCTATTTAGCTCAAATGAATGAATGAATTAATTCATAGGGAATTTTGAAAGAGTCTATTTTACGACTGAGCAAATGACTCATCTAGCGTTCATTTGAACGGGTTGTAACTATCAACTCTGCAGCGGATATTAATATCCACACAATAGTGAAACACTATTTAACAGCCAGGTAATAGATCAGCAGTTTAAGACATTAAATTCGTAAGCACATAACACAAGAACACTTATCTTTAAATACAAACAAAACTTTATTGATTACTCTAACACGTAAAACTAATATCTAACACAGATACACGCACACACACATTCACACGCATTGCAGAAAGGAAGAAAGTGGGGAAAGAATGAGTTTTAAGAGAGAGAAATTATGAAGTCCCAAGTTTCTAGCAATATATGCATTTAACATGACCTGAATGAACCACCAATCATTAACTTAACCCTCCTATTGTTGCTTAGGCGGGGTTATTCAATTTGATATCAATGCACCAGTTCAGTTTAGAATCTGGAGGTTATTTGCGTTTGTAGCTCGTAGGAATTCCCTTTTCGGTCCTGGCTGGAGAGGGGTTTCCCCGGTTTGATGATTCGCTGACGGTCTTGCCTGTCTTTGATGGACGTCTTGGGAAGCCAATCACGTGGCGTGTTGGCGGCTGGATGGATGGAAAGTCTCGTGGGTGTTTGAAGTTGAAGCACGCTCGCTGGAGATTCGTCGAGAGAAACTTTGCGGCGAAACTTAACTTAGAACACGAGACTCACGGAAAGAAAATAAACTTAAGTAAAAGAAAGGAAAGTGAGAGGAGAGTTCTAGATGGCTTAAATGAAATCGTTAACCCATTTTCAGATCTTGGTCTGCCTCGATCGTCTTCGTCCGATCATCTATTCGTCATGTTGTCTGTCTTTTGTCTTGACTTAACATTCTTGAACTGCACTGAGAACTTCTTGAACTGATTTCAACTTCTTTGTTCGTGTTCAGAGATTATAAACTCAAAAATCTGCCCATCCTCTTGGATGGATTCTGACCAATCAGGGATCATCTTGGTTCAGGGTTGACTGTGTTCACACCCCTCCATAAATTACCTGTTATCTATGGTCTCCTATCTTTCTGCTCTAAGTAGAGAGTAAATTTAGACCTGATTTCTTATTATAAGAACATGATACATTCTAAACAAAATTCAATCAAACCATCTTTTGAAATATAAACAAACAAACAAAAAGATATCAAGAAAGGTACCCTTTCAACCACTCGTTCAATAGTTACATAATTACAGGAATTGTGAGTGTTATATATATATATATATATATATATATATAATGGTCACGTGTATTGTTTATAGACATGATATAGAATTATGCAGTCGAAGGCTGTTTGACTGCAAGTCCGACAAACAATGATTTGATGCAGTTTATATGTAATAGTTTCTGTGGATTTTTCCTGTGGATTGTAACCGTGTCAGTGAGAGTTCATCTAAAGGTCATTGAAACAGCAGAGATCTGGTTTGATTCTTTGTCTTGTGATCAAACAACTTCGTTGTTATCTTTGGGGTGGCTCAAAGTTTGTCAGGCTGTAAAGCACTTAGCTGAGGATTTTGTGGCTTGACGCAGACTGACCGGCGTCCTCTTCAATTAAGGCCATAAATTGTTGATTTGTTGAGTTGAGTTTTGTGTGGAATTATGCCCGAACGAATCATCTGGAAGATTCATTTGTGTCTGATGCGTCCACAATTCCTACAGTATAAATAATCTGAGTTTCTTAAGATTGCTTAAATCAAAGTGAGATATGGATATTGTGACCTCTTTGATCTAATTCAAAAGCAACAATGTCTCTAAAGTTCCCTTCAAAGGCTTGCATGCTCATAAGGATCCATATGAATTTCTTGGAATGCTCTTTGAAGCACTTTGGACACTTCCTCTGCATGTCTTGTTTCAACCTGCATTGATTGTCAGTGCCTAATGAACTCGACGATCATGCATCCAATCTAATATTCTGCTTATGCATTTTAAATTTGTTCTGACATCAAGTCTTGATTGCTGTTGGATACTGAAGGGTTTCGAGATGGTGTCAGTGAATAGCACTAGATGTATGTTAAGAGGCTTCTTATAAATGGGAGTGATGGCTTGGAAAAATGATAAGCAATAAAATGCTAATTAAGAGGCTTTTGATGAAATCTGGTTCTGTAGACATGCATATGAACGGATAAAAGGGTGCAGTAATCAGACCATGTAGTGTTTCCTGCAGAATAGTATTTTATTTTAATATACAGTACTATGTAAAATTATTTATACAATTTTATCATTTTTTCATATTTATTATATTTTTATATTTTTTAGTAATAAAATGTTATTTTGATAATTTTTTTAAAATATTTAATTAATCTTTTAATGTTTTAATTTAATTTATTACATTTTAAATCAGTAATTTAAAAAAAGTGATCTTTTGATCTGCATTGTCATATGAATGGCCAGCCAGTAATTATACTACATTTACATTGTCATTTAGCAGACGCTTTTATCCAAAGCGACTTACAAATGAGGAGAGCAATAGAAGCAATCAGACCAACAAGGGGCAACAGTATGCAAGTGCTGTAACATTGCATACAGTGTCTCAGTTAGTCTAGCACAGTACACTTTTTATTTTATTTTAAGAAAAACGAATAGAATAGGTAAGTGCTATAGTCTTAATTGGTCAGGTGCTGCTGGAAAATATGTGTCTTTAGACGTTTTTTGAAAATGGCTACAGACTCAGCTGCTCGAATTGAGATTGGCAGGTCGTTCCACCAGGTGGGAACAGTCCAGGAAAGGTCTGTGAGAGCGATTTTGTGCCTCTTTGGGATGGCACCTCAAGGCATTGTTCACTTGCAGAACGCAAGCTTCTGAAGGGCGCATAAGTCTGAACGAAGCGAGTTTAGGTATATTGGAGCAGAGCCAGTGGTTGTCTTGTAGGCAAACACCAGTGCCTTGAATTTAATGCGAGCGGCTATTGGCAGCCAGTGCAAACTAATGAAGAGAGGTGTGACATGGGCTCATTGAAGGCTCGTTGAAGATCACCCTCGCAGCTACATTCTGGATCAGTTGCAAAGGTTTGATAGTGCAGGTCTGAAGGCCCGCTAAGAGAGCATTACAATAGTCCAGTCTGAAGAGAACAAGAGTTGTGTGGCCTGCTCTGATAGGAAGGGTCTAATCTGTTGTATAATGCAAATCTGCAGGACTGGGCCATTGTAGTAATATGATCAGTGAAGTTTAACTGATTATCAATCACAACTCCAAGGTTCCTGCTGTCCTGGAAGGAGTTATGTTTGACGAACCCAGCTGAATGGAGAAGTTGTGATGAAGTGCTGGGTTGGCTGAGACCACAAGCAGTTCTGTCTTAGCAAGGTTCAGTTGAAGGTGGTGGTCTTTCATCCAGCCAGAAATGTCAGACAGGCTGAAATACGAACAGGATCATCTGGTTGAAACGAGAAGTAGAGTTGAGTGTCATCAGCATAGCAGTGATAGGAAAAGCCATGTTTCTGAATGACAGATCCTAGTGATGACATGTAGATGGAGAAGAGAAGTGGTCCAAGAACTGAGCCCTGAGGAACCCCTGTAGCTAGATGTTGTGACTTAGACACCACAACCTTTACAACACCCATTTCATTTTCATGAAAATTTTGAATTCTTGCTTTATTTCAAATAAGATAGATGTTAATTCAGCATCTGCTTTTTGATGGATTCAAAGTTTATTCACAGTGAAGGAGTTTGTGTAATTCATTAAAAGAATTGACTCATTTGTTTGGACTACAATTGTTGTTTTTTGAGTGCAGCCAGCACAGATAATGTAATAGAAAAAAATGTTGAACTGGTATTATTTTGCAGTCCACAGCTGTTTTATTTCCTCTCAAGGTAAAATATAACAATGCCATGGCTTTGTAGATTGAGGAGGTCAGGGAAAAGACAAAAAAGTTTAAATCTCTATCCCTCCCATCTCTTTATCATGTCTTCTCACTGGAATGCTCCTGTTTCGTTTCTCTGTCTAGTAAAGTTTACTCTGTCACTGGTGATAGTACTTATTAAATAGCTGAAATAGCAGCACAGAGTAAATTACAGCCTTTCCGGGTTGTAAATGGCTATGTTGCGTTAACTACAGGCTCAAACACACACAAAGGACTGCTCATTTGAGCGATCTATTGCACACACTCACAGCCTCACTCAAGCTCATTTGAAATGCTCAAAAAGCTTTTCCCCTCTGTGAGGGTAATAGATTGGTACATCTGCTTGATCTATATATATATATATATATTTCACATGGTAGATCAAAAGATTTTACAGGATGTTATGAAAGGCCGGGTTTTGATCAGGTACATGCATAGAACATCTATGAGGAAATGCACCATGTGGATAGGAAACCTCTGCTTAATAGCAAAAACGAGGTTTGCAAATATCTTCAAAAGTCTGTCTCTTTCCAAGAAGTTACATAGCGGAATCGCATTCAAAGACTAGATAAAACCTACAAACCCAAAATAATGAGTGAAATGTTACGTCTACGAAGTACAATGTGGCTAAAGACAGGCAGCTTTAGCTGTGATGTGAAGGGCTTTGAATATCTGTCATTTATTTAACTATGCTGTTGTTTACTGTTGCTGAAGAAAGCATTTCAAAGAAAACTGCCACTCGTGCTTGATTGCTCAATTCATAGAGGCTGGATTCAAAGCTAGCATAGGTTGATATTTTGCTTTTCTCTGCTCAAATTGTTTTCAGCTTGAATTGATCTTGCTAAGTTCCTATTTATAGGATGATAATCATTTTGAATGTTTGGTTTTAATGGACCCATTAATCATGTGAAAAGTCCTCCACACACCGTGGTTTAGTTTCAGTCAAGAAACAATTCGAGCAATGTATATGCCTACTAATACAGAGGTAGTGCTCTTTCTGCCATCAAATATGAGATGAATTGTCCCTAGACTAGAGCATGAAAAGTCTCCTTGCTATTCAGTAATCAGTACCTATACTACTATTAGTTTTAATGACTTTGTATCATTTAGACCACACACACTATATCATTATGACGTTGTCTCCATTGTGTTAATAACGGCCCTCTGGCCCAAGCAGGTTTACGATGATGTCAGTCGTTACTGGAGTGTAATTTACCAACTACACACTGGACGAAGTGTCATGTGATTGAATGTTCTTCTCCTTCAATCTCTTCCTCTCTCCTTACTCACTCCAGCCTACAATTTCATCATTCTCTGAATGGCACTCTCAAAGCAAGATAGTGTTTAGAGGCTAATTGGTTCAAATGGAATTGATGCTTGCTGATGGCAGGCACAGATTAACCATTTGTGGCACAAAATAGCCATTTCGGGACCCTCAAACAGTTTTTCTTTTTTATCCCAAGAAATTGTATGTATTATTGTAAAATTACGTCATAATAATAATAATTAAATTAATATCTTGATTCATGTGTTATTTTAGTATTATTTATATACAGTTGTAAGAAAAAGTATGTGAACCACTTGCAGAAAATGTTTGCATATAGTCTACAAGACAAAAAAATAGCTAAATTTATTAAAATGACCCATTCAAAAGTTTATGAATCATTGATTCTCAATATTGTGTGTCGTTACCTGGATGATCCACGGCTGTTTTTTTGTTTTGTGATGGTTGTTCATGAGTCCACTGTTTGTCCTGAGCAGTTAAACTGACCAACGTTCTTCAGAAAAATCCCCCAGGCCCTGCAAATTCTTCAGTTTTCTTCATCTTTTGCATATTTGAACCCTCTCCAGCAGTGACTGTATGATTTTGAGATCCATCTTTTCACACTGAGGACAACTGAGGGACTCAAACACAACTATTAAAAAAGGTTCAAACATTCACTGATGCTCCAGAAGGAAACATGATGCATTAAGAGACATGCCATGTTTCTTGAGAGCTAAATATTGAGCCTCAGTCAGTGGTATTTGTGGGAGGAATCGTTCATTAGCGAATTATTTATTCCAGACTTTTAAAGAATAGGCAAACAAGTTGTTTTACCTTTAAACCTTTTCCCACCAAAAATCATAAGGTGAATGAAGGATAGACGCAGGTGTCTGGAGCACATGACTTTATAAAATGTGCATGCACACATACTGCTGAACTATAGAGACATGGTGGGGGGGAATTGCGCCTGAGGGTCCAGAGAACCTCGTCATTCATCTACTGCACAAGAAAAAGCAATGTGCCTCTGATTTCACTAGATTTAGCTGCTCTCTGCACTCTTTCAATCTTTTACCTTCCATTTTTCCTTCCTTGCCCTCCATGTTCTTTCTTTCTTTTATTCTTTCTCTCTTTTCCACAGGACTGTGCAACAATGCAGTTCTGTGCCAATAAGCTGGATAAGAAAGACTTCTTTGGCCGCTCTGACCCGTTCATGGTGTTCTACAGAAGTAATGAGGACGGAACGTGAGTTCATAACTGTCTCTCTGTCTCTCTCTCTCTCTCTCTCTCTCTCTGTCTCTTTTTCTCTCTCTCTCTCTCTCTCTCTCTCTCTCTCTCATTGATTCACAGCACTCTCTCAGACAGGAAAGCGTGTACGAGAAATGTGCATGTCTTCTTTTCATGAAGTCCTGTCTAAGAAGAGGTGAAGAAAATTGGTCTGGGTCTTAGGAATGTCTTTGAAAATTGTTCTAGCCAATAATATTCACTTAGCACTTTTATCAATATGCAAACTCCTAACTGCGTATATGTAATAAAATATAATCATACAATGATTTCACATCTTTGTGTTTTGTTGCTTAGGTTCACTATTTGCCATAAAACTGAAGTGGTAAAGAATACGCTGAACCCTGTCTGGCAGCCCTTCACCATCCCTGTCAGAGCGCTTTGCAATGGAGATTATGACAGGTGCGCTCACACATACACAAACAGACATGCATGTCAATATGCACTGATGCTTGTGCGCCAGTCACCAGTGTTAACAGGTCTCATTTACTAACTGTGCATGCATGTAAAACCAGTGTGAAAAAGCTTTCACACAGTAATTATGATGTCAATACATTTTTCAAAATTTAGGATAATTGTTTTAGGATAAAGACATAAATCACAGAAAAGTATATATTGTTATATTATATTATATTATATCAATTATATTATATTATACACTCACCTAAAGGATTATTAGGAACACCATACTAATACTGTGTTTGACCCCCTTTCGCCTTCAGAACTGCCTTAATTCTACGTGGCATTGATTCAACAAGGTGCTGAAAGCATTCTTTAGAAATGTTGGCCCATATTGATAGGATAGCATCTTGCAGTTGATGGAGATTTGTGGGATGCACATCCAGGGCACGAAGCTCCCGTTCCACCACATCCCAAAGATGCTCTATTGGGTTGAGATCTGGTGACTGTGGGGGCCATTTTAGTACAGTGAACTCATTGTCATGTTCAAGAAACCAATTTGAAATGATTCGAGCTTTGTGACATGGTGCATTATCCTGCTGGAAGTAGCCATCAGAGGATGGGTACATGGTGGTCATAAAGGGATGGACATGGTCAGAAACAATGCTCAGGTAGGCCGTGGCATTTAAACGATGCCCAATTGGCACTAAGGGGCCTAAAGTGTGCCAAGAAAACATCCCCCACACCATTACACCACCACCACCAGCCTGCACAGTGGTAACAAGGCATGATGGATCCATGTTCTCATTCTGTTTACGCCAAATTCTGACTCTACCATCTGAATGTCTCAACAGAAATCGAGACTCATCAGACCAGGCAACATTTTTCCAGTCTTCAACTGTCCAATTTTGGTGAGCTTGTGCAAATTGTAGCCTCTTTTTCCTATTTGTAGTGGAGATGAGTGGTACCCGGTGGGGTCTTCTGCTGTTGTAGCCCATCCGCCTCAAGGTTGTGCGTGTTGTGGCTACACAAATGCTTTGCTGCATACCTCGGTTGTAATGAGTGGTTGTTTCAGTCAAAGTTGCTCTTCTATCAGCTTGAATCAGTCGGCCCACTCTCCTCTGACCTCTAGCATCAACAAGGCATTTTCGCCCACAGGACTGCCGCATACTGGATGTTTTTCCCTTTTCACACCATTCTTTGTAAACTCTAGAAATGGTTGTGCGTGAAAATCCCAGTAACTGAGCAGATTGTGAAATACTCAGACCGGCCCGTCTGGCACCAACAACCATGCCACGCTCAAAATTGCTTAAATCACCTTTCTTTCCCATTCTGACATTCAGTTTGGAGTTCAGGAGATTGTCTTGACCAGGACCACACCCCTAAATGCATTGAAGCAACTGCCATGTGATTGGTTGATTAGATAATTGCATTAATGAGAAATTGAACAGGTGTTCCTAATAATCCTTTAGGTGAGTGTGTATATATATATATATATATATATATATATATATATATATATATATATATATATATATATATATATTTTTTTTTTTTTTTTTTTTGTTTTTGGCTGTTTTATTTATTAAATTAAAATATATATAAAAAAATAATATAAGTAATAATATAATATAATATAATACAATACAATACAATAGAACATTTTTACTATTATTACTTATAATATAATTTAATTTTTAAAATATTTGAATTTGAAAAAATAAAAAGGCCCAAAAAATGTTTTTTGTTATTTGTTATGTTATGTATGTTATGTTAATTATATTATGCATGTTTGTAATATAATAACTAAGAATAAAAAGTAACTATGTAAGTCTTTTTTTAAGAGTAACAAAACTGTGTTATTGTTCATTCTGATATGCAGTCGATCACATGTAGTCTAGGACTATGTAAAGGTGTTTAGTATGTGGAATTATTATGCCTTATTTATAGATGTCTGGATGTGTATTATGCTAATTTATCTGTGGGTACGCACTCTGTTATTTAGTATCATTTTAGCAATGAGGGTTTAACATTAGAATGCAGATAAGAACACATTTGTGTGCATACGCTGTTGTGAATCCAGTGAAAATGTAACTGTTGTTACTGAATAAGACGCCGTGTATGTGTGTGTCGAGAGGGATCGTGACCCTGTGCTCTTTGATTCAGTCGCACATTGAGACCAGACTGCTGGTACTCATTGCATCAGCATTATTTGATCACAGACAGCCCTGTTCACGGTGCTGCACTGTTGTGATTCATGTGCTCTACAAGGACACATTATTTTTGCTTTGCACATTCTGTGTAGCAGATATTTGTTTGTGTGTCTGCACTACACTGTTTCTTTGTTGAAACATAGGCCTATATACTTTCCAGTGTGTGTCAAACAGTTTTTTGTGTTCAGTAATATTTCGTAGGCTAGGGATGGGCAACATCGGTCCTGGAGTGCCGTTGTCTTGCAGAGTTTAGCTCCCACCCTAATCAAACACACATGAAGTTAATCAATTTTGGACCAATTTCTCCCCTTCCGACAATCCTAGGTAAAGTCCCGATTATCTTGATGGTTCTACAGATTATCTTATAAGATTTTCCTGTGGTGTGATGTGTGTTAAGAGTGACTGAATCTGCTCGGAAGAATGTGGGAGCCGTCCCGATCTCGAATCGTAAATATTCAAAATGCACGCTCTGGAGATTATCAAGTGAAACAAAACAATACCCGATCAAAAAGCGAGCTGTAACATGTAAAGCCCATGTTCACACCGTCTCCACAACTTCATCTAAACATCCCCCCCCTACAAATTTTCTGTAAAAAGCAGTGCATACACTATAAGAGCTTTCTTCTTCCCGGTCGTCCGCCATGTTTGTTTACTTTAAAGGGATAGTTCACCCAAAAATGAAAATTATCCCATGATTTACTCTCCCTCAAGCCATCCTAGGTGTATATGACTTTCTTCTTTCAGATGAACACAATCTGAGTTATATTAAAAAATATCCAGGCCCTTCCAAGCTTTATAATGGGAGTGAATGGCAGACCTGATTTTGAAGCCCAAAAAAGCGATGAATGGAATCTGTTTGTGTGTGGTGTGCTTTCCTGGTCACATTGCAGCACTCCACACACTAGAGGAACAAAATGGTTAAATCTATGATTTCTTATCGTCATGCCTGTGGTCTCTCACATTTTGAAAATCTTTTAGTGTGGCCCAGCCTTAAGGCTACAGGCAGGTGAGTTTTTTTTTTTTTTTTTTTTTTTTTAATCAGGGTCTGCAGGACACCAGCACTCTAGGACCGTCATTGCCCATCCCTGTCGTAGTGCGTGTCCATTTTCATGGCCCAGGTGAGGCTTGCAGACGCATTGGCAGCTGTGTGTCGTCTGAGAGCTGTCATAGTCAATACACAGGGAACAGAACCACCTGCCACCCAGTCCCCACCTGGCCTCTGATCCCTTGTGTGTGAGAGAGACAGAGCAAAAGAGAGAGAGAGAGAGAAAAAAGAAAGGGAAACTCCAGCTGTTGTGGTACTGTGCTAATTATTACCTGTTGTAAGGATGCCAGCTGAGAGCGTATTTATATTGCAGTTGGTATATTTCAACAGAAAAAGGTCCATAATAAGTTTTAGATGTTATGCATTTATATGCAATATATTTCAGAATAGCAAATAATAATGACTTTTAAGCAATAATTTGGCAGAAAGTATGCTATTATGACATTATTTGATTCATTTCATTGTTAAAGAGTGCTGTTGTACTGATGATTAGCTCAGGTTGTGCTAATATGAAGTTGTTTTTAGCACATAAAGCTATGCTGTCATGCTGACCATCAGTGTGCATCTGGATGTATATCTTATTCTTTTCTCTGAAACAAATGCTTGTATTAAATCAGGTTAGAAAAGAGGGCAGGGCCTCCTTCAGGGGTCTTAAACAAATGAGAGAAATTTGGTTTGATTGACATGAGGGGAAGCCATAATTTACCCATAGTGTCATAACTGATCTGCATCTGTCTGTGATCTTGGGGAGAGACAGGAACAGCACTTAACCCTGTCAATCAGCCACTCTCCTGAGGGAAACATCTCAGACTTCACAGAGGAAATTACCTTAGGGCTTCCGGATATATTCGACACCTCTGAGTGGTTGATAGAAAGTTGTTTTCTAGTGGAAAGTCCTATAAGGACTTGGAGGTTTTTAAATGTGTGGAGAAATTCTGATTAGTTTACATTTTCCAATATTTTTCTTGTGTTTTCTGGTTTGAATTGAGAAGAGAAAAATGCTTGCTATATTTAAAATGTATTTAAAATATTTATAAGAATATTTTCATTATATTAAAATATATTGTATACTACTGTTCAAAAGTTTGGGGTCAGCAAGATATGTTTTTGAAATAGCAAAACTGTTATATTCACCAAGGCTTAATTTATTTGATCAGCTATTTGATATAGCAGTGATATTGTGAAATATTATTACAATTTAAAATAACTGTTTTCTATTTGAATATATTTAAAAATGTAATTTATTCCTGTGATGGCAAAGCTGAATTTTCAGCATTAGTACTCCAGTCTTCAGTGTCACATGATCCTTCAGAAATTATTCTAATATGCTGATTTGGTGCTTAAAGGTGCAGTGTGTGATTTTTAGCGGCATCTAGCGGTAAGGTTGTGAATTGCACCCCCCCCCTCCCTTTCGGAGCACATAGAGAAGCTACGGGGGCGGACACAGGACAAAAATGTAGTCGTCGGAGAGAGCAGAGAGTGACTAGCGCTCTGTAGAGAAGTTTGTCCGTTTAGAGCTACTGTAGAAACATGATGCCGCAAAATGGCGATTTCACTGTAAGGGGACCCGCGGTGTATGTAGATAGAAATGGCTCATTCTAAGGTAAAAAAAAAAAACATAACGGTACATTATGTAAGGTCTTTATACTCCATTGAAAACATAGTTATGTATATTATATTGCATTTCTGTCAATAGATCCTCATAAATACTACACACTGAACCTTTAAGAAACATTTATTGTTATTATCAATGTTGAAAACAGATGTGCTGCTTAATATTTTTTGTGGAAACTGTAAAATCTAATGTCTGTGAATCTGGTTCTCTGTCTGCTGGGAATCTGAGTACTGATAGACAGGATGTGTGCCATATGATCTCTGATGAATCACCTACATCTGTTCTCCTACTCCAGAGCTGTACCAGTCTGCTTTACCAACAGATGGAGAGTTTCCCCATGTACTCCGTGGAAATACTCAATAGAGGCTCAGTGCTCTGAGTTTAGGTCCATTCTCTTATTCCAACTCAGATGATGCATTTGTGCCACTGAGATTTCATTACTACCTTTGCAGAGTAAACAGCAGCAAATGATTCTAATCACGCAACCGTACAAAATCACGTTTTACGTCCTATGACTATGGAAATTTCCTGATTTACCAAGTACAAATTCCTATCTTTCGTAGCATAATTATGTGAAAAAAATAAACAAGTCTGCTGAATAGACTGGAATGAATTTCCATCAACCAGCATGGTATTTCTGGTGATGATTTTTGACCAAGGGAGGCTTTCTGGTTAAGCTAGTTAAAGGGCTAATTCACCCAAAAATGAAGATTCTGTCTACATTTATGATATCATTCTTCAAAATATAGAAGAACCCAGTTGACTGTCATTTTAAGGACACAAACAGATTCTTATTCTTCAAAATATATCTTTTGTGTTCTAGAGAAGAAAAAGTAATATAGGTTTTAGAATGACATGAGGGTGAATAAATGGACAAAATTTTCTTTTTTGGTTGAACTATCCCTTTAATAAGATAACACAACATACATTATGCTGGTTATTTAACAGGGGAAGAAGAATGATTGGCTGAATTGTGTGTAATCTTTACTGTTGTCTGTTTTTTTGTTCATTTATTTTCATTGCAACAGTAAATACAAGCACATCCCTGCGTTTCGTGATAACAAGTGTGTGACACGCTTCAGCGCCAAATGCTGTTAGAGCTATTACCCTCGAAAGCCATTTTTATTAACGAGGTTACAAATCTCCGCTGCCTCTCTGTAATTGATCGCGTTAACTTGCTTTGAACAGAATGAGGTTCTAATTATTCAAAACTTCAGATGTAATTAATGTTTGAATGAAACTCGCCTGCGTCCTGTCAGGTGAAGTGATGCTCCAGGCGCTGCTCTGTGACACAACCCGGGAGTTCATTCCCTGCCGACCGCTGTTTAATTCCGAGTGCACTGTCTGGATAATGGCCTGTAATTGGTTGGTTTTAGCATGGAGATGAAAAGACAGTGAGACTGAGTCTCTCAGCCCCTGTTTAATCAGAAAGCATCCATTATTTCAGCTGCTGCTCTCTTTTCAGGGTCTGACATATCGCCACACCATGTTTCTAAATGCTCTGTTTTAAATCTTTCAGGTCAATTAAAGTGGAGGTGTATGACTGGGACAGAGATGGCAGGTAGAAAAACACATATGTTTATTTACACTACACATTTATGTAATATCATCTCATGACCCCACACAAAGACACATCACTGACACATTGTGTTTTTTAATCATGATTTTTCCTTGAGAACGAAGTGGAAAAATTTCCTCCTAGCTTCCTGCAATATTCATGTCACCATGCTCTAAAATGCCTGGCAGTAACAAATACTGATCACTCCCTCGTAAATAAGTTCAAATCCATCTATTTTCATCATCACAGACAGTAAGAGTCTCTTTTTTCTTCCTTGTGCTTCAGTCATGATTTTATCGGGGAGTTCACCACCAGCTACAGAGAGCTCTCTCGCGGTCAGAGTCAGTTCAACGTGTATGAGGTGAGTTTAGATACTGGATACTGATCCATTAGTCCACAGAGGATCCATTGGGTTGAAATAAAGGAGGTGATTCTAGATTCATCAAGTGATGATGGCAGAAAAAGAAAAAACAAATGTGTGTATGGGAGCTTATCTTGTAGCACTGAATCAGTTTTGAACAATATAAGGGAGACTGCGCTTGGTTGGAACATCCCCTTGTTATTCAGAGTAGTCATTGACCTATATATATATATATATACTTTAAAATGTAATTTATTCCTGTGATGCAAAGCTGAATTTTCATCAGCTATTACTCCAGTCTTCAGTGTCACATAATCCTTCAGAAACCATTCTAATATGCTGATATATTATATAGCATTTATTTAAAATGGAAATGTAACAATATACACTATCGTGCATTTGTGTATGTGAGAAAGGAGGAGGAGGGGGTTGGGTGTGTATAAAAGTGGCGTGTATGTATTCACCCTAGCATTAGCCCAGTGGTGGGGTGAGGGGGTGGTGAGATGTTCTACAGGAGTGTGACAGTCCCAGCGGTGTGCTGAAAGGATCTGGGGTTTCCTGGGGATTGAGTCGGACAAACAACACTAGAAGCTGCAGTGTTGGTTCAGCTAAACCCCAATCCATACAAATCACATCATCTGTGTCCTGGTTTCCAAACTGTTAGCCAAGGTTGTGTATGTAACTGACCTGAACTGGATTTGTCAAAGCATCTAACCATTTATATCAGTTGTGTCTTTGAATGTAAGTGGAACAAAAAATGGCTTTTTTGCTATTCAGTAGCAGTACTCTCAAACTTTTCTTCCTTTTGGACAAAAAGGTCTTATGAGAATCGCATTTATTTTCTCATTCTCTGTCTCTGTCTCTCTCTCGTTCTCACTCACACACACACATACACACACACACACGCTCACACTCTTCCTGTAAATAATGTGTCATCTCTAAATTTTCCATTTCAGGTGGTGAATCCTAAAAAGAAACTCAAAAAGAGAAGATACATCAACTCTGGCACAGTGAGTAGTGAATTTGCTATCCTAATATCCTGCACAAAAAGGTTTTTTTTTTTTAATCTTGTTTTTCAGTAGGCTACAAATGTTTTAACATGTTAGATTTACATAAAAATAATACTGCATAAGATAATAAGATTTGTTTTCAATATATCTTAAATTAAGTTTATAGTTCTTATGACATTGTTTAGTGAGGTTTGTGCCTAAAACAAGAAAACAAATGTTGCAGATGGAAAACAAGAACAAAACAAAACAAAACAAGATATGTTCTCTGAAAATAAGTTTTCATTTTTAAGAAAAATGTTTTTTTGTCTTTAGCAACAGGGCTATTTTTGTATTATTTAAATGTTATTTTACAATGCAATTCTCACAGGATTTTGTGAGACTTGTACATTTTAAAGTTAAATTCATCAATCTGGTGCACTTTGAGAGTTCAAAATTAAGAGCTGAAACCCATGTTCAGTGTGCAATTTTAACAAAGGAAAATATATTATTAACTACGGTGACGCATTGCTGCCACATACAGTGGGGAGAACAAGTATTTGATACACTGCCGATTTTGCAGGTTTGCCCACTTACAAAGCATGTAGAAGTCTGTAATTTTTATCATAGGTACACTTCAACTGTGAGTGACGGAATCTAAAACAAAAATCCAGAAAATCACATTGTATGATTTTTAAATAATTAATTTGCATTTTATTGCATGACATAAGTATTTGATACATCAGAAAAGCAGAACTTAATATTTGGTACAGAAACCTTTGTTTGCAATTACAGAGATCATACGTTTCCTGTAGTTCTTGACCAGGTTTGCACACACTGCAGCAGGGATTTTGGCCCACTCCTCCATACAGACCTTCTCCAGATCCTTCAGGTTTCGGGGCTGTCGCTGGGCAATACGGACTTTCAGCTCCCTCCAAAGATTTTCTATTGGGTTCAGGTCTGGAGACTGGCTAGGCCACTCCAGGACCTTGAGATGCTTCTTACGGAGCCACTCCTTAGTTGCCCTGGCTGTGTGTTTCGGGTCGTTGTCATGCTGGAAGACCCAGCCAAGACCCATCTTCAATGCTCTTACTGAGGGAAGGAGGTTGTTGGCCAAGATCTCGTGATACATGGCCCCATCCATCCTCCCCTCAATACGGTGCAGTCGTCCTGTCCCCTTTGCAGAAAAGCATCCCCAAAGAGTGATGTTTCCACCTCCATGCTTCACGGTTGGGATGGTGTTCTTGGGGTTGTACTCATCCTTCTTCTTCCTCCAAACACGGTGAGTGGAGTTTAGACCAAAAAGCTCTATTTTTGTCTCATCAGACCACATGTCCTTCTCCCATTCCTCCTCTGGATCATCCAGATGGTCATTGGCAAACTTCAGACGGGCCTGGACATGCGCTGGCTTGAGCAGGGGGACCTTGCGTGCGCTGCAGGATTTTAATCCATGACGGCGTAGTGTGTTACTAATGGTTTTCTTTGAGACTGTGGTCCCAGCTCTCTTCAGGTCATTGACCAGGTCCTGCCGTGTAGTTCTGGGCTGATCCCTCACCTTCCTCATGATCATTGATGCCCCACGAGGTGAGATCTTGTATGGTGCCCCAGACCGAGGGAGATTGACCGTCATCTTGAACTTCTTCCATTTTCTAATAATTGCGCCAACAGTTGTTGCCTTCTCACCAAGCTGCTTGCCTATTGTCCTGTAGCCCATCCCAGCCTTGTGCAGGTCTACAATTTTATCCCTGATGTCCTTACACAGCTCTCTGGTCTTGGCCATTGTGGAGAGGTTGGATTCTGTTTGATTGAGTGTGTGGACAGGTGTCTTTTATACAGGTAACGAGTTCAAACAGGTGCAGTTAATACAAGTAATGAGTGGAGAACAGGAGGACCTGTTAGTAACAGGTCTGTGAGAGCCGTAATTCTTACTGCTTGGTAGGTGATCAAATACTTATGTCAAATTAATTATTTAAAAATCATACAATGTGATTTTCTGGATTTTTGTTTTAGATTCTGTCTCTCACAGTTGAAGTGTACCTATGATAAAAATTACAGACCTCTACATGCTTTGTAAGTAGGAAAACCTGCAAAATCGGCAGTGTATCAAATACTTGTTCTCCCCACTGTACATATTTTTTCCACTCAATTATGTTGTAATAACGAGATATGTCATTTTAACGACATCTTTTCTCGTAATAACGTGATGTTATGACGTTAAAACAACATATTTTTCTCGTTAAAATGACATATTTTCTCCTAATAAGGACATATGTTGTATAGTGATGTGTACAAAATATGCCTTTATCCACATTAGACAATTTATATAGCCTATGTGTCTTTGTCACACTGAGTATGCACTGGGTAAGACTTAAGTTGTTGAGAAAAAAAAAACCCAGGTAAATCGCACTGGTGTGTCAGTCGCATTTTATTATTACATTCAAAAATAATGTAAAATACTGGTAAAAACTAAATATTTACAAACATTATCAACATGTATTTTAGGCTATTTCCACAACAAATCAATGTAAAACTAACATAAATTATAGTGCCATTCATTAGCCTTCAAGCAATATTTATTTTGAAGCCTAAACGAATTCAGGCCAGTTGCTCCTCTCTCATTCTGCACAAATCCAAATGTTTCTATAATCGCACTTGGATGGGGGAGGGAGAAGGGCGAAATGGTTGAATTTGCATGGTGGTAACTCAGTTTTTTTTACCACTTCGTTATTTTGGCTTGGATTTTCGTTTATTGGAAATATTAACTGAATTTAGAAATGCTTTTGAAATTAAAAACTTTGCGTTTAATAAACAAATACATTTTTGAAATGAAGACAGTGTTCGGAGGGGAGTGCATGCAAAATAATCTGTTTCCTGAATCCACGGCCTAATACGAAAGGTCGACATATATGGTCGTACAAATAAGTACAATATGAGTATATTGCATTGAATATCGTTACATTTAAAGGATTTGTTGTGTCATAGCATAAATAGCATAAAATACATGTTGTTAATGTTTGTAAACATGTTTACCAGTAATTCACTCAAAATGTGAATTTTTTTTATTTAAAAGTGGCGATTTCAAGCTTTCTTTAGACGTATGTTTCATGTTTATGTGATAAGTATTCGCTGAGTTTCAGTTCATCTTTGAGACGTGTTTCAGAAAGATTCTCACAGAGACAGCTGAAAGCACACCCTGTTTTTATTTATTTTACAAAAGCATAAAGTTTTGTTGTTATTGTGAGTGTACACAAATAAAAGTAGACAATTTATAGTTTATAATTTGTCTTGCACTTATCTGAATGGCTAAAAATGACGGAGTATTGCGAGTTGTTTCCGCTGTCATGAGGAAAAAATCCATCAGAACGCACCGGCGCCTTCGTCGGCCAGAGGGTTAAAGAAAACGTAGCCTATTTAGTTTCATACTTAGGCGTTTAAATATTAGCCTATAATATTTGTTTTTTTTTAAATTTCATCTATGTTGATTATGAAAAGTGAGCAGCACGAGTAAGATAGGCTACATCATAAGATGCGCAATATGTAGGGAGACATGGAGTGTCAGACATGATTTTGACCACTTCATTGAGTTTTGTTTTGTAGAAAGTCTTTCTTTAAAGTGAATTTCGTTTTGTATAAATTGTATTTTAATTTTGATCAATGTTTCATCAACTTATTGCCAGTATATCTAATAAATAAGAAGCAAACCAAGAACGTCGGGAATGGATTGACGTGCGTAACGAACCCACTGGCCTGTTTCCACGGCCGTTGAGTAAGGCTGAAACTATAGCGTCTTTCTGTTTTTAATAAATTTCTTAAATATATGTCTTAATTACAGTAGGCCTATAGATAGTTATGATATTTGTGGCTGCACCGGGGTCCGTCATTACTAAGTTAAGTTACGCCACTGAGGCTAATCATGAGTGGTCCATGGCCCCAAAAAGTTTGAGAAATTTTGATTTAGATGAAGGCTATCTGTTATGAACTGTAGGCATCAATAAATTACAACAATTTCGTGCTATGGGCACTGCCATTGATACAGGCAGCGGAAGATAGCTGAGCTTGCTTCTGCTTTTCAAACATAGAAGTGTGACAAAGGCACATAGGCTATATAAATTCTCTAATGTGGATAAAGGCATATTTTGTACACATCACTATACAACATATGTCCTTATTAGGAGAAAATACATGTTGTTTTAACGAGAAAAATATGTTGTTTTAATGACATAACATCTCGTTATTACGAGAAAAGATGTCGTTAAAACGTCATAATATTTCGTTATTACGACATAATTGAGTGAACAAAATAATATGTATGTGGCAGCAATGCGCCACCGTAATTAACATATTAACATATATTATTATTATTATTCCTATTACAGTAATAGCCCTAAATTGTTAAACAAATGCACTGTAAATTAAATGAATATGGATATTTCATAAGTATATTATTTCACTTAACATTAGTTGGGAAATTATATTGTCCTAATTTCTACAAGAGCTAAACCCTTGTGCGGGGGGGGTGGGTGTAACACAGACAGTTTCAGCCTGTCTAATGTTAATCTTGAGTACCGTCCTACAGAGTGGTATTGCATCCTTCATATCTCAAAAAAGTCTTTCATTTTATTAGATTTATAAAAGACAGATAAGCTGTACCGACTCTCTTTCCGAAAACTTGTGGAGGAGTGCAGTGGGCGGAGCTAAAGAGACACACACACCTATGACAAACATACACACAATACATTCATTGCATTATCCCTCCCTGGATAACTTTCTATTCACTATACGTTCGTGTTGCATTACATCAGGGTTGCCAACTTTTAAGTTCAGGTTGGAGTGAGATGGGGGGGCGGGGGTGAGGTGATTGGCACAAATATCGATCGAATATTTTGATCTTGATTCAGTATCAATTCATATGTTTATATCCTACTGTACATATAAGGAAAAATAAGTTTGCCTTTTTAGCACTATTTTAAACTTTTCTTGGGTTAAATTATATTCGCTTGTGTGTGCTTATATAAGTATCTAGTTATCTAGTGTTTGATCATGTCTAAATATTTATTCAAATGCAAAACCTAAAAATAAGTAAGCAGTTATGATCTGCAATGCTTTTTTGAGCAACTAGACTAGATAGGCCTACATGTATATTTATTAAAGAGGCATACAGGCACCTAGTGGTAATGGCATTACAAATGAAAATTATTATTTTTCCAGCCACAAAATGACTCTAATTTGCCTCTTTGCAAAGGAATTCTCTATTTTAATCTTAATTACTACACTAATTGTAATATAAATAATACAAATATTAGAAGAAAAATATTTTAAGTGGTCATTAATGGACCATAATTATTGCACAAATAGTATTTAGTACTAAAAGATCTCCTCAAAACATTCAATAAACATTATTGAACTAAAATATAGAACATTTATTTAATTGAAAATAGTTAAGGTGTATGGTCACATTAGACCACCAATGAGTATGACCAATTAGTAAGCAATACCTGAGGGCTAAATACAAGAAAAACATTAACATTAATGTTCACAATGTTGCATCTCCATCACTCTCCATAATAAAATGATACTGTAAATGTGGTTGACGTAATAATCAATGCACAGTATGCTGTACTGTTTACCAAAAATTGCTGCAAATAACTGTATAGTGAAGCTGTTGTCTATCCGCTTAAGCCATTCAAATGTATTGTATTGACAGCGCTGGTTTGTTTGAGAGCTCCATGAACCACGTGACTGTGCGCACCGCCGGGAGATGAAAGCATGTCGCAACTTTTTCAACGGCTCTGACTTTAACTGTTATGCCACATTAACCAAAACGGTATTTATTGTTTGAATTTCGTATTAAAACTTTAAAAAATGTAAAAGCAACCCTGATTACATTATATGCACTTACGTGCCGATTGTCAACAAAACACAGACATTTGATGCAGTTTCACTCACCGCCTGCGGTTTCGACTCGTGACCGGGAACAAACAAACACACTTGCAAACTGCATCCAATGTTTCCTTAACGCTGGGTTATTTGGGAAGCTGAACAAGGTTATCGTCCCCTCACAACCAGAAACACACTTTTTAGTGACATTGTTAATTTTGTGGTCTAAAAACAAAGTGCTGCCGACGGCTCCCGTAACCCGAACGAAGCACGTTGATGGACGCGCTCTCGCACGCACTCATCTGGGAGAGGTACCCATACAATGAATTCCACCCATTTTTACATAATACATAGCCGATACTTATGTAATACATACTTTCCAAAACTTGTTAGAATCCGGAAGGAGTGTATTTGGCACAGAAATACTCTGTCATACGTCCAACTCATTTTTTTACATTTTGGCCATGTTTAGCATGAGCATCCAACTCTTTAACAGTGTAAATAAGTCAGAATGCATGAAATAGCATTAGACCCCCCCTTTAAGGTTTATTTTTATATTTTCAGTAAAAAACTTAAACTAAAATTAAAATTTGCTTTTTATTATTATTTTTTTAATATTTCCATTTAGCTTTAATTTATTTTCATTTCAATTTTAGTTTTAGTAATTTTTGTACTTCAACTTTATTTCAGTTTGTTGCCAAGGCAACATTTTTTTTTTTTGCTTTGAATTCACTATATTCTTACAACACTGAATATATTTGTCCAGCTGTATTCCACAAGGACTCTGTATGTCTGGTTATTATTCAGATGAATTACTCGACAATCTGAAATCCAAGTCCCCTGACTGGATAGTGCTTTCTGTTTCAAACTTTGATAAGGAGAGCAGTGAGGAAGTAATATTGGAGGTCCAGGTGTATAACAGTGATTGATGATCCACAAAGTCTCTCCGCATTGACTGCCATGAATTGGCTTTGAGATTATAATCAAAACTTAAATGAATAGTCCATCACCTGTCTTCCTCCCAACATGGAAAGATTCTGGTCGTCTAATGACAATACTAATGAAAAAGACTGTGTGGCACTGACAGCTGAGAGAAGAGAGTCTTTGCATAATGCTATGATGGATTGTTTCGTTGCAGATGTGGTTTGTGCGCTTATGCTGTTGTAAACCGTCTGTTCTTTGTTGCTCAATTACCCAGGTGACAATGCTTTCATTCTCTGTGGAGGCCGAACACACGTTCCTGGACTACATCAAAGCAGGGTATGGGCGAAAATGCACACATTCACCCTCATGTAAGCTTATGTACTGTATTTAGCCTGTTCTAAAATGCTTCTGAAATCTCAGCGTCACAACATGTAATTTTTGTAAACATTCTCAGCGGATGTAAAGGTCAAAGTCTTGCTGAAGCCACCAGGATGTTATCATTGTAATGGCGTCAAACAGCTCATCAAACAGCTTTGGGAAAGAGTTCCGTAAACAAGACCCGAATAACCCCTTAAATGATAAACTAGAACAACAAACACGGCTATTGTTGTAGTTACTGTAATCAGTATTCAGGGGTTGCCAGGTCCTTTTCAGTTTGCTCTGATGAAAGGCTGGCCTTCTGCTCGGATGCCAGTTTTGTGGAAAACATTTCAGGGCCATTGACCTTATACTGTGGTCTGATCCATTGATATCTTGACGTTCCTGAGTCAACATATTTTGCTGATCCTGGTACAACCTTATACTGTGGTCTGATCCATTGATATCTCTGGCATTAGGAAGTATGACCTGCTGCCCCTCATTGTCTGTTATCTCTGACATAAAGGATACGTCATAAACTGGAAGAATGCTGCATTGACAGTATCTGGAGGTAGGAAGGCATCAGGGCATGTCCGAATCGAAGATTTGAATAGTATCCTGCTTATTAATATACCTCCATCTGGTTGTTTTTTAAAGGTAACAGTGTATCCTGTCTGTTTGGTTTGGTGATGAATTAAATAAATTGGGGTTAAAAGAAATAAATACTTAATTAATTAATATTAATAGGGGTGGCCGATATACCGGTAGACATGATTAACCGGTAGACATTTGTCAACCGGTAGAGATTTTGGACTATTGTCTATATCGTGGTTACACTCACATGATGTTGCTTTGCTGCGTGGTCACAAAAGTTTATCGTTTGCATGTGCTTTTAAACAAATTATTTTAAACGCTGAAGCGCAATAAGCAGCGAAAGAGAGCTCATATCGTTATATATGTACCTCTATATATTGAGGCACAGGCACGTCCTGATTTTGCAGAGTTAGGCGTGTTCCTGAGTCAACATATTTTGCTGATCCTGGTACAAAATTCCTGTACGAAAATGTAATCTAACCTTATCCCTACCCCTAAACTTAACCCACCCATAAGTTATCCCTAAAATCCGTCTGTTTTTGTTTTGGTCTGTGCGAAACCGCACACTGCCGGTTTACCCAATAGTATTTCGACACCCCAGGTTGCCAGTTGGCGGAAAACACAGCGTATTGCAGCCATGGAAGCCAGTGAACAAACTGGGTCAGAGATCACAGATTCTACCTGACCTAAAAAGCCTCGGCATCCATCTAAAAATCTCTATGACCGAGAGCATATTAAAACGCGGATAAATCAACTCATCAACTTACAGTGTGGCTTTCATTGTCAGTTGCGCTCGCTCCTGTTGTGTGTCCTCAAGCTGGCAACCCGTGTGAGCGTCGAGTCTGAGAAGGAGGGGGCGGGTTAAACAACGATCTCCAATATTTTGAATTTGGACTGCAGTACCCATTTCAACCACTAGGTCAATCCTACATACCGCACCTTTAAATGAGTTTAGTTTAAACACAGATAGCAATGTGTGCTGTTCAGATGTCACCTGCGCTTGCACGCTATCAACACACGGGTGATGACAGCGTAAATGACTGGGTCATGTTCGAGCATATGGCACTCGCATACAAGAGTGACCACGTTTTTTGATCATCGCTGTTGTATATATTGGGAAGCCAGAATGTGTATCCATCCATAGAAACATACATTAGCCTAACTCTCTCTGTTTGTTTTCAACAAACCATATTATAGATGCGTCATCAGATTTTAGATGAACCGCAGTGCAAGTGCGTGCCGAACCGTGGGTGGAGAATGATACCGAGATACCGATACCGGTTCGATTTTTTTACAGAGAACCGTTACACCCCTATATTGGATCAGTGCATTCGGTCTTAAAGTGACTACAGCCTAGTTGTCTCTAAGGCTTTCTTATATTTTTCTATATCATGAGGTGAGATGTTATTGTTCCTGTTAGAGGTATCTTCATTCATTATATCTTCATTGACTTATTAGGCAGCAGTAGTTGCTTTAAGAAAAAAAGCTGTGGCTTGCAACCTGACTGTAGAATTGAGTGAGTAACGCATGGCTCTCTTGTTCTGGATTCATGGATAAGGTTCAACGGCTGGGTTCAGCAACCAAAAAAGACTCTACCTATAGTGCCTTGACTTTGCTGTTGTAGTCTAGGTGGATAGTAGAATTACTAATACTGTTTTTCAGTTTTTTTATTAGTCTTCGATCTTATGCTGTGGTACATTATTCTTCAAAACACTATTGTGTGGCTACCTGTTCAGTTGTGCTGCTTAACCCTTAATCACTCCTCAAAAAGGATAACCTTTTTTTGGTCCTTGGGGTCAGATAGACCCCAAACCTTTACAGAGCGATTGCATAAGGAAATATACATTTTTTACATGGCAAACTATGTATAATTTTTTTTAATTTACATCTCAACTATACATTTATGCTGTGTTTTTGTTGATATTTGGTAGTTTTTTTTTACACATTTACTGCACAAATATTTTTTTTATGAAAAAATCACTTAAATGATGATCTTAATTAAATCTAAATTGTTTTTGGACATTGCTCTATGTGTTAGGGATAGAATACTGCCATCTGCAGGTTTGTGGAAAAACTTTAGGAATTATAGTTAAAGAAAGAAAGTGCAATGACCACATATATCCAGTAGAGGTCCATAGGGACTCATTTTATTTTCACTTCATTTTTCTTGATACTTCAACTTCTCCTCACAACTTTATGATATATATTTTGTGAATATATATTTAAACATTCTAAAATACATTCAAAATCTGTATTTTTGTATTTATTTTTGTTGTTGTCTGATATATTTTGAATTGTTTGCTTTTGCTAATTATTATACATCAATTTGCAGAAATGTTACAAGTCACCACTAAAAGACATGACTGTAATCACATACTACTTATTTCAGAAAATTATTTATCACAAATGATTTATTTTTTTAGAACAAGAGATGAATTTTAAAAAGTAAATAAAACCAACACAATACAAAACAAAACAACAGCACCAATAAACAGTAATGAACAGGAGTGAAGAGTTCACAGAACAATAAAACTTTCCTCTTTCTTTTATGTGCCATTTTCCCTCTCTTTCTGTGTGTGTGTGTGTGTGTGTGTGTGTGTGTGTGTGTGTGTGTACGTGTGTGTACGTCTGTGTGTGTGTGTGTCTACCCCTTCACACTGTTGTGCATTTATGTCTGATTTTATTTCACACGTGTGTGTTTGTGTGTGTGTGTGTGTGTGTGTGTGTGTGTGTGTGTATGTGTGTGTGTGTGTGTGTGTGTGAGATAGAAAGTTCGTTCCACTTTGTGGACCAGACCTTGATTTAAATGTAGACATTTTCAGATTTATACTGGATTTATTTTATTTTTTTGACAAACAAAAAATTCCCATTCATTGCCAAAATCTAAAAAATGCCCCAGACACCTGTGTGTGTGTGTGTGTGTGTGTGTGAGTGAACATGCTTGTTCCATGTTGCATTTGTGCAATATTTTTCTTTGTCTCTAAGGTCAAAAATAAATGTGGCAAAAGCTGAAAAAATAACAAAGAGAGAGGGAGAGTCAGAAAGAAAGCAAGTGTGTAAACTGTCTATGATCTGTGACTATCCAAAAGACGTGGCTGACCTTTCACACTAGAGTAATCCATATCGCTCTGACATCACCCTGTGTGCCACGTTCAGTTCACACCGAGTCAGATCACTCTGTCCACACTCAAACTGCTTTCTGTCAAGTTTTCACCTTTGTTATTTTTCTCCATCAGACTCTGACCTTTAATATTGACGCTGAAAGCAGACCTTTGTATGGATTTCCCATTGCTTCATGTTTCATTCACTTTCCTCTTTTTAAGGAGGACCATATATATATAACCCTTTTGGTTCTTAAATCAACATATCCTGCTTCAGAGAGTGCGATGGATTCTCTTTTAACTTCTGTGAATGAGTAAAAGAGTCATGTCTTGAGCGAGGTTTTAATTTAGTGCAGGTCAGAAAGGTAGCTCTCAGAGTTAATGTAAAATTTAAAACCCTTTCCAAGGACCTTATTAAATGTTTAATCATGTTTTTGAAAAGAAACGGACTGCAGGAAGGTTTTTTTTCTAGACTAATTATTCTCATTTATATTAAGGCAAGACAGGGGAATAGGTTAAAACTTTCAACTAAAAGATCTCACCATACTTCCCCCAGTTGATTTATCACAGTACATTAAGACAGTTGTTTTGTATTCCAAGTTTTCTGAAATGTTATAGGTTGTTAAATGTTATATTATGTTAAAGGTTTTTACAGAGGGGGTTTTGGATATCTCCTTTTATCACTCCATAGATCAGAAAATACTGTTAACAGCCAGAAAAAAATACATTTTCATTGTTTTTAGGATTAAAATGTTATATCATCAGGTGAATGATATATGAACAAGTCTTTCTCTAAAACCTTCATAGGAATAAAACTGGAAAGTTTGGCATTCAAGTGCTACTGAAGTGGAGATTCCTGACTCAGTGCAGGAGAAAACGACCTTTAAAGATATGTATTGTAATTGAAATCTATAGACATAAATAGATAAAATAGCCCCAAAATCTCAAAATTGACCAGTGCCTGAAAAAAACAATGGTTATGGCTGTAGTGTATCGCCTTAAGCTCAGTATTTATTGGTCAAAAATATTTCTTCAACAGCAAACAAAGAGTCTTTAGACTGTGAATTATTTTTTTTAAAAACATTTTTAACATGGAAAGAAACGTCTCGGTTACGTATGGTAACCCTCGTTCCCTGAAGGAGGGAACGGAGACGTACGTCGGACGTCACCGACAAATTGGGATCACTTCTGGGAGACCCTATCAGCTTTGAGTGTATAGAGAACGGGCCAATGGTCATTGGCGTGCGAGATTTGCATCTCACGCTCCACCCCGCATCGCGGTTATGAAGCGGAAGCGGATGCCGCGCACATTTGTTTTTCACTGAGGAGCCGAACTAGTGACTCGGCCATGCAGTGATGGTACAGCAACTGTGGCGACGGGACGTACATCTCTGTTCCCTCCTTCAGGGAACGAGGCTTACCATACGTAACCGAGACGTTCCCTTTCAGTCGGTCACGTTCGACGTACGTCGGACGTCACCGACGAATTGGGATCCCTATGGAAAACGCCACAGTTACTACCACTTCCAGCGCCCAGCGAAAGCCCCTCAGACCCCCGTCTGTTCGGGGCGGGGAACTCACGCAGGGAGAGTCATTGCTGCTGTTCCGCAAGACCCACTCAGCAGAGTATTGGATAACGCTGGGAAAGCGTGCCCAGGGGGGCCTCTGCTGAAGCCACATTCTACCCGTAGGGAGGTATCATGTGGAATATACACGTATGGACTGGCCGTGGGCAGTACAACATACAGAAGTCCCAGGGGTGGCCCCGGCCAATGCAGGCGGGGGACTACACCGCACAGAGACGGCAGAGCGAGCTCTGCCAAGGGAAAGACACGGGCTCGCCGTAGGGAGCCGTACCGTGGAAGAATACACATATGGGACCGCCGTAGGGGTCACAACGTATGGATACCCAGCCTAACACAAGTTCCACCAATGCATACGAGTGTTAGACCTGCAAGTCGACACAAGAACGGGTCCTTCGGTGTTACTGGCTATTTGAAGCGAGCACACAGGAAGATACCGGCTCTACACGAAGGCTATAAAATCTAGCGAATGTGTTAGGTGTCGCCCAGCCCGCAGCTCTACATATATCTGTCAGCGAGGCGCCACGAGCCAATGCCCAGGAAGAAGCCACACCCCTAGTGGAGTGGGCCCTTAACCCGAGCGGGCAGGGGACGCCTTGGGACTCATACGCCAAGGCGATGGCATCCACTATCCAGTGGGCCAACCTCTGCTTGGAGACAGCCTTTCCCTTCTGCTGGCCTCCGTAACAGATGAAGAGCTGCTCTGAGGTCCTGAAGCTTTGCGTTCTGTCCACAAAAGTCCGCAGGGCTTTCCTATGGACTTACCTTCAACTACATCGTGATGTGCAGCAATGGCGGCAACATACACTTTGAGGGTGGAGGGAGACAGCCTTCGCTCCAACCCATCTTGCAGGAAGGAAAGCACAGAACTGATTGAACATCTTCGGGGGTCTTCTCGTCGAGAAGAACACCATTCGACGAACAGGTTCCACTTCAACGCATAGAGGCGCCTCGTAGAGGGAGCTCTAGCCGAAGTGATGGTGTCTACCACAGCTTGTGGTAGGTCACCTAGAACCTCCGCGTCCTGTCCAGGGACCAGACATAAAGTTTCCAGAGGTCTGGACGCGGGTGCCACAGGGTGCCCCGTCTCTGAGTCAGAAGGTCCTTCCTCAGAGGAATGGGCCAAGGAGGTGCTGTCGCGAGGAGCAGTAGTTCCGGGAACCAGGTCCGGTTGGGCCACTACGGCGCAACCAACAAGACCTGCTCCTTGTCCTCCCTGACTTTGCACAGTGTCTGTGCAAGAAGGCTCACTGGGGGAAACGCATATTTGCGTAGACTACAGCTGTGTGCCAGCGCATCCGAGCCGAGGGTCCCCTCGGTCAGGGAATAAAACAACTGGCAGTGGGACGTGTCCGGGGCGGCAAACAGGTCTACCTGTGCAGTCCCGAAGCAACTCCAGATCAGCTGGACCACCTGGGAATGGAGTCTCCACTCTCCCGGGAGCACTTGCTGTCGTGAGAGCTCGTCGGCTGCACGATTGAGCAGGCCCGGAATGTGAATGGCACGAAGCGACCTCAGATGCTTCTGACTCCATAAGAGGAGATGGTGGGCGAGTTGTGACATGCGGCGGGAGCGTAGACCACCCTGTTTGTTGATGTACGCAACGGCCGCAGTATTGTCCGTACAGACCAGAACGTGCTTGCCTCGTAGCGGCCCTTTGAGGCGGCCCAGCACAAGACGAACTGCTAACAACTCGAGGCAATTGATATGCCATTGCAGTTGAGGCCCTGTCCACAGACCCGAAACTGCAAGCCCGTTGTACATGGCCCCCCAGCCGGTGGATGAGGCATCTGTGGAGACAACCGCATGCCTGGACACTTGTTCTAGGGGAACTCCTGCCCGTAGAAACGAAGGGTCCGACCACGGGCTGAAGGTTTGGCGGCACCTCGGTGTAACTGAGACACGGAGTGAGCCGCTCTGCCACACCCATCTCGGGACTCGGTCGTGTAGCCAGTGTTGAAGCGGTCTTATATGAAGCAATCCGAGCGCGTTACTGCGGCTGCGGATGCCATATGCCCCAGAAGCCTCTGAAAATGTTTCAGTGGTACCGCTGTCCTGCGTTTGAACGAATTCAAGCAGTTCAACACCGACTGGACGCGCTCCTCGGTGAGTCGCGCTGTCAGTCCAGCTCCATACCGAGAAAAGAGATCCTCTGCACGGGGCAGAGTTTGCTCTTCTCCCAGTTGACCCGAAGTCCCAACTGGCTGAGGTGACTGAGCACCATGTCCCTGGGACATGCCCCAGGGACAGCCCGAAGGGTAAGGCCCTGTACTGATATGCCCGTCCCTCGAACGCAAAGCGTAGGAGCGGTCTGTGTCGAGGGAGAATCGAGACATGAAAGTACGCGTCCTTCAGGTCGATCGCTGCAAACCAATCTTGGGGACGGATGCACCTGAAGATGCGTTTCTGCTTTAGCATTCTGAACGGCAGCCTGTGAAGGGACCGATTCAAGAACCGCAGGTCCAAGATTGGCCGTAACCCGCCGCCTTTCTTGGGTACAATGAAGTACGGGCTGTAGAAGCCCGTCTTCATATCGGCTGGAGGGACCGGCTCTATCACGTCCTTCGCCAGTAGGACTGCGATCTCCGCCCGGAGCACGGGGGCGTTCTCCTTCGACACGGAGGTGAAGTGAATGCTCCTGAACTTGGGGGGACGCCGGGCGAACTGAATTTCATAGCCGAGTCAGATAGTATGGATAAGCCAGCGAGACGGGCTGAGGAGCGCTAACCAGGCTCCCAGCGACCGTGCAAGCAGGACTAACGGCACCACAGACGTACCCGCAGCGGGGCAGCGCAGCGGCGTGCAGGGACCCAACTCGGATGGCATAGCGGCCCGAAGTGGGGTCTGAGTGTGCAGTGCAACACTTACCTGCTTCCGCTGAAGGGGCGCACGGGTGTGAGGAGGCCTCTTGTGTGCGTCCTGAGCACAGCCAGCACCCCCTGCTGGCGATTGGAGAGGCGCCGGAGGGTGACAAGGCATGGGAGCGTCGTACACTGCCAAGCGCGCTCTCTTGGCACCCAGAGATTTTGGAAACTGCTCTTTTGGTGAAAATTTGGGTACAGAAACAGAACAAAAATTTAATTTCTGAACAGAAATTAAATGGAAACCAAAGATTCTCTTCTGGCCCTCCTCCGGGAGAAGGAGTGGTGCTGCTACCACCTCCTGAAAAGCATTTCCCTCCATCTCTGGGCGGCCCATCTCAGGGTCTCTTACGACGGCGCTTGCCACCTGGCTTGGCAGCGGCCTGAGCGGGCTGGACGTCCTTCCCACGGCCGGCTCCACGCCGACGCCCTGGTGGAGGCTGCTGCTGGGCTTTGGCGGGAGCCGGGGCGGCGGTGGGCGGACGCCCTCGGCGACGAGCAGGCGGAGTCGCTGCGACCGGCAGCTGGGTGGAGGCAGCAGCTGACCGCCGGGGCAGGATGTGCTTGATGGCCTCGGTCTGCTTCTGGGCGGCCGAGAACTGCTGGGCAAAGCTCTCGACTGCGTCGCCGAACAACCCGGCCAAGGAGATGGGGGAGTCCAGGAATCGATATTTATCAGGGTCCGACTCGGCCGCCACGACTCTCCCAGAGGGAGGCAGTGCAGCCGAGTCTTCATCCTCCGAGGACTGGAACTCCCCCTCCGATGCAGCGATCGACATCTGTTCGTCTGCTGGAGCCCCGAAGGTCACCACTGGACGCCCATGGGAGGGGCCAGCGGTTTCCTCTGGAAGCTCTACCGGCTGCGGCACTTCAGAGGGAATAGGGGCCCGCGGAGGCTGGCTCGGCGGGTTTGCCCTAAACGTGATCCTCAGGTCACCCTGGCTATTCGTCGAAGTAGGTCTATTCTGCTGAGCAGGAATAGCACTAGATCGAGGCATAGGTAAGGGGACTCCACCCACCCGAAGGTAGGCGAGTCTCGACCTAAGCGCCGAGATAGTCATGTTCCCGCAGTGGGAACATGAACTATCCACAAAAGCTGCCTTAGCGTGCGGAATGCCCAGGCACGTGAGACAACGATTGTGACGTCAACTGGCGACAGGGAACAACCGCATCCAGAAACGCACAGGTGGAATGACATCTTGAAAAAGACGCAGTGTCACACCCGTGTTGCTCTTTTAGAGGAAACCGCTCTTTTAATAGTGCTGAAGCACCCAGGGACAACCGCGGCAGAATCACAGGGAATAGTGCAGCCTGTGTCTGCTCTCACTGTGTGGAACACCCTCACCGAACCAACAGGAAATGCTGTGAAAACAGCAGTTTTTTCCCAACCAGGAAGTGAGCACGTGGTCGCGCTGCAGTGTGCCTTTTCCCCAGCACAAGGCGATCTCTCTCTTGTTCTCTTTCTCTCTCTCTCTGCTTGATAGGCAGGAACAGTCTTCATCAACGCCGTTCGGCTCCGAAGTGAATGACAAATGTGCGCGGCATCCGCTTCCGCTTTATAATGCAAATAGAATCTTGCACGCCAATGGCCATTGGCCCGTTCTCTATACACTCGAAGCTGATAGGGGCTCCCAGAAGTGATCCCAATTCGTCGGTGACGTCCGACGTACGTCGAACGTGACCAACTGAAAGGGAACCGAATTTACCATATGTGTAATTTGTGGCTTGGACGAGTGGGACATGTCCCCACTACTTTTTTGAAGGCCAATTATGTGTGATCAAAGTGATGATGTAAAAACAGTGCTTTACATTTACACATTTAGATTATTTAAATATACCATTTTCATGAATGGAGGAAAACCTGAGAAGCTAAAGTCTCCATTTGCTCTCCATTCAGTTTCTTTGTTGTCCAATGGCAAATACCGTAGAAAGAAACTAGGCATAGCAAGTACCTTTTCATGGAAATTTGATGCTTTTATTTCTTATTTTGTTTAGTGAATTTGAGTGCTTTTTTTTTATAGGATATTATGTGTTTAGGGGTCCCTTAAACTCATTAGATTCCACTTCATCCTGGTCCAGAGTGAGACATTGTGTGTCACAAATGTCATTAAAGAACTCATGAGCATAATATAGCCTTAAAGACACAACAAGATATTCATAACTTAACTATACAGCGAGGAATTATAAAACTGCCGCATTGCAGAGTTGTGTGTTCTTGGATCAAGTTGCACATTTTGTACATTAACAAGATGTTTATATATCTTGTGTGTGTGTGTACATATATATATAAAATTGTCAGTCTGTTTTTTATTTATTGCATTTAAAGTGTCAGTTCATCATGAATGTAAAATACATCTCTCTGCACTGTCGCTAATGTGACAGGCACAATCCCATCATTCTATATCATTTTTTTCTAGCTGTTTTTTTCATTCCTATAGATGACATTCAAAATTCCACCATTAAGATAAATGTTCTTCATATGAAAGCTTTGGTTCAAAAGCTCTCCAAGGTTTTTCGTCTCCACCAAAGGGGCTGTTGAGGTTCCCGGTATAATGCAGATTAATGCACCAGCCCAGACTTTGTGCCTGGAGACATCAGTGATAATCACACACACACACACACACACAAAAATGGACAGAAAAAAAGAAATGAAGATAAAGGAGCATAAACAGCGCTTGTTAATCACCATTGTGCTGCTCCCCCCGCCTTCCTGTTTATATTGTGCTGAGTTAAAAAAAACAAGGGCTGATAAAATTGAAGCAGTTTTTTGGTGCTTACCCAATGTCTTTGCATAAGCACAATACCCTTGTGTTGCCTATGAATGTGATTTGGCCAGAATCACTCATTAACAGATGTGTGGTCATGTTTGCGGATGTACAGTGAATGTTTAAAATACATAATTACTCTCAGATGACCCATCACTGATGAATCAGCTCTTAGGAAAACATCTCGCAGCAGGTATTGCGTATGAATGACAGCTGTAGCTGCCGCCTGCTGATCAGGGCCTTCATTTAAATGTCCCCCCCCCCCCATTTTGTTTGTTTTTTTACCTGCTTGCATCAGAGGATGATTTCTTTGTCTGTGTGGAAATGTTTCATAAATATTCACTGACCTCATACTCCATGTTTTCCAACATTATGTTCGCATCCAGAGCTCATTTCTCATTTGCACAGAGAGCACAGCAGAATCATGCAGAGTTCATGCTGAAAGAGGAATGCCATGAGATTCAGATATTAGATGTCATTATAATATTTTTGGTGCTTCAGAGGTTATCTGTGCAAGTGTTGTACTCCCATCAGCAGCAGAAAAAGTTGCTTGCTATCATCGTTTCTGTTGTGCAGGTGTTCAGATTTGCCATTTGTTTTCTGTGGGCTCAGTGCTCTGTTAGTTTATAGGGAATAAAATGATCTAATGCAAGAAATAAACAAAAGCAAACTAAACAAAAAATGGCAGTATTAGAATTTGTTCTGTAATAGATTTTTCTTTTTCTTTTATCTTTTTATCTTTATTTGTATAGCACTTTCTCACAATATTATTTAGGGGTGTAATAATACCCTCATGTCACGATTCGATACATATCACAATACTGAACTCAAGATATGATATTATTGTGATATTCCAAGGCATATGGTAAAAGGTTAACAAAAAATGTACTGTTTATTAAAATGCTAAATTTGGTATTACATTGGGGGTGGAAATGAAAAGGCTTGGACTTGGTGCTAGTAACCCAGTGCACAGGACAATTCTGAAGCTGAAAATACAGAATTATTTGTTTGCACTCTGTCACTGACTAGATATATTTAAAATAATATTTAATTTTTTACTGGTAACGTAAGACATTTGGCATTATGAGGATCCACAAATATTCCCACGTTGCATTATTATACATTATATTCAACATTATATATAGTAGTTTAATGTAGTACTGACACTAAAACTCTGTAAACTTGAATTTTTTTCTCACACAGAAATTTTCATTATGGGAGAACTATACACAACACAGATTGTCACTATCCACAATACAAATTGTCACTATCCACAATACATATTGTTGCATTTTTGTATTCGATATATTGTGACAGGTTATATTGTTACACCCCTAATATTGTTACAATATATATTGTACTACCCTACAGTATATCCAACGCACTCGTGAAGAGCTTATAAAATGTGTAAAGGAGTCATCCCTCCATCACACACACAAGCAAAGATCTGCTGCGAGGAGAAACGTGTACTGAACTGTGATGGGCAACATCGCGACTATGACGAGAAAAACCCGATATGCGTGAGCATTCTGTCCTTTAGGGTCTCATCTTCCTGTTTTTGGTCCGTTTACATGTCTTTGGTCCGTGTTGCGTTCATATATCATTCAAACCGCACCAGAGTTCACTTGGAAGCGGACAGAGACCCATCTTTTCAGCGGTCTCTGTCCGCTTGTTTGGTGCACACCAGGGTTCGGATGGCAGTGTTCTCATGTTCAAATGAACCACACTAACAGTGTAATCACACCAGGGTTCTTTTTAATCGAACCAAACATGCCAAGTGTGAACACACGCCCTAAAACTCTGAAACTGAAAAACTAAAAATGAATAATAAATATATACATCAACAGTTGTGAGAGTTGTGAGTTGTGAGAGAATCCGTGATTTTTAGCAGTTTTGTATGTGGAGAGCTTGTCGACTGCTGTTCTGAGACCAGTTTCACTGTTGCTCTAATTAGAAAAATTAGGAAAAAGAAGTGGGATTACACAGATGTTGGATCTGCCCACCAGGCAGAGTTGATTGTGAGGAATATCTGGTGAGCGGGAGGTTGGCTGTCTGCCTGTCAGGTGAGAGAGACGGCACAATGCAGGCCTGGAGATGGTAATTGCACCAACCCCTCGAACAGTAGGAGTGGAAACATTGGAGTGGGAGCAGGAAATGTTATGTGTCACGGTTTGGGGTGAATCAGGATCCATCACCTTTGTTGAGCTTCACCGTCAGGTTCTCATATCTGTAATGTGTAAAAATGTTGGCTCAGATTTAAATGCTTTCATTTGATATTCTTACCGTTTCTCTTTCTCTCTCTCTGTAGCACTCAGATCCATTTCACAGTGGCCATTGATTTCACTGCCTCCAATGGTAAGACTTTTTTCAGTGTTGATTGTTTCCTGTTTTGAGTTTGTTCTCCATACTGTTGGCTGGCATATCTGAATCAGATTTTACCTTAATTTATGATCCATCTCTCTCTTTAAACTCTAGGAAACCCTTCACAGTCTACCTCCCTGCACTACATGAATCCCTATCAGATGAACGCGTATGCCATGGCTTTGAAGGCCGTGGGCGAGATCATTCAAGACTATGACAGCGATAAGATGTTTCCTGCATTGGGCTTTGGAGCCAAACTTCCTCCTGATGGCCGGGTTTCCCATGAATTTCCCCTGGTACCTGTTCCTAGATATGATAGATTATGTGTATTTCACAGTTAGCTGGCACATATCCAGAGTCATTACTGCTCGAATCCTAAATTCGTGCCGTGTTTTTCAGACACTCTGAATAACGTTGCTTTATCCTGTTTGTGAAATTTTATGTGTGAGGTGTCTAGGGTTGTTTCAAAGTATTTATTTAGTTGTTTGCACATATGTTGATGATATTGTAATTAGTAATGCTTGGTTACATCTATGTGTAATGTGTAAATAAGGCTCTCTTGACACTCCTGCTCATTAACGTTACCCAAGCATTCATGATGTGTGTGTGCCAAACCCTCATCTCATCGAGCATTTTGAGTCTCTTAATTAGTTTTCGCTCACTCTTTCTCCCCCCCCACCCCCCATCATCAGCTACTCCTTCCCCCCCCCACCCCCCATCATCAGCTACTCTTTCCCATCTCTCTTTCCTTGTGCTGGAACTTGGGATCATGACTATTCATTTTTATTCTTGCTGCTTCACTCCTTGATTCTTTGAATATCACTGTCCTCAGAGCATGAATAATTATCTAATGAATCATAAAATACTGAACAGATTCTGAGATCCCTAAGGGTGATACACTAGAGAAAGTTTTGATGGTGCGTTTGATGATTATGAATGTGAGGATGCAGAAAGAACCGTGAAAGAACCAGTTTTTGGTTGAATGACACTTTTGCAAACCCTTGCTTGTCCTTGAGATGGACCATTGCCATTCATTGCCATTGAAATCACTGCATTTGCAGTGATTCATTGCCATTCATTGCATTTGCAGTAGAAATCACTGATGCAGCGCAAATTATAGTGTCTAGACTCCCTAATAAACATCAAGTACTTTGTACTGTAGAGTTTCATATTCAAATGAATAACTGCAAATATCTTGAGAAATGTAAGTGTTATGATAAAAATAAATCTGCTGATTTGACCTTGACAGTAGAGGCATAGTTGTTGATTGATCTCTGATGTTCTCTTTGAAGAATGGTAATGTAGATAACCCATACTGCAACGGGATGGAGGGCATCCTGGAGGCTTACCACCAGAGTCTGAAGACTGTCCAGCTTTACGGCCCCACCAATTTTGCTCCCGTTATCAACCATGTAGCGAGGTAAGAAAAATTCAACAACGCTCAAGGACCGTGCTGGAACAGCTAAAATCTCATCCTGTTTAAGCCCGTAGACACAGCGGTGAAACAGATTTCTGGATTCAAATGAATAGAAAATAGTTGTATTAATATCAAAGTCTTTGTGTTGTCATTTAGGCCGTGTGTCCACCAAAGCGTTTTTTCATACGGTTGGCGTATTTTTCGAATTGTTTTTAATGGGAGCGCCGCTTTTTTAAAACGGCAGGAGCGTAGCAAGGCGCTGAGTGTCTATTTCACACTCAAGCGCTGAGTTATTTACCGGTTGCCGAGAGTTGAAGAATGTTCAACTTTGAGTAAAACGCAGCGCTCATCACTGTCACTTTTTACCCAGCCGTCCAATCACAGTGGAGGAGGGGCAGGACAAATACCACACCGACCAACCGCCACATTCTACAACGTCAACAGATGACAACAACAAGCTTAATAACAGTACAAAATTGTTTAAAACAAGAGCCAGAGCAAATACTTTACATTGTATCAACATTTTTATATAGAAACAAACTATCTATATAAAAATGAAAGTAGATACTGGTAACACTTCCGCGGATATTCCGAAGCAAGCAAAGCGTCTCAACTGGAAAAAAAATGCAATCAAGTGACCACTTTGGTGGACACACAGCCTTATCGTGACAGACTATATTTTGTGAACACCGTGTCATGCGCAAGACACTGCAAAAGACACGAGCGCAACAGTTATACACGTCCGTCTAGTGCGTTTACATAGATAAACAATGGAAAAGTAGCACATTGAGTTAGACTACTCAATTAGACTTTTTGTTTTGTGCTCAGAGACAAACACAGGCTTCTATACTCATGAATACTGTAGCTGATTGTACTTACTGTCTAAATCAGGGATGGGAAATGTTGGTCCTGGAGTGCCGCTGTCCTGCAGAGTTTAGCTCCAACTCTAATCAAACACACCTGAAAAAGCTAATCAATGTTTTCAGGACAAAGCCACATGAAAGCAAGCCTGCAACCTTAGCCGAAGCATAATCCCTGCTAATGCTGCGGTACTCAGGGAAGGAGACAAGAGGCCGTTTTTTTAATGAATGTTAGTGGAGGAGAGGCTTCACTATGCTCAAAGAAAAATCACTTTTAGCTTATGAATTTAATGATAGCCCATCAGCTAATCTTCAACATGTTTGCTCTTAAACATTCGTTTTGGATTGATCTATTTTTAGAGTTTACACTGAAAAAAAATGCTGTTTTATAAGAGAAGTCACAGACAATTGCACGACAGGTATGATTTCTATGGTATCCGCAAACAGTGATTGACCGTCGCATAACTCTGAGCGAAATTCAATGACGTCAAGGCTGTAATGTGATTGGCTATCAAGGCACACGTGATCCAAGTTAGCCGTTGCGCTTTCTCCAATGGTAGAGCCACGGACCCTCGTATCTCCCAATAATAAGACCATCTCTGTTCAGCATTACTAAGGCTACAGGCAGGTGAGTTTTTTTTTATCAGGGTTGGGGCTAAACTCAGCAGGACAGCGGCACTCCACGACAGGACCATCCCTGGTCTGAATCAACATGACTAGATGATTTAACAACCCCCAAATGTTTGCTTTGTGCTGCTGTGACCAAGTGCAGAACTCCGAGAGGCTAGATCTCCTGTCATAGCTTCTGTAAAGTGTTTTGCATCACAAAGAGCATTATGGGATTTTGATGAAGGCAGAAGAGCTGTGTCAATAGCACAGGGACATCCCTGAGCAAATATATATATGCATGAGATTCAGCTCTGAATACTAAGTGTTCAATAAGGATACTCATTCTTTCATTATTCATCTGCGATGGTAAAACACAGTCAATCAACTGAACCAGCATGAAGAGATTTTCATGTTTGGTTTATGGTTCATTTGGGTGATTTTTAATATATTTGTAAATATGAAAATGTGACTGTGTGTCTGCGCACACAGGTATGGTGCAGCTGTTCAAGATGGCTCTCAGTACTTTGTGCTTCTCATCATCACAGACGGTGTGATATCAGATATGGCTCAGACTAAAGAAGCCATCGTCAATGTGAGTTATCTTTGACCTCACTCTCTCTCTTTCTGTCTTCAAAAACTGTTTATATCATCCCACTGTGATGCAACATTGCATCACAAGAGCCCCCCAGGCAAAGCCTAAGAAGAGGTAAGATGTGTTTTGGGTCTTCAGGAGGTCGTCTTCACACCTAATGGGATTCGTCTGTCACCGTTGCTATAGTTACCCAGCAGACTGGATTTAAAGGGAATTTGCGACTGTTTAGTCACATTATTAGAACAGCCACACCTTCCTTTTAAGATCTTGCCTGCTGCTCTGTCTCTTCTTCCCCCTCTACCCTTGATGCTTTGGATCTCTGTCTTCGGCTACACGGGGATCATTTCTTCACTGACTGATATGGGTTCATGCGCTCTGAATGACCGAACGTGCGTTATTCATTTCTATGCCTCAAGTGATTTTTTTTTTATTGAAGTCTGCTGTGAGAATTCCACTTGTGTGCTCTTTTCTGTTGCTCTTTTTTCAAATGATTAGATAAAAATGAGCACTTTGAAGTGTTTCTTGTATGCACTCGCTCACTCTGTGATTCTCTGCACTTTCCGCAATTTGGCCTCTTATACACTCACCTAAAGGATTATTAGGAACACCATACTAATACTGTGTTTGACCCCCTTTCGCCTTCAGAACTGCCTTAATTCTACGTGGCATTGATTCAACAAGGTGCTGAAAGCATTCTTTAGAAATGTTGGCCCATATTGATAGGATAGCATCTTGCAGTTGATGGAGATTTGTGGGATGCACATCCAGGGCACGAAGCTCCCGTTCCACCACATCCCAAAGATGCTCTATTGGGTTGAGATCTGGTGACTGTGGGGGCCATTTTAGTACAGTGAACTCATTGTCATGTTCAAGAAACCAATTTGAAATGATTCGAGCTTTGTGACATGGTGCATTATCCTGCTGGAAGTAGCCATCAGAGGATGGGTACATGGTGGTCATAAAGGGATGGACATGGTCAGAAACAATGCTCAGGTAGGCCGTGGCATTTAAACGATGCCCAATTGGCACTAAGGGGCCTAAAGTGTGCCAAGAAAACATCCCCCACACCATTACACCACCACCACCAGCCTGCACAGTGGTAACAAGGCATGATGGATCCATGTTCTCATTCTGTTTACGCCAAATTCTGACTCTACCATCTGAATGTCTCAACAGAAATCGAGACTCATCAGACCAGGCAACATTTTTCCAGTCTTCAACTGTCCAATTTTGGTGAGCTCGTGCAAATTGTAGCCTCTTTTTCCTATTTGTAGTGGAGATGAGTGGTACCCGGTGGGGTCTTCTGCTGTTGTAGCCCATCCGCCTCAAGGTGTCTTCACAAATGCTTTGCTGCATACCTCGGTTGTAACGAGTGGTTATTTCAGTCAAAGTTGCTCTTCTATCAGCTTGAATCAGTCGGCCCATTCTCCTCTGACCTCTAGCATCAACAAGGCATTTTCGCCCACAGGACTGCCGCATACTGGATGTTTTTCCCTTTTCACACCATTCTTTGTAAAGTCTAGAAATGGTTGTGCGTGAAAATCCCAGTAACTGAGCAGATTGTGAAATACTCAGACCGGCCCGTCTGGCACCAACAACCATGCCACGCTCAAAATTGCTTAAATCACCTTTCTTTCCCATTCTGACATACAGTTTGGAGTTCAGGAGATTGTCTTGACCAGGACCACACCCCTAAATGCATTGAAGCAACTGCCATGTGATTGGTTGATTAGATAATTGCATTAATGAGAAATTGAACAGGTGTTCCTAATAATCCTTTAGGTGAGTGTATATTCTAAAAGTAGCTGAAGCGAAATGTAGGTTAATTCAGTAAACTGAATGGTCACTTTCTGTCACTAATTTATAAGAATAGACAAATATGCTCGCTGGTTCTCTGTAAAAACATTTTCTTAATCAGTATTTGTCTTGTTTCAAGTAAAAATATCTAAACATCCTTTAAATAAATAAATGACTACATAATTTACTTGAGAAGCAAAGATAAAATAAGTTAAAATATTTAAATAGATTTTTCTCATCTCCATTAGCTTATTTTTTTAGTCTCTTATATCCATTTTCTGAGAGAAACTAAAGCGATGTAGGTTAATTTCCATGGACTAAATGGTTGCTTTGGTCAATGATGTAGATCATGGGAGGTTTTTTTTTTTAAAACAAGAATAAAGCATTTTAGAGACACATGCCCTCTGCCACACTGTAAAAATAATTTTGTTAATAAGTATTTCTGTTTTGTTTCCTGTAAATATATTTAAACATCCTTAAAATAAAGAAAAAATAAATATAAATTAAATAAAATAATTTACTTGAGAAGAAGAACTGCATAGACAAAGACTTATTTTCAAATATTATTGATTACATTTATTTTTCTCGTCCCAATTAGCATAGTTTTTTTTTAAGTTGAACTTAATTCAACTTTGTTAAATGTATGCTTGAAACAAGAAAAAAACATTTTATCAGTTGAAATAAAGAAAATAAATAGAAAAATAAACTTAGAGAATACATGATCTTAGAAATACTGTATATCTAAGGATTTTTCAGTATTTAAGAATCATGTTTGCAGTGTATGTGTAAGAATTTTGTATTTAATATTTAATAAATCTATTAAATGACTCCGAAGAAATGTTATCCTCATTGATACTAGCAGATGTGTTCAAGCAGCCACTGAAAATCTAAGAATACACTGAAGCCAGGCAAGAGGGTATGTGGCCCAGCAGACAAGAAAACACTGTAATTCAGAGTTTATTATAGGGTAGCTGTAAATGTGTCACATCACATAGTTCACAGTAATCAGCACTTATTTCAAGACTGAGAGAGGTATTTGGTAAAAGAAAGTAAAGAAAACAGGGAGAAACAAGTGGGAGAGGGAAAGTGAACAAGTGAACGAGAGATTGCGAGAGAGGCGCCTAAAGGAAAGACCTACAGGAAATAGAGCAGTGAATACATGAAGTGTGTGTGAAATGTGTTTGTTTAGACTCATCTTCCCAGCTCTATTTCTTTCAACACATGACCGTCTCTGTCCCCCGTGAGCATTTCTGGGAATGCTGACCTACTTCCAACCCCATAAATATGTTTTTATAATCCTTGCCGATTGGCACCAAGCACTCAGTTTGCTGTCTGTACAATGCATACAGGCAGAGATGGACTGGTAGACAAGAAACAGCCTGGGACCAATACCATCACAACACAAAGTGGATAAAATAATTATTGCCTGCATTTTTTTATGTTTGTTGTTTGTTTGTATGTATGTATATACACTCCTTGCTAGTGATGGGTTGGACCCAATTTACCTTCAGAACTGCCTTAATTCTTCATGGCATAGATTCAACAAGGTGCTGGAAACATTCCTCAGAGATATTGGTTTATATTGACATGACAGCATCATGCAGATTCCATGATGCAAATCTCTCATTCCACCACATTTCAAAGCAACGGCACTCTATTGGACGGAGATCTGGTGACTGTGGAGGTCATTCGAGTATAGTGAACTCATTGTCATGTTCAAGAAACCAGTTTGAGATTATTTGAGCTTTGAGACATGACATGTTATCGTGCTGGAAGTAGCCATCAGAAGATGGGTACACATAAAGGGATGGATATGGTCAGCAACAATGCTCAGGTTGGCTGTGGCATTTAAACGATGCTCAGTTGGTACTAAGGGGTCCAAAGTGTGCAAGAAAATATCCCCCACACCATTACACCACCACCAGCAGCCTGAACCATTGATACGAGGCAGGATGGATCCATGCTTTCATGTTGTTTATTTCAATTTTTGACCCACCATCTGAACGTCGCAGCAGAAATCGAGACTTATCAGACCAGGCAACATTTTTCCAATCTTCTATTGTCCAATTTTGGTGAGCCCGTGCGAATTGTAGCCTCCGTTTCCTGTTCTTAGCTGACAGGAGTGGCACCCGGGGTGTCTTTTGCTGCTGTAGCCCATCTGCTTTAATATTCAAAGTGTTGTGCATTCAGAGATGCTCTTCTGCAGACCTTGGTTGTAATTATTTATTTTTGCCTTTCTATCAGCTCGAACCAGTCTGGCCATTTTCCTCTGACCTCTGGCATCAACAAGGCATTTTTGCCCACAGAACTTCTCGGTTACGTATGTAACCCTCGTTCCCTGAGGAGGGAACGGAGACGTAACGTCAGTGACTGACAAATGGGGGTTTCGCCTAGAAGCCTATCCTCTTCGAGATCTAGAAAACGCCCAATGGCAGTGCCAATGCCATGGGCATGCGGAATTTGCATAGCGTAACTCCGCCCCACAGCGTGGGTATATAAGGAAGTACGCAGGCAACACCGCATTATGTTTACCTGCTGAGGAGCCAAGACTGAACTCCCGGCCGTTCCAGCGGTACAGCGGAAGTGGCAGAGGGGCGTTACGTCTCCGTTCCCTCCTCAGGGAACGAGGGTTACATACGTAACTGAGACGTTCCCTTTCGTTCAGTCACTCTGAGTAACGTCAGTGACTGACGAATGGGGGTCCCAATGTAATCACGCCACTCGGCTGTCATCCAGTGCCCTGCGTAAGTGTGAGCTCCCTGTCGTAAGCTAGTACGGACGAAGGACTCCCCCTTAACACAGGAATACCAAGGTACACTGGGAAGCATATTCCAGGTGGAAACATGCGCCAAGTGGGTAGGGAGGACTTAAGGATACACATATGACCCGCGAGGGGCTGCATATGGAAGGACTCTGGGATAACCAGCCGAAGGTGGATTTTTAAACGCCAGGGGTGGCAAGGCTTGCCAAGGGAAAGACACCTGCTAAAGGAGGCTTACAGTGGAATACACATGTGGGGGTCGCCCAAAGGGGGAACCATGCACACGGAGGCACCTAACCTGACACTTGGGCCTAAGCGAGTGGGCAGACGCACTGGTGTCGGCATCGACAGTGCTGGAGGAACTCAGGGCTTCCGGAAAGCTACCTGAGGAAAATATCGCACGTATCCAGTCCGTGGAGTGGAATGGCGAGCAAGCGAAGACACCTGAGCCTCGTCCATTACCGGCCACTAGAAGAGGCGAGTACATGAGAGGACACTGGCTCCACTCGGAGATTATAGAATCTGGCGAATGTGTTGGGTGTCGCCCAGCCTGCAGCTCTGCAGATGTCTGTTAGCGAGGCGCAATGCCTTAAAGCCCAAGAGGAGGCCACACTCCGGGTGGAGTGCGCCCTGACCCCTAGGGGGCATGGACGCCCCTGCGTCTGGTAAGCCAAGACAATGGCGTCCACTATCCAGTGAGACAACCTTTGCTTGGAGAGAGCCTTTCCCTTCAGCTTCCCACCATAACAGACAAAGAGCTGGTCAGAGGTCCTGAAACACTGCGTTCTGTCTACGTAAGCACGGAGGGCACGTACTGGACAGAGCAGTGGCAAGGCTGGGTCTGCCTCCTCCAAACGCAGTGCTTGCAGGTTCACCACCTGGTCCCTGAACGGAGTGGTGGGAACCTTGGGCACATATCCAGGCCGGGGTCTCAGGATCACGTGAGAGTTGGCCGGCCCGAATTCCAGGCACGCTTCATCAACCGAAAATGCCTGCAGGTCCCCTACCCTCTTGATGGAGGCCAAAGCGATCAGGAGCGTTGTCTTCATTGACAGGAACTTAAGATCGACTGACCGCAATGGCTCAAAGGGAGCCCTCTGCAGAGCAACTAAAACTACTGCGAGGTCCCAAGAGGGTACGAGGGGAGCGCGAGGAGGATTTAGTCTCCTGGCCCCCCTCAGGAACCTGATGACCAGGTCGTGCTGACTTACCTTCTTGTTCTCCACGAGGTCGTGGTGGGCTGATATAGCGGCCACATAAACCTTCAGGTTGGAAGAAGACAGCCTTCGTTCCAACCCTTCCTGGAGAAACGACAGCACGGACCCGATCGGGCATTTCCAGGGGTCTTCTTGGCGAGAAGAACACCAGGTGACGAAGAGGTTCCACTTCAACGCATAGGCGTGTCTGGTAGACTCAGCCCTAGCGGAAGTGATGGTAGCTACCACCTGAGGTGGTAGTGTACTCAAACCTGCCGCGTCCCATCCAGGAGCCACACGTGAAGGTTCCAAAGATCGGGACGCGGGTGCCAAAGGGTGCCCCGTCTCTGAGAAAGGAGGTCCTTCCTCAGAGGAATCGACCAGGGAGGGGCTGTCGCAAGGAGTACGAGTTCGGAGAACCAGCTCCTTGTCCTCCCTGATCTTGCATAGAACCTGTGCGAGAAGGCTCACTGGGGGAAACGCATACTTGCGGAGGCCCCACGGCCAGCTGTGCGCCAGATCATCCGTGCCGAGGGAGCCCTCGGTCAGGGAATAAAACAGGCGGCAGTGGGAAGAGTCGTGGGAGGCAAACAGATCTACCTGTGCGTCGCCGAACTGTTCCTAAATCAGCTGAACCGTCTGGGAATGGAGTCTCCATTCCCCAGGAAGTGACTGAAGCCGTGAGAGCTCGTCGGCTGCACGGTTCAGGACTCCCGGGACATGGATGGCACGAAGCGACCTCAGATGCTTCTGACTCCATAAAACAAGATGGCGGGCGAGTTGAAACATACGGCGGGAACGTAGACCACCCTGGTGGTTGATGTACGCTACTGTGGCCGTGTTGTCTGACCGGACTAGCATGTGTTGACCCTTGAGCAACGCTCGGAAGCGGTGCAGGGCGAATTGTATTGCCAGCAACTCGAGGCAGTTGACATGCAGGAGGCGCTGGGGTCCTGTCCAGGAGCCCGCGGCAGCATGTCCATTGCACATGGCACCCCAGCCCGTGGTGGAGGCATCTGTTGATACAACAATATGCCTGGAAACTCGTTATAAGGGAACCCCGGCACGTAGAAAGCTGAGGTTCGACCACGGGGTGAGGGTCTGCAGGCAGACCCGAGTCACTGGGACCCGGAGCGTGCCCGACTGCCATGCCCATCTCGGGACTCGATCGCGAAGCCAGTGCTGAAGCGGTCTCATATGAAGCAATCTGAGCGGCGTTACCGCGGCTGCAGATGCCATATGCCCCAGAAATATGCCATATGCCTCTGAAATAACTTCAGTGGAACCGCACTCTTGCTCTCGATTTGACGGAGGCAAGTCAGCAGTGACTGTGCGCGCTCACTCGTAAGCTGCGCGCACATGGCGACCGAGTCGATCTCCATACCGAGAAAAGAGATCCTCTGCACTGGGCAGAGTTTGCTCTTTTCCCAGTTGACCCGAAGGCCCAGACGGGCTAAGTGCTGGAGCACCAGGTCTCTGTGTTCGCACACCTGCTCTCGAGAGTGACTCAGGATCAGCCAGACGTCGAGGTAGTTCAGGATGCGAACCCCGTGTTGCCTGAGTGGCACAAGGGCTGCCTCGACAATCTTCATAAAGACGCGAGGGGACAGAGCTAGCCCGAATGGGAGGACCGCGTACTAGTATGCCTGCCCCTCGAAAGCAAACCGTAGGAACGGTCTGTGTCGAGGAAGGATGGAGACATGGAAGTAGGCGTCCTTCAGGTCGATCGCTGCAAACCAATCTGCTGGACGAACGCATTCGAAAAGGCGTTTCGCTGTCAACATCCTGTATGGAAGCCTGTGAACGGATCGGTTCAGGACGCGCAGGTCCAGGATCGGTCGTAACCCACCGGTTTTCTTGGGTACAATGAAGTAAGGGCTGTAGAAGCCGGACTTCATTTCGGCTGGAGGGACGGGCTCGATCGCACCCTTCGCCAGCAGGGTAGTGACCTCCGCACGCATGACAGGGGCGTTGGGCCCCACCATGGTGTATCGGACTCCCCGGAGGAGCCTGAGCGAACTGAATCGCATAGCTGAGCCTGATGGTCTTTGCGACCCAGCTGGACAGTCCGGGAAGCTCTAGCCAGGCTCCCAAACATTGCACCAGCGGGGTCATTCGGACCACAGACGTACCCCGGGTCATCAGCTGCGTTCTGCCAGAGGAGACCAGGGAAGGACGTGCGTTCCACTGGGGTCTGCTCTGAGACTGGTGTCAGAGAGGGACGAGAGTGGCGTGGCCCGGGGGCGGCGCACACTGCCGTGCACGGTCTCTGGGTGCTCAGGGATGGACATGTTAGTTCTTTCTTTAACCACATTAGGGTGCTGCTGACCCGGGGGTCAGCAGCGGAACAAAGGATTCTCCCCCAGCCCTCCACCGGGGGAAGGAGTGGTCCTGCTACCATCTCCTGGAAAGAACTGCCCATCCCTGAGCTGTCCTCATCAGGAGCGCCGCTTAGCCTGGCGCTTAGCGGGCTGCGGGGCTGGAGCGGACTGGGGCACCTTCCTGCGGCGTCCTCCACGGCGCGGCCCATGGTGAAGGCTGCTGCTGGGGCGGCGCGGGAGGGGCGGGAGCCGCGGGAGGGCGCCCTCGGTGGCGATCAGGCTAAGGCAACTGTGCCGGCGGCTGGGTGGAGGCAGCAGCTGGCCGCCGGGGCAGTATATGGTTAATAGCCTCAGTCTGCTTCTGGGCGGCTGAGAACTGTTGGGCGAAGTTCTCAACCGCGCCGCCGAATAGCCCATCCTGGGATATGGGAGCGTCGAGGAAACGAGTCCGCTCGGCATCCCGCATATCAGCCAGGTTGAGCCACAGGTGTCTCTCCTGGACCACGGCTGTGGACATCACCTGGCCCAGGGAGCGTGCGGTCACTTTCGTCGCCCGGAGGGCAAGGTCGGTGGTGGCACGCAGCTCATCTCTGAGCCCTGGGTCAGCTCTACCCTCATGCATGTCCCTGAGCATCCGGGCCTGGTAGGCCTGAAGGATGGCCATGGCATGCAAAGAGGCGGCAGCCTGCCCCGCAGCTCTATAGGACTTCGACACCAAGGTTGGTGTGAACCTACAGGCTTTGGAGGGGTGCTTTGGGTCGCCACGCCAGGTTGAAGCACTCTGCGGACACAGTTGCATCGCAACAGAGCGTTCAACCGGGGGAAACCCAGTGTACCCTTTGGCCGCGGCCCCATCGAGGGAGGACTCTAGCCCACCTTGCGATGCGGCGATCGACATCTCCTCGTCCTCTGCGGGACCAAACGAGACACTCGGGACAGCATGAGCCGGCCCCGGTGTCCCAATCTGGACGCACGGCGGGAGCGGTGCGCTAGAGGGGGGTGTGGCCCGAGGCATGAGTGTCGGGGCTTTGTTCCACACCGTCACCCTCAGGTCATCCTGGCCACCAGCCAAAGTGCCGCCTCGCGTAGAGACGGCAGATTGGGGTGTGGCAGAGGGGACTCTCGCTCCAGCACGGAGCTCATTGAGTCTTGACCGCAGCACCGAGATGGCCATGTTCCCGCAGTGGGAACATGACTCATCCACAAGCGCTGCCTGAGCGTGCTGAAAGCCCAAGCACGTCAGGCAGTGATTGTGCCCATCAGAGGGCGGCAGAGACCGGCCGCACCCAGAAGCACACGGGCGAGACATCTTGAAAAAGACGTGCCACGTGTGAGCTCTTTTAGGAGAGGAAGCTTCACAGCGATGCTGAAGTGCCCAGGGAATGGATACCAGCTGGATGCAGATCACTGCACAGATCAGCAGGCACGCAGTATGCGATCGCTGGAACACACCGTAACACCAACACCGACTGGAAAGCTGCTCGTCTCGAAGAAGCTTGACGATAAACTCAGAAGGCTTAAGGAGTGAAGAGAGAGATGCTCTTGGCTCCGAAGCAGAAACATAATGCGATGTTGCCAGCGTACTTCCTTATATACCCACGCTGTGGGGCGGAGTTACGCTATGCAAATTCCGCATGCCCATGGCATTGGCACTGCCATTGGGCCTTTTTTTAGATCTCGAAGATGATAGGCTTCTAGGCGAAACCCCCATTCGTCAGTCACTGATGTTACTCGGAGTGACTGAACGAAAGGGAACTGCCGCTCACTGGATATTTTCTCTTTTTCAGAGCATTTTCGGTAAACCTTAAAGATGGTTGTGTGTAAAAATCCTAGTAGATCCTGAAATACTCAGACCAGCCCATTTGGCACCAACAACCACGCCACGTTCAAAGTCACTTAAATCACCTTTCTTTCCCATTCTGATGCTCAGTTTGACCTTCAGCAGATCATCTTGACCGTGTCCACATGCCTAAATGCATTGAGATGCTGCCGTGTGATTGGCTGATTAGATATTTGCGTTAACAAGCAATTGAACAGGTGTACCTAATAAAGTGGCCAATGAGTGAGTTTTTGGTTTTATCTGTCCTATTTATTGTATTTATCGATTTGTTTTAACTCTTGTTCTTAACAATCATGTGTATTATTTATTAATCATGGTAAGACGAGTTAATTTTACAAAAAATTGTATGTTCCAATTAGCAAGCGGGAAAATATGTGTGTATTTAAGGCAGCCGTCACTAGAGAATGGGAGGACGGATCATGGTTTTGAGATTTTAGCCAGGTTATTAAAGCACTGCTTGAGCGCACTGAAAACTCTGTCCTCAAATGCAGAGGAGAGTTTGTACTATTATCTGCACATTTTTCACAACTGCGTTAATAAACACCTTTTTGGACTCCAACAATCGCTTCCGTTCATACATCAGGGTGCGATTCTCCTGGTAGTTACACAGTCAGCTCTGCTTTACTAACGCTCAGGGAATTTATATTTTATATATATATATATATATATATAAATTCCCTGAGTGTTAGTAAAGCAGAGCTGACTGTGTATTTCAGAAATAAAGAAACATACCACGAAAAGCAATATAAAGAATTTATTCTTATTTAGATTGATTTCCTCTATGTTTATGTCTGAAATTCTGAAATAAGCAATCAGCTGATTCTGTTTTAGTATTTGTTCATATTCTCACAATTTGTTGAGTCCATCTTTTGGTTTCCCACATAAAGCTTGAGGGTTACTAAAGAAATCGATCTCTGAATCGTAGTAATTAATGATCTAAATCACTCAATAGTTTGATTAGCTCTCCAGGCCCCACAGTTTGGGGTTCATTTGTGCTCTGTGTGTGTGTGTGTGTGTGTGTGTGTGTGTGTGTGTGTGTGGCTCTTTTTCATCTTGTGTGATGTGTTTTAGTGTGTGGCCCCCGGTGAAATTCCAATTCTAACTCCATTACAGCCCACAAACTTATCAATGTGACTGAGGTTGTGTGTCCAGCCAGCTTTATTCAACAAATTATTCATTCCTCTCAACAGGCTTTCACAGGCCCCCTGGGAAAGTACTTTCAAAATCCAAACCCTCAGGAGCCTTTAATATTTCTCTTGTTATATATTTGATACTGTATATTAAAGGTATATTTCATTATAAGCTCTTCAGATTACATTTCATAGAAATCATGTTTTCCACCTTGTATGTATTTTCTTTATTTTAGTCTGTTTTGCTAGGATCATGTGTAATGCATTATCTGCAATTACTTTTCATTTCAAACTACTGGGAAGTCGCTTTAGGGAGAAAGTGAGTTTTGTTTCTCTGAATATCCTGTGGTTTTCTTGTTATCCATTGTCACTCATAAGCTGCCTCTGAGCTTGCTCAATATAGACTCACTCTTTACTTCTCCGATAAAGGGGATTTGACCTGTCAGTCAGGCATCATATCAGGAACAGGGAAAGCTAGCACAGGAGAGGGAATGTTGATCCAGGGGGGCCTGAATAATGCATAGCTTTTCACCTCACTGTATGAGGAAAAAATGGTTTGAAATTTTGTTTTCAACCCATCACACAGTCAAAGTCATAATGTTCTTTCAAACCTGACTGGCTCAACATGTACAGAAAAAAAAAAAAAATCTTTTGTTATTGCTACCACAAGCTGTGTGTTAAATGTATAAAAATGTTTAAACTTTATTGTTGTTAAGCTAAAGCTGGTTATATGGTAACGACCTAGAACACAGAGAAAACTAAACCAAAACAGAACTACACGTGACAGAAACCATGATGTATAAATGCTTTTGTTTTGCTAGTTTCTGATTTTCATTAGAATAGTAAAAATAAAGTAAACGTTTTTTTATTTTTAAATTTTTTTTATTAGAATGGCTGTATTATAAACAAATTATTATAAAATTCACTTTTATAAGGTGTTTTAACATAGATGTGTGTCCACAGTATGTTTAAACAACCAGCCTATAATGGTAAAAATACACCCAATACTTTTTTATAATCCCCATAAATCTTTAACAATCTCTCCAAACGTGCAGTTTCAGATTTCCCCCTACTCTTACTTTACAGTAGGGAAGCGCCAAAAAAAAAAAAAAACAAACAAACAAATGTTCTGTTGTTGGATGTACCCACGAACATAAGAGTCTCCATAGACTCCTGGCATCCGAGCCACTGAGGACACCGTGGTTGAATTAAATTTCAAATGAAATATCCCGTAGAAAATCAATAAAGTCTTACACATAGACCATAGATGGCTCGATAAATCTTACATGCGTTCTGAAGAGAATACACGTTTAAAAAAAACTGGCTCCAGTCCAGGAGGGTCATTCATACATTCGGGAGTCTGCTCAAGCGGTCGTATCCGTCTTTTCACCTTTATTGCAATACAGTACGTAACATGCAATAGCATGTCATAAAAGCAAGATGACAACATAAGTTATAACCATAATTAAAATAAACTTTAAAGCAATTTATAGATTATCATGACTGAACAAGCTAATCGATTCATCAATTAATCATTCAGAAATGTCTTTTCATGTTGCCACTTCTTCTTGAGTCTCTCCATTATTGTCCGACTCCGGTTCAAACATATAAGGCTGAACACCGCTTACTGACAGTTTCTGACATTTTCAGTGCATGAGAGAACACCGGAGCATGAGCTCTTGAAGCTCCGCCCTCTTCTGGAAAGGGGGCCGGGAGCACCAGCTCATTTGCATTTAAAGGGACAAGCCTGCCGTACTCGTGTTGAAAACTGAAGCCAAAGCATCTCGATCGCCGCCAGGTGGTTGGTCCCAGTATAGCTCATAACCCCCGTCCCTCCATCTATTCTAATGGACGTGAGACAAACTAAACAATCAAATTACACTTCAAATAATTTTTTCCCAAAGATGGCTTCTGTCATTTTAGGCAGTTTTTATCACGATGATTTCATTTCAAGTGTTTGTTTTTTAAATAAGTTTGGTTTTAGTTAGTTATTTGATGCTATAAAAACGGTGGGTGCGACGTCATGATTGACAGCTGAGATTGACGGCTTCTCTGAGGCACTAACAGACATTTTTCGGGATTTTTGGGAGGAGATTGGAGCTTTAGCTTTAATTTCTACATTTCCATAACTGTTTATTTCACACCAACATAATGAATTGTTCTGCATCTGCGAGAGTGTGGGCGGGCTTTTGATATCGCAGCTCTACTTCCTGCTCTCTACTGCGTAGACTCTAGTCCTGCGTTTACTACTGCGCAGATTTGGGACCGATGTCAGCGCCATATTCGGACGTTGGTGGCTTCACTTTTCTTCAGTAGAAGGTAGTGAAGATGCATCGTCCATATTTTTTTTACGGTCTATGGTTTTTCCTTACCCCCCAAAAGTGCCAATTTTAACATGCTATAAAAAAATTATCTGTGAGGTATTTTGAGCTGAAACTTCACATACACACTCTGCAACTATTACAGCAAATCTGAGTATTTTTTCATACAGGTATTGTAGCATCATATCAGAGCATGTAAACTGTTTATCATGAGGTAGAATTTGTCTTCTCTGTTCTCTTCTCAGGCGGCAAAACTACCTATGTCCATCATTATTGTTGGAGTTGGCCAGGCTGAGTTTGATGGTAAGAAACTAAACTAATCTCACACTTTTGTAAAGATTCATTCTTTATCTCATTTATTTTTATCTTTATTATCTTTAGTTTTATCTCTATATTTATTTACTCTTATTTTTCATTATATTTGTATGTACTGCAAACATAAAAAGAAAATGTACTGCATAACCCTTTATTGGTTGTTTTGTACTCAGCATTTTCCTAAAGATTTCCTAACTCCACTAAATGAAAGCTAATATTAGCATTCCCACATGGAGGTTTAAAACATGAATGCAACTTCACAGTTTGCACTCAGATAAAGTAGAGTTTCTGGATGAAAAGTCACCTAATTGGGATGGTTTAGGGTTTCGGACTGGTAAGCAGATGTCAACTCACAGATCTCACAGCTGTTCAATATAATTAGCCTGTCCCACCATCTGCTATTAGTATTTGTGTATGGCCTTTCATAATGTTCCAGCAAAGAGGTAAATGCTGGTGTAATGTTGGGCCGAAAGGCTCAAGATTGAGTTTTACTGACTGGAGGGAAGATAACATGATGATCTCACTTTTTAGCCATGGTAGAACTGGATGGTGACGATGTAAGAATATCCTCCAGAGGAAAGCTGGCGGAGAGGGATATTGTACAGGTACATATCTTTATGTATTTGTATATTTATGAATTTATGTTTGTATATAAATGTATATGTGTGTATATATTTACACCGATCAGGCATAACATTATGGTAAAGTGAATAACACTGATTATCTCTTCATCACGGCACTTGTTAGTGGGTGGGATATATTAGGCAGAAAGTGAACATTTTGTCCTCAAAGTTGAAGTGTTAGAAGCAGGAAAAATGGACAAGCGTAAGCGAGCGAGTTTGACATGGGCCAAATTGTGATGTCTAGACGACTGGGTCAGAGCATCTCCAAAACTGCAGCTCTTGTGGGGTGTTCCCGGTCTGCAGTGGTCCAAGGACAGAACAGTGGTGAACCGGCGACAGGGTCATGGGCAGCCAAGGCTCATTGATGCACGTAGGGAGCGAAGGCTGGCCCGTGTGGTCCGATCAATCAGACGAGCTACTGTAGCTCAAATTGCTCAAAAAGATAATGCTGGTTCTGATAGAAAGGTGTCAGAATACACAGTGCATCGCAGTTTGTCGCGTATGGGGTTGCATAGCCGCAGACCAGTCAGGGTGCCCATGCTGACCCCTGTCCACCGCCGAAAGCACCAACAGTGGGCACGTGAGTATCAGAACTGGACCACGGAGCAATGGAAGAAGCTGGCCTGGTCTAATGAATCACGTTTTCTTTTGCATCACGTGGATGGCCGGGTGCGTGTGCGTCGCTTACCTGGGGAACACATGGCACCAGGATGCACTATGGGAAGAAGGCAAGCCGGCGGAGGCAGTGTGATGCTTTGGGCAATGTTCTGCTGGGAAACCTTGGGTCCTGCGATCCATGAGGATGTTACTTTGACACGTACCACCTACCTAAGCATTATTGCAGATCATGTACACCCTTTCATGGAAACGGTATTCCCTGGTGGCTGTGGCCTCTTTCAGCAGGATAATGTGCCCTGCCACAAAGCAAAAATGGTTCAGGAATGGTTTGAGGAGCACAACGAGTTTGAGGTGTTGACTTGGCCTCCAAATTCCCCAGATCTCAATCCAATCGAGCATCTGTGGGATGTGCTGAACAAACAAGTCCGATCCATGGAGGCCCCACCTTGCAACTTACAGGACTTAAAGGATCTGCTGCTAACATCTTGGTGCCAGATACCACAGCACACCTTCAGGGGTCTAGTGGAGTCCATGCCTTGACGGCTCAGGGCTGTTTTGTCAGCAAAAGGGGGACCAACACAATATTAGGAATGTCATAATGTTATGCCTGATCGGTGTATATGTTTGTGGCAACTAGTGGTTGTCTTTATGAGTGAAACATTTGAAACCATTAATTCAGTTTCGTTCAAAAACATTGATTAATTCAGGAACAAAACAATTACTGAGCCACTAAATCATTCACTCAACTGATTTGTTCAAAAACATTGATTCAATCAGGATCACTACTGGATAGTATGTGGTGTGTATATATAGCCTAACCAGTGTCAAAGTAATACGATAACTATTTGAGGAAGTTTCTTAAGGAATAACTTTTGGTGACCTACATTTACAGCCATCTCAGATTTAGGGAACACTGTGACAACACACATGAAAAAAATATCTCAAGATAACAAACAACAAGCCGTGCGCAACCTATAAATAATGAATGACTCCAAAGTACGTTTTTTAAAACAGCCAGGTTTTCATTACATTGTTTACATGGAAATTTCAAAACAAAAATGATTCAGGGAATAAATAAACACCTATAACTAACTTCTTTTTAATCTTGTCTGTGCCTGCAGTTTGTACCATTCAGAGACTATATGGACCGGACAGGAAACCATGTCTTGAGTATGGCCCGACTTGCCAAGGATGTCCTGGCTGAGATTCCAGAGCAGTTAATCTTATATATGAAGTCAAGGGGCATCAAGCCCAACCAGACACCACCAGACTACAGCCCACCTGGGCTCAGCCCAACCCCCACCATATGAGTTTACCCAGCCTGCCAAAAGAAAACAGCCATGCTTATGTCACCTCCAATTTGGATCTCATTCAAAGCCAATACGACTAATTCAGGCGTCTAGAAGAGCGGATGGTTTCAATTCTCCGTTTTTGGATCCCATACACTGGAGAAATTGAAAACTATATCTGTGTTCTGGCCTTTGAACTGAAAAGGTTCTGACTGGTCTGTGAGTTTGTTTCCCCCATAATTCCTGCACGAATTAGTCAATGCTATGAACGGATTTATAGTTTGGATCTGACTGTGCTGGATACATGGAGATATATGCTCTGCGCAAGCAATACAATTTTCTGCTTATTTACCATCTCAACATCTCCAAAAACGCTTGTGTGTCAGCATGTGAGGACTGTGTGTTATATTAGGGAAATTTTCCTATATAATTTATATCCACCAGAGAAGAGCATCATTAGGAAGTGTGATTTTAAAAAAAAATAGTGAAATTATAAGTGATTGTTTGAAATATTATACCCTGTATGGGTAATCTATGTAGTGGAATTGTTTGATTTGTTTGTAGAATTTGTAGATAGTTTGTGTAATTGTGGTTTTATTTTTCCACAGGGTTTTGGGCAAAGTCTTTTTAGTACAAAGTAATATTTCCCATTGCAGTTTCCCATTTATAGCTTTTCAGAGCTATATGATAAACACGATTTTCTATTTTAAAGCATGAAATCCAGGTAAAAACAATTGTACATTGCATTAAGACACTGTATTAAATGTATTTACATACTACAGTCAGTTAGGAAAAATCCAGTGTAAAAGTCAGAGAAAGCACAAATATTTTCTTAATACTGTAAAATTTGTAAATGTGAATCAGAGAGAAGTCACAGATGTACACATACTGAAATTTTAGCTCTCAAGAACGGCAGATTTACTATTCTTTTTAATTTGCCACTCCAATTCCTTGATGCTCTGGAGCCGGTATATCTTGATATTGTACAGCAGCTCTTCAGACGCATACGACCCATCGGGGGGAAACATGAGAGATCCCTCGCCGCTCGCTGCTAAAGATGATTGGAGATGAGGCAACATCTGCTGTTTTTCTCATAGCACTGACTCACCTGCTGCCCGTATCCAGCCACGCTAAACCTTTGCCCTTTCATTTCTGGGATTCTCCCTGGAATTTAAAACACTTTTCAATTCTTCACCATGACAGGAATTATTTTAGTGGCTTCAATAGATGAAAAAACACATTGCAAGCTGAAGTTGCTTTTCTCGCAGTGCAAACATAATGCCATTTTGTTTACATGTTCTAGCATTGGATGATTTATAGCATCGGCGTAATAATTAGATAAACATCGTACACAGTTAAATTGATAAACTTGCCTTACAAACAGTAAGTTTACATTAATGGTTGATAGCAAGCATAAATTAGAAACAGTTTTTTATATATTATTACAAAAGAAGCTCATGTTGATTTTTTTTTAAAAACATTAAAACATTCAGTTAAATCTCAGAAAATGTTAACTGTAAGTATAGACTTACTCTTATTTAGCATTAGAAAAACAAAAAAAAAAACATACAGCCTCTTTTGTCAGAGGTTCATTTTGTAACCTAAAAACAATCATCACAGACAAATGTGTATGTCAGTAAATACAGACATTTTTTCTTTTTTGGACAGCAGGGCTGTTTATACTTGCTCTTACTCACAGTTTTGCATACAATTTCTTCTTGTCCAGTAAATCTTGACATCTTTGCTTGTTTGTCCCAAGTAGTCACAATGTTTTGGTTTTAGAGCACGCATCTGTTAATATGTTTCAATTGTACATGCACTGTAGATTGTGAAGTTGAACTGCATTTTTTTTTTAAATCTCCACTGGTCCTGAAACTACAAATTTGTGAGTGAGCGTAAATGTTTACAAAATGAGAAATCCTTTTTACAACAATGACATTGTTCTTTTGCAGAGATTGTTAATTTTGGAAAATCTGCTCCCAGGCAATAAGACAATGTGCTTAAATGCACCTCTCTTTTACCGTGAGTTATTAGCACACCTTTAGTTACTGAGAATGAAGTGATCCATCAATCAATTAGGAGGTGAAGATGAAGTCTGACAAAGGGAGCATTGGGTGAAAGGGTTTGTTTGAGAGTGTTAACAGGTATATTGATTTTAAAGACTTATTTACTCTTCACTGGATATTGTTTTTGTTTTATTTGGTGTTTTTAAGTTTTTTTTTTCTTCTACTAATTCTCTGTTCCAGATGTCAACCTGTAATTTCTACTAGCATAAATGTAACCTTTTTTAAATCCTATTTAATATTCATGAATGCATTGCTGCTAGGTGGCTTGTAAATCTGAAAAACAAATTACAGGCTTCCTGAAACACTATCCAGAGAATGTTAATGGGTTAATTTTATGGCATGATGTAAATTTAGCAAATACTGTTTTTTTTATTTTTTATTTATCCCACTATAATAAAGCCAGTAAGTCATAGTGAAGTAGCTCAAAAAATGATTGCAAAGAGGTAATAGTATGAAAAAGTGTTAATAATGTACTAAAGATGTGGCCCTTGTCCAGTGCTAACGTTCCCTCTGTGAGATTTGCATGATTGTGCCAAAATGGCCGACGGGTTCATTGACGAGCTGGCCCGTTGCTCTTTGTTAAGCCTCTGCCGCTTGTCTCATAACCGGAATACAGAGCATGAAGCATCTCATTCTTGCTGGATTCATTTTCCTTCTCTCTTTTTCTCTTCTTCTTTACCTCTCTTTATCTCAGTCGATATGCATGGTGAGCTATTTCCAAACTGAACATAGAACATTGTTGTTGTCATTCCCGTGGTGTGTGAAATTTGTAATGGATTGCCTTAAAAATGACAGAATAAAACAATGACAACGTTTTTCGAGAAGATCGGAGAGAGATTTTTTTGTATGCATGAGTTTATTCTTCATGAATAATCCATCAGTTACAAACTGTTACAGTCTATTACAAACCGAAGCAGCCTTTAATGGGAGAGCAGAGAGATTTTCTCATTAATTCATGTTAGATGCCACGACTGGGCTCTCCAGAGACAGGTGTGCATTTACATAAGTCTATTCGCTTTAGTTCCTCAGGGTTTGTCACATTTATTCTGAGTTAGTCACTAGTCTCTCTGGTCACAGTGTTTAGATGGTGTACATGGGTGAGTTTCGTCGCTTAAAAGGGTAAAAATACTCTTTGTTTGTTTTGCTGCAGAAGCTATCCTCTGTTCATTATGTTTACTTGCTAAATGATTGCTATTTGTGTGGTCAATTCTGTTTAGGCTGAAATTGACTGACTGCAAAGGACCATCCTGATGCAAATAGAAAAGTAAACTCGGTCAGGAGATTATTCAGACTTGTCCTTTTTGTCATTGCAAACAGCAGCAAAGAAGAGTCCAATCAGTGGGCTCCCTGGGGCCGACTGGTGTTTTTCTTCCTCAACAGCACCTGCAGCATTTAATAAAATTCACTTCTGACACATCAGCTGCATCACCTGAATTGAAGGGAGGAAGGATGAGATATATCACTGATTACGAGTTTATTTGTTTTCTCCCTCGAACAAAAATGCATTTGCTAAATTGCCGTCCTGCTTCTTGAGGCTTTCAGCTGTTCTATAATGAGTGGAACTCTTTGAAATCAAAAGCTATTTTTCAGTGTTACCAGGGGAGATGGAGACTCACAATTCTGACAGACCGATTGATGGTCCCTTCAAAGACCACCGTATCGGTTTTGAGTGCTAATGCCAAATTAATTCCACAAATTGCTCTGAAGAACCAGCAAAAGCAATGGCTTTCACTGGCAACAGAGAGAAAAAAAAAAACATCTGGACAATGTTCTCTGGAAGAACAGATCCGAAGTATATCCGGAACCATCTGGGAGAGACACATTCTAACAAAACAAAGACAGATGAAAGTATAATCAATCTCAGGACCCTTCACACACTTTTGTAGCAAATTAACTCAAAAGGGAAATATATATTAATCATAACAGGTTATACCAATTATAAATATTTGGATCAGATTAAAAGGAGAAAATATAGCCATCAGAGAATCAAAATCACCTTCTGAAAAAGGGGTCAAACTTAGAAACGCATCTGAAGATTGATAAAACAGTTACTTGGATTGGATCATTTTAATACCTGGCATGCCTGGGTTTGGATACAAACATTTTGAAATTATTCTAACATTACTAAAGAATTGTAATAGGGTACTATAACATAGGGCATACATACACCACAGGAATACATACACATTTTGGGACAGTTTGATTTTGGGTTAAATGTAGCCAATGTCTTTTCCTATGTGTATTGTGTGTTTGAAGTGTCCTCTACACCACATGGCCTTTTGGTGCCTAGTTATGGGGGAGTCATCCCCTCTCCTTCTTAGATACTTTTGAAGCTTGAGAAGAAAGTTGGGAACTGTTAATGTTATCAGTGCTAGAAAAAGGTGATAACGGCCTTCAATGGATTTAAGTTCTAGACTGGTGATTTAGTGTGAAAAAGGGGAAAGGGGAAGATTTTACAATGCCTAGAGCTGATTGAGCATCTTGATTGTATCCAAACACTACACTTTTTAGAGTAAAATATGCTTTATTACTTTTTATTATTCCTCATTTTCAATGCATAAACATTATGGCAATATATAAAAATTAGGACAACCATGAACAAAAGCATCACTGTGAGTTAAAGGTAAAGAGAGAAAATATACATATATGTTTTGCTTTTTTGGTGCCACAATAAGTAATAGTAGCCAAAGTGTTGATGCATTGACATGGAACCCTTGATGACATGTACAAAAATGTATGTAAAATAATGGTAAACTACAGGCAGCAGAGACGGCAGCAATTTAGTGTAAGTCTATGGTATGAATACTGTGAAATTGCTTTACGGCGTATTACCGTACAAATGAAGTATTTTCCTGTATTTTTTTATTTTACAGTAAAATACCAGCAGCATAGATGCCAACAATATAATGTAATTCTATGCTATTAATATTGTGAAATTACTTTACAGACATTTACTGTAAAAAATAAAATACATGTAGTACATTTGCATGCAGCGCGCGAGGAGCGGCGCCGCTGATAAGTGATGCAGGAGACAGTGGCTGCATCTGAAATTGCAAACTCTCTTGAGTAGGTAATTATTTTAAATACGTGTTTACTTCGCAACCGCTAAAAAAGTATGTTTCTATAAAGTAAAGTAGGGAAGTATGCGATTTTGGATGCAGCCACTGTTATGGTGTCATGTGAGAAATATGGAAATAAGTACAAGTTATGATCACCAACGAACTTACTCATTGTACCTAATTTGAGTACTTTGTTTCATATTTCTGACATGACCCACAGTTTGAAAACGTCTCAGGTTACGTATGTAACCTATGTTCCCTGAGAACAGGGAACGAGACACTGCGTCCTAGAACGCTCTGGGGGAACGTCTCAGTGTAACAGGTGTCTGAAGCTACTATCGAATCACGGCAATCCTATTGACCGGCGACAGCCCATGATGTCATCAATGTGCGACCAGGAAGTATATAAGGGCGCCTTGCAAACATGACATTCACCTTATCATCTGAAGGGACTGTTTGGTAGGCAGGCCCCGAGGCATGGCAACGAGACGCAGTGTCTCGTTCCCTGTTCTCAGGGAACATAGGTTACATACGTAACCTGAGACGTTCCCTTTCGAAAGGGAACTCGCGCTGCGTCCAACACCGCCATGCTGAGGGGAGTGCATGCCCACTGGCAGTGACAACTGTCAGAACAAGCAAATTCAAATGAAATGCCTGAACCACTCTCCCTCAGGTCACACTGGGCTGTCAGTGACAGCATTCCCTACGGTCATAGCCCAAGCTATAAGCCTCTAGAGGAAACCTTCATACACGCCATGTAACAGAAGGGGTCCCTTTAAGGGAATGTGGCTAGGGAACCCGAGGGAGCCCCAGCCAAATCACTACTCGGGGAACATATTCACCCGAATGCCACCAGGGAGGCATATTGGACACTTCAGTCTGGCCAACTCTGTCTGTTCAGAAACAGAGCCTCTGGACACTTGCCTCTAGGTAAGGCATCCAAACAGAGGGACTGCGAAAATGGCAGTAACCAACTCAGACCGGATCTCAGAGACGGGTATCCTGGAGAGCAATACTCAGCGTAGCGCTTTACAACCCATGCTAGCGAGGGGAGTCTATCTGCTCGATCCAAGGATCTACAAAGCACATATGTTTCAAAGCACTAAGGAGGCCGGACAGGCCTACGGACTGATCTAACTGGGAGGCCTCACGAGAGGCCTGCGACCGTCTGATCAGACTCAGGCGGCTACGTGCTCACAAGCGACCCTCAGTGAAGGGAGCACCGAGCCTGACCTGGTAGGTAGACCAAGCTGTAGGCTAAATACAAATAGGGTCCCTTCTGTAGGGAACCAGTAGCAGAAAAGTGACACTTTTGTCGTGCTAGGGTGTGAACTCCAGAATGACGACTCACCCATACAGTTTCGTAAACATGAGGTCTGTCACCCTTACAGGCCTGAAAGGGGCGCTCTCACGGACCAAGCCAAGGTGGGCCGTCAGAATATCGTTTCCACTCATCACGGGCTCAGCCCGGCCTGATGTAAGAAGCTCCTGGAGAGAAGTAAACGAAGAAGAAAGACGAGGGTTAAGATTTTAAACACCCTCGGGGAGGAGACCCATTACCGACGCTGACTGCGTTTGTTCTGGATCACCTCCCTCAAATCCTTCTTCTTCTTCTTCTTGCGGGAGTCCCGCCTCTTTTGCGACCTACTCCTCCACGGAGGGGGCGCACGAGAGGCGACGCTGGCTCTCTGGCCCTGTCGCCGGTCCTCGGACCGTGACGGGCACGGCCCTCCCGCCTGCCTGGGCGCGGCCCCGGATCTCAGCGGTATGCAGGCCTTCGCCTCCCTGAACTTTCCCACCACCGCCTCAATGGAGGTGCCGAAAAGTTTAGACGGCGAAACCGCCGAATCGAGGAGAAAAGCCTTTTCTTTCTCTCCGATATCCGCCAAGTTCAACCACAGATGTCTCTCCATGGCCACCATCGCCGCCATCGATCGACCGATCGCGGTAGCTGTTTGCTTGGTGGCCCGGAGAGCTAAATCTGTGGTGCGGCGCAGTTCGACTACCGCATCAGGGGATAAGCCCATCCCCTGGTCGAGATCCTTCAGCAGGTCCGCCTGGTAGGCCTGCAACACCGCCATGGCGTGCAAAGCCGCCCCAGCCTGACCTGCTGACGTGCATGCCCTGCCATTTAAGCGAGATGTCGTTTTTAAGGGCTTAGATGGCAGGGTTGGAGCCCAGCAGCCTGACCTGCTGACGTACATGCCCTGCCATTTAAGCGAGATGTTGTTTTTAAGGGCTTAGATGGCAGGGTTGGAGCCCTCAGTGTCGATGTCCGCCCGGATGCGAGATAGTTTGCAAACGTCTCGTCAATCGGTGGCATCGACACATACCTATATTCAGCCATCCCCTCGACATCAGCGAAATTAGCCCGCTGATGCCGATGAATACGGGCCGAATATGGGCTCTTCCATGCCCCCTCGATCTCAGTATGCAGATCAGGAAGGAATGGGAGGCTCACTGGAGCTGGGAGATCATGGCCGGAGAGAAATCGATCGTCAAGCCGCCGCGAGCGATTTCTCCCCTAACGCGCCGCCACGGCAGCTGCAGTCTGTCAGTGGCACGTCCCCAACAGCTCCCCATACACGGGGCAGGATGGCTGAGAGGATTCAGGATTCACCCGATTCACCCTCATCAGCCATCTCCTGCTCATCCGGAAGAGCACTCGCTGCTGGGCTGGAGGAGATATTTGTCTCCTCCTCCCGCAGCTCACCCTCGTCAGCCGCCGGATCCTCTGAGAGAACAACACCTCTCTCTCGAGACGATCGGCGAGCTCCATCTGGGAACCCCATGATGTGCGTCGCCGCTCTGCCTCAGCACGAGCGGGACCCGCACCACCAGTCCCAGATGCCGAGCCCTCTTCCCTCGAGAAGAGAGCCAGACGAGAGTGGAGCGGTCTCAGAGGAAAACGCTCACAATTCGCACAAGCAGCTCCCTCAAGAACTGCCTGTATGTGCTCTTCCCCCAGACAGAAAACGCACAGCGTGTGTGTGTAATAGATTTGTATTACCTTATACTCGAGTAGCGCTTCAAACAGAACAGTCCCTGAAGACGAAAAGATGAATGTCATGTTTGCAAGGCGCCCTTATATACTTCCTGGTCGCACATTGATGACATCATGGGCTGTCGCCGGTCAATAGGATTGCCGTGATTCGATAGTAGCTTCAGACACCTGTCACGCTGAGACGTTCCCCCAAAGCGTTCTAGGACGCAGTGCGAGTTCCCTTTCGAAAGGGAACCTCTGCTCTATTCATTCATTTAGTGCCGCGAGCGGAAAGGATTGTTCTCCGCAATCATGTGTCTTTTGTTTTGTTTTATTTATGAAACATCCTGGTATATTAAGTATTAACCACTATAAGGGTCTTGCAGACTGATTTTGCTGATTGATGCACTATTAAAACATATTTAGTTTTGTTTGTTTGTATCAGGCTTTTATCTGTTGTCTGTCTTCTTTGCAGTAGAGATGTCAGTCCCCTTATAAGACATGTGGCTGAAGGGAAGACTGGTCTGAGGTCATCAACGTGCTGGAAACACTAATGTTCTTTGTCAACCTGCCTTAAGCCAGCCTGCTTTAAAACAGTCACTCCGTTAAAAAGCATGAGCCTGAAATAGAGAAACCAGGAAACATTTTCACAAATGTCATCTGAAATCTGGGGCATCGAAAGTCTAGAAGAACTCCAGCCCTCAGACACATTTCATTGCACCTGTTAGGCTGCACGTTTTTAAATAATTTTAGTGCTCATTGTACAGCTTTGACATTCATCTATTTTCAACAATACATACATAACAAGACCTTTAATTGGCAGATTGACGGAGATATGATCAAAATAATCTCCCCGAATAACAGAAAGAGAATACAACAGAATAAAATCTACATATTCACAATCAAAAATACACGAGCGAGGGATTTTTGTAAATATCTCATTTGCGTGTTCATTTCAGGCATATTTTAGCCAACAACAGAATTCATATGCAAGTGCAGTGAGCAGTTAAACGTGTTTTTCTGCTCAGAAAATTTAAGAGGTTTGCCACAACACATTCATTTTACTCAGAACAGAAAAACAGAGCAATCAGAAAAACGGAACAACCTCATGCATCATCATAAGCCGACTCAATCAATGGATTGGTGTTTTATGCTGTTAAAATAAATGAAACTATACCAAGCTAACGTAAAATAAAATGAACTAAGCTGATATAATTGTCAATGGTTGGCACTTTCACCAATATAATACACTTTGTTGTCCTTACATTTTGACACCCAAGAAGTAACATAATTTGGACTTTTTCAAAGTATGGTAGTGTAGGAAACTTTTTCCTCGTCGAAGCAGAGACCAGGAGACGTTGATGTATCTTCAGCAGGATTCTTTATTGAGAACACGTGCTGTCGATAGCTGCAGTCATCAAGTCTGATTCAAATAGTATACACACTGTCATTTATCTGCATTTTACAGGGGGAGGGATACACAGCAAACGAAGACAATCTAAACAAAGCAATGAAATGTTGTGTCCAGGTAAAGGGACACGCCCCAGACATTAGAGTGTCACCAGTTCTAATCCAATCAGCATAACAGTGTCATTCAAATGCATAGATGCTAATCCAATCACTCTGACAGTATTGCCCATACGTTCACATTATCATAGAGACAAAAGCACAACTGTGCCATGAGCTTGTCATACCAAATGGTCAGGAAGTGCATAAAGACAAAAGACTAATGTCTCAAACACCTGGGCTGATTAACTTGATCTTCATAGAATGTCGTCAATCTTTACATCAAAATGTAAAACATAATGTACATAATGTTTTAAACAGATTCTTAAATTTGTAATCCCACTGTAGGATGACAAATAAATAATCTGTTTTCTCAGTTTTACACAAATTGTATTTGGCTGAGCCCTAGCTCTGACCAGAAAGTTTCCCAAAACATACTGATACCATGTGCTTTCTCTCAGTAAGAGGTACAGACAATATTCACCATAATTCTTTAGTGTTTCAGTAAAAGGAAATAATATAAAATAAAAGACAAATCCATATTTCATCTCTGGAAGCCGGGCTAAGTGAGTAAGCACTGTTACTGCACTCCTGGCATGAGCCAGACCCTCAGTCACTTCTCAGAGATCAAATACAAACTTTAGAAAACATATATGAAGAAACAATAAACAATCAGTGGTTCTATTGATTAACTAATATCATAACTGGAAAGAATCATTAAACATCATTATAATAATATAGGAGGATAAATATTGATTAATGCTTTGATTATAAATTTAATTAGAATATATATATATGTATATTGAAGCGGCAGTGGATTTCAGAATCCGTACCCTTCAGTCCCCCCTGAGGCCAATTTGGGGTCCTAAACACTACATTTGGTCTGCCAATTTTGGCCGCTTCATAATTTCCATGTTCCCCTGTCAGGTTATAATTTGGATAAAACAGAAAATCTCTTTTTCCTTCAAGGATTTAACTTTGACCATTATTAATCTTGGCTAATTTGGTTTTATCAGCGACTTGATTGATTACAAAACAAGTACATATTTATCCTCTGGAAGCCGTGCTAAATGAGCAAACACTGTTACTGCATTCCTGACATGTTAGGGGTTTGTGATACCTCCAAAATCCAAACACCCGACAACATGTTCTGCTATCAAGTGTTTAGCGACACATCACACATCCCTAGGCCAGACCACTGTCACCTCTCAGATGCCAAATACAGACATTGCCTGCAATCATAAATACCAAGATATATCATTCAAAATTAGGGATTGTAAATCCACTCTTTTCAATACACCCCTTACAGACTTTTTTGGCGTGCAAAACACAATAGTGGTCTAACTCAAAATAAACAGCAAAAAAATAAGTAAGATAGATAATAATCCATCTAAGCACTTTAAGTCTCTACATAAAACATACTTCAGTTTACAGTCTACATACATATAGCATGTACCACCTTAATTGCATAACATCTTATACATTTCTTCTTCAAAAATAGAAATAAAAGAAAACAAATTCATATCATCCATCTCAATCATTATTTCCACTAAAACATAGACTAACCCTTTTGTTAAACTTTCTTTTTGCAACAGACCCATTTTCACTCATCATAGCCCATTGTTAATCCTACTCAATACCCAATTATTTATGAAAATCACTTTTCATAGAATTTAACCGTACTCCGACCATGTTATCAGTACAACATTCAAAATCAATTCATTAGGGCTTCCTTTAAAGTTCATTTTTTTCCCTCAATGTCTTGTCCATTAAAACTCTTTAGGCGTAAGCTCCAAATGACCAAAATCTTAAACCTCTTAATTCATGTCATTTGGCAGTGATACTTATCAAATACTCACTAGCCTTGCCACTTACACCAAAATTGTTATAATTTTACCAAGAACTGACAGATTTTCATAATCTTCCATATCACTTTATAAAGTATTCCAATTTGTACTATAAAGCATCATCAATTTCTTTAAAGCTGTTTTTAAACAATTTGTATTTTGAAAAGCAGTCAGTAACAGACAGAGCTGGATAACCAATCCACGTAAAGCTCGTCCCATGTTCTGTATCATCTTTTCATCAGATTCACTCAGAATTATCAGCTACTTTTAAAGGGGTCATGAACTGGCTTTTTAAATTTTTTTATACTGTTGTCTGAGGTAAACTTATGACGTTCGCGTGGTTTTTACATTCAAAAACATCATAATGAATAAGTAATAGGCTATTTTCTACCCTGGTTTTGAGCCTCTCTAATGAAACGCTCGGTTTTTATGGGCGTGCCGCACTGAAGACTTGGAAGTAAACGCCCACTGCTATGATTGGATAAGCTTTGCATATTACAATGAGCTTCGGCTCCCCCGTGAGTACACGTGAGGAATTGTTTTGAAAGCGTGTGGGAAAACGGCAACCGAAATGATTCGCCCACAGGGCTCGCAAAATGTCTTTATCAAACAAACACAATGATTTATCTCTCATCCACCCGCAATTAATTGGAATGTTATTTTTTATTACTTGGCCCGCCGATCGGTGGATATAACCGCGAACCGTGCATCACTAACACACACACACACACACACACACACACACACACACACACAAGCATCACTGCAGAGTCAGACAAATCAGCATGATCAAAACTTCCGTGATTGTATTTTTCCTTCAAATATCAAGTCAAGAGAGTTAACAACGCACATCAAGAAAGGAATGTTATTTCACTATTTAAGATAGCCCGTCGGCAGGCTGGTGATACGTTTTGGTAGCCCGTCTGGAAAACACATAGCCCTGGGATGTTGGGCTTTGCGAGCCCTGGCCCATAACGTTACATGTCCGAATCTGATCCCGAATCGCAGCACAATGAACCAACGACACCTCAAATAAAGGATTCTCCAGCCTGTGACAGCGTGCTAAGTTATGTTCAGTTAGACACGTACACATAATCAATAGATATCAAACAATCTGTAACAATACAATACTATCACATATAAAAAACATTTTTTACTCACATAAGTGTGTTGCTTCATTCATTCATGTAATCTCATTCTGTCTGCAAATCCAGTCTCTTGTTTACAAACTAATCCGTGGTGAAAGAAGGAACAAACGCGCAACACCTTACCCACGTGAGCTGGATATTCATTAAAAATAAAGTTCATCTATGCATTCATAATACTGGAATCCGAATGAAGCTTATGCAGCATGTTTATTGCTTGGAAGTTCGATCCGGTTTAGCTCCACGTTATTTATCTATAACATGCCATGCACAAATTGGTGGGTGGGGCTACAGAATCAGGCGTTCGTCTTCTTCGGTTAAGGCGGTGTTTCACCACACTCTGACGTCACAGCTTGGCACATTCTGAGATTGAGCGTTTGCTGGGCCTGGTGTCAATAAAAGCTTTTCTTTGACTAACAAGGAAGTTTTCAGCTCCAAATCTTATATCACGATGAACTTTTATATATCAAAGGCTGAATGAAAAGTTGATTTCTCAATTCATGACCCCTTTAAGTTTGTCGTTTGACTTAACCCATCTGTAATGATAAAACACTCATTCCAGAGGTTAATGACACAATACACACAATCATGGCTGAATAGTTCCCCGAACCAACACATACAAAACATAAAGTGCAGCCACCATCACACACACACACATACTAAACATAAATATGAACTGCTCATTTTCAAGGTTTGCTTTTGGTGTTAACTCTAAAAAATATTTAAACTTAGCTTTTACATTGTCTCTTAACCGGTTTCAAAGCATGGCTGTTCATTATTAATTTGTTTTTAGAAAAGTCAGCTGGGTTGTTTTGGTTCTGATATCATTGCTTTGTTTTGTTTCAGCTTTAGCAGGGCGATAGCAGACAGAGTACCATATCTGCCTCCACTCAAGCAGTCTCTCCCTCTTACTTGCACAAATAATCTTTTCAACAGCCTCTTAAGACTGTACAATATAGAACTCTTAATCATTCACAAAGGTTAAAAATTAAATTAGAACCATTATGACATTTTGAAAACATTATGAAAGCTGCAGTCCGTAACTTTTTTTGGTACACAAGTACACAACAAGCCAGTATTCAAAACTATCTCCTTACCTTAGCCCCATTCACAACGGTAAGCTTGTAATAATGTGTTATAATTTGAGTGGTAGGGTGGATTTCCACGGGAAATTCAAGCATGTCTTTGGGTCATTACGTCACGTCTGTATACATAAAGAAGGAGTCCGGCTAGTAGGCTATTGCATGTGAGGAGCATCCCATGTTCTGCAGCGGATCATTTATAGCCTTTTCTCACAGCAGCTGGAGTAATTAAACTTATCATTTTGATGGCGGATTGTAATGACATCATCAGTGACAACTGGAGATTCACCCGTGGTCTAAAGCAAAAGATTAGACTGTACAGAATCTACAGGTAACGCTAATACACACTAAATACACGTAGTCACACAATGCTAAGGCTGTTAACATTAACAATTTGAGAAGAAAGTATAACAATAATAATAATTTGCACGGTTTGATGTTATATGAGCGATCGGTAGATTTAATCACTGTTGGTAGCGCGATTTATTGTAATGTTTTGTTCCCAAAAGTGGCAGACATGTTACTTACTTGTTCAGATGACATTTTCCGGTGAAAATTCTTATTGAGGTTATACTCCAAGACGTAGAATCTGTGATTCTGAAGTACAGTATCCACACCGGTGCGGTGACTGACAGCAAGCTGCACAAACTCCTCAAAACATTAGATTCATCCATGCTGAGGTGCCGCCGATGCACAACTCACGTACAGATGATAACGCCACAAATAAATGCAATTGCAGGTTTCAAACAGAGATGGCGACACAGAGGCAAAACCTACGGACTGAAGCTTTAAGGTTATCTTTAGTTTAAATACCATTGTTATCCAGACCTTCTCTTTAAACTTCAAAAGTGGTCCTCATCTTTAGCCACCACCATGTCTTGGAATTATCCTATGCCATATCTAATGACCTGCAGGAGTGAAAACTATGATAGAGACATATTAGTTCAGTATCACACAGCTTTACCATGTTGCTGATATAAATTAATAAGTTTTGTTCTGGTCTCCACAGAAGTTAATGACAATCACCTCATGGTCTCAGCTGGCTCTTGAAAGCCCATTCCCATCATAGCTCTTTTCCTCAGGGTGTCCCCTGGCATTTAAAAACAAGCCATCTAAGGAATGCGGTTTTTAGTGAGTGGTATGGAGGAACATTGTTGGGGCAGACTGCTGTAACTCTCACAGCACATCCCCTCTTGACGATGCTGCTGGCCTCACAGGCATCTGCTCTACTCTCATACCCATCTCACATAAAAACACCTCCCTTCAGGAGATGCCCAGGTGCGGCGGTAACCCCCTGGCTTAGGTTGCCCTCTGTCTGGCCAAAGAGGATCTTACCCGTCTTTGAGAAATCACCTCATGCACACTGGTAACCGCTCTTTCCATTACAAGATCTTTGACAATTTTCTTCAACAGAATCAGGTGTTTTCTGGAGCTTAGGGAAGGTGCATTCAAGCGTCATCAGAGCCATTTGGTCTGCCTACTAGTGTTAAACATAGAGACAGGTTAATTACAGCAGAATTTAATCACTAAAATCCATTATACATCTTCAAAGCAGCAACATAGCAGTGCTTAGATTATACTCTGTGAATTTAGTTATAACAACTGTCCATTCAGTGTAAAATCTGCAATCTGTAACCGGAGCCATCGGTCCTATACATGGTGGAGGCTAAGATCAGACACAGAAGTTACTGGTCATAGAATAAATTAGTCAAAAAATTTCACTTTCATTTAGGGTCTGTATTTGAAGACTTCTTTAAACACATTTCGTTTTACCTGTAACATTTATTGCCCTCTTAATGGCAACCGTTTCTTTTAACAAATCTGTGTCTATGATTTTCAACTGACTCTGCGGCATTCAGGGCTGGTACACTGCATTTTCAAAAACTTTTAACATCAAACTTTATCTTTTTACTCTAGCCTTAGCCAGAAATGACATGCGTTTTCAAATAAACAATTTTATATTTGTCTTTTGCCCATACAATGCATTTAGAAATTACAAATTTCCACTCAGATTGAGTCTCTGTTACACTTGCAATTTCAGCCACAGCACATCAAGTCATGGTGGGGGCCAGATTCAGATAAGCGAATTGTTTCATAAGATAAGCACAAGCTTATCTTTTGAAACCAAAACATCAGCTTCTATGGTTTTTCAACATATTAACACCAATTATCTTACCTACAGTGTTTTTACCAACCCAACATTCTGTCCAATAAACATTATCAGAGTTTTGCAAGAGTGAGAGGGACAGGAACATATTTATTATACACATTTTTGTCATTTAAACCCTCTATGTCACTATTTATATATTTTTGCAACAGTGTTTTTGAGTCATTGTCTGTAATTTCACATCAACCTGTATAAAAATTATTATAGATCTTTCCTTCAAAAGGAATTCCTTAAGACTTAAATCTTATGACCTTATTTTTATCTCTTGTTCTTTTCTTAGACAGAGTGGAAGCTCTTCTTTCTTTCTTTTTACTTGGTTTCGTTTACAATATTTGCAAATATGGCCAAGTTTCCCACACTTTCTACACATTGTGGGTGAGCGGTTACAGTTACGTGCAAAATGGCCCTGCTGACCACAATTAAAACACTGTCTGTTATCTGGTGGAGCAACATTCAGCAACCTGTGTGCTCCAATTTCAGTCTGGTTCCCAGTCTCTGGGGCGGTGTCTAAAGCGGCAACCACTTGGACAGTCTGAGAAGAGAGCTCGGGATCCAATAAAACAGACAATGGCTTGCAATTCATGGCTCTATGTGCTTTTTCAAAAACATCACATTTGGTTATCAAATTGTATCCCTCAGTTACTTCTGGGATTTTTCCTTCGGGGGTTAATGGCACCCCACCCATTTTACAAATCCATGAATAAGCACAAACAGCTAGAAATTAAAATTTTTCTGGTTCTCTCTTTGTTTGTAGCCAGTCAAGTTGCTGTTTAACTTTCCAATCAGAATTAAAACCCTGGATGACCATTTTCTTAATAGGTTCTGCAAATTTCTTTGAAGTGAGGGCTTCAGAGCAGAGCTGCTTACAGCGTTTGCTCTCTTCTCAATATCTTTATCAGGACTGATCAAGTTACTGATCATGATACTCAATTTGTCAGCCATATCTTAGTCACAGTTAATACTCACCTGAAATTATAACAGCAAGAGATGGAGGCGGCGATCTTTGAACAACACAGCTGTGGCTTCTGCATGATGAAACTGCAAAGTACACTATAAAAACAAAGTCACATATACTGGTCCACGCCAATTTGGGTCACAGCTTTTTTTTTTACTCGGGATTGTTCTACAAACCCGATTCCAAAAAAGCTGGGACACTGTACAAATTGTTAATAAAAACAGAATGCAATGATGTGGAAGTTTCAAATTTCAATATTTTATTCAATATTTTAGATTTTAAATTTCATGGCATCAACACATCTCAAAAAAGTTGGGACAAGGCCATGTTTACCACTGTGTGGCATCCCCTCTTCTTTTTATAACAGTCTGCAAACGTCTGGGGACTGAGGAGACAAGTTGCTCAAGTTTAGGAATAGGAATGTTGTCCCATTCTTGTCTAATACAGGCTTCTAGTTGCTCAACTGTCTTAGGTCTTCTTTGTCGCATCTTCCTCTTTATGATGCGCCAAATGTTTTCTATGGGTGAAAGATCTGGACTGCAGGCTGGCCATTTCAGTACCCGGATCCTTCTTCTACGCAGCCATGATGTTGTAATTGATGCAGTATGTGGTCTGGCATTGTCATGTTGGAAAATGCAAGGTCTTCCCTGAAAGAGACGACGTCTGGATGGGAGCATATGTTGTTCTAGAACTTGGATATACCTTTCAGCATTGATGGTGCCTTTCCAGATGTGTAAGCTGCCTATGCCACACGCACTCATGCAACCCCATACCATCAGAGATGCAGGCTTCTGAACTGAGCGCTGATGACAACTTGGGTTGTCCTTGTCCTCTTTAGTCCGGATGACATGGTGTCCCAGTTTTCCAAAAAGAACTTCAAATTTTGATTCGTCTGACCACAGAACAGTTTTCCACTTTGCCACAGTCCATTTTAAATAAGCCTTGGCCCAGAGAAAACGGCTGCGCTTCTGGATCATGTTTAGATATGGCTTCTTTTTTGACCTATAGAGTTTTAGCCGGCAACAACGAATGGCACGGTGGATTGTGTTCACCGACAATGTTTTCTGGAAGTATTCCTGAGCCCATGTTGTGATTTCCATTACAGTAGCATTCCTGTATGTGATGCAGTGCCGTCTAAGGGCCCGAAGATCACGGGCATCCAGTATGGTTTTCCGGCCTTGACCCTTGCGCACAGAGATTGTTCCAGATTCTCTGAATCTTTGGATGATATTATGCACTGTAGATGATGATAACTTCAAACTCTTTGCAATTTTTCTCTGAGAAACTCCTTTCTGATATTGCTCCACTATTTTTCGCCGCAGCATTGGGGGAATTGGTGTTCCTCTGCCCATCTTGACTTCTGAGAGACACTGCCACTCTGAGAGGCTCTTTTTATACCCAATCATGTTGCCAGTTGACCTAATAAGATGCAAATTGGTCCTCCAGCTGTTCCTTATATGTACATTTAACTTTTCCGGCCTCTTATTGCTACCTGTCCCAACTTTTTTGGAATGTGTAGCTCTCATGAAATCCAAAATGAGCCAATATTTGGCATGACATTTCAAAATGTCTCACTTTCAACATTTGATATGTTATCTATATTCTATTGTGAATAAAATATAAGTTTATGAGATTTGTAAATTATTGCATTCCTTTTTTATTCACAATTTGTACAGTGTCCCAACTTTTTTGGAATCGGGTTTGTACAATTTATACTCTTTTCAAGGTCTAGCTACGTCATTACTGCAGGTTGAATGATTCTGATTGGCTAAGAGAAAATAAATAGTCATAGTAAATTTCCACACATTGTCAGTTAATCAGATGCACTTCTCCATAGATCACTTGTTGACGCTTTCACCCCGGAATTAGGCACGTAGTGACCTTCCAGGTCTGGAGCAGGCGCCAGCTTGTCCAGAACAACATGCCCATTGTACACCTCTAATACTGATCTGCAATACAGAACCCTAGCGCACATACACAGATACACAAGCTTCTCTAAGGTTGGAGTTGGCTGAGCCCTAGCTCTGACCAGAAAGTTTCCCAAAACATACTGATACCATGTGCTTTCTCTCAGTAAAAGGTACAGACAATATTCACCATAATTCTTTAGTGTTTCAGTAAAAGGAAATAATATAAAATAAAAGACAAATCCATATTTCATCTCTGGAAGCCGGGCTAAGTGAGTAAGCACTGTTACTGCACTCCTGGCATGGGCCAGACCCTCAGTCACTTCTCAGAGATCAAATACAAACTTTAGAAAACATATATGAAGAAACAATAAACAATCAGTGGTTCTATTGATTAACTAATATCATAACTTTAAAGAATCATTAAAAATCATTATAATAATATAGGAGGATAAATATTGATTAATGCTTTGATTATAAATTTAATTAGGATATATATATATATGTATATTGAAGCGGCAGTGGATTTCAGAATCCGCACCCTTCAGTACCATCACAGAGATACACAAAATCACTCTCAAGTTACTGTTCTTTGCTGGTGGAATGATCTTCCCAACCCTATCCGGATACATGACAGTCACAAATCCATGACAGTTTTCATGAAACAGCTGAAAACTCATCTCTTTCATGAGCACTTAACTGCAGCCTGCTGGGGAAAAAAAGATTCTATTTCACTATTCCATCTATGCTCTCACGATTCCTTAATATTTATTATTGTTTTGTATTTTTCATAACCTATATTGATTTTATTTTTTATTATTGAAATTTAATACTGGAAAACTATGATTCAGGGCTGTATGATGATGAATCCATAGAGCTTACAGAAAAGTGTACTGGCCACCTGCTGTCACATCATACTGGATGTAGCTGAAGTGAACAGCTTGGAACACCAGAATGCCTCCAGAAATTTGAAGGAGATGACAAATAGTTTTAATATTTGAAGTGTGCTTAATCTTCAGTTTGACAATAGAAAACTCACAATTACAAATATAACAACACTGGAGCAATAATAAATCTCAATAATATCAAGTAAAATGTAATATAGGCTACATAATCAACTATTTCTTTTAGTGATTTAGCGACTTTGTGCATCTTCTCTACTTAAAGCTGCAGTCCATAAGTTTTGCCTATTTGTCACCATCTCTGTTTGAAACCTGCAATTGCAGTTATTTGTGGAATTATCATCTTTACGTTGGTTGTGCATCGGCATGGCTCCTCAGCGCGGATGAATCTAATGTTTTGAGGAGTTTGTGTGGCTGTCAGTCACCGCACCGGTGTGGATACTGCGGAATCACAGATTCTACGTCTTGGAAGCATGACCAAAATAAGAACAAGTAAGTCATCTGAACAAGTAAGTAACATGTCTGACACTTGTTCTGACCAACTGAGAAAAAAAAGGGTAACACTTTAGAATACTGATCCATCATTAATGAATAACTACACAGGGACAAGTGAGTAATGCAGTATTAACACTCTAGTAACTACTATTAACTAACAAGAAACTCTGCTTAATAAATGAATTAGTAATAGTGCTTAGTTGAATATGGTAGTTCACTATTAGCTAATCAGTAACTAATATTTTTTTCATACCTCAGGAAGGACTACTAAGAACTACTATATACAGGTTCATAATTAATAAGAGTAATGCATAATGTATAATTTTAAAGTGAAGATCATGGTAACCAACTAGTAATGACTCAAGTGTTAGTAAATCCTTCAGAAGGAACTACTAATTATTTGGATCAGTATTTTACAGTGAAAAACACGATAACTCTCTAGTAATTACTGAAGTCATTGTAAACTTTTGACGTTTTCGATAGTAATGACTCAAGTGTTACTACATACTTCTATAGGAATTACTAGTTACTTGGATCAGTATTCTAAAGTGAAGATCATGGTAACCCACTAGTAATTACTTAAGTGTTACTATCCAAAACCTTACAAAAAACTCAAAAGCTTACAATGACTTCAGTCATTACTAGATTTAGTATGATCTTCACTTTAGAATACTGATCTAAATAATTAGTAATTCCTTAAGAAGAATGTAGTAACACTTCAGTCATTACTAGTTGGTTACCATGATCTTCACTTTAAAATTAATTAATACATTATGCATGTTAATTATGAACCTGTATATAGTAGTTATTAGTAGTCCTCTGGCAGTTACGAAAAAAAATAGTAGTTATTGATTAGCTAATAGTGAACTACCATATTCAACTGAGCACTCTTACTTACTAATTCGTTAATCAGAGTTTCTTGTTAGTTAATAGTAGTTACTTGAGTGTTAATATTGCGTTACTCATTTGTTCCTCTGTAGTTATTCATTAATGATGGATCAGTATTCTAAAGTGTTACCAAAAAAAACATTACAATAAATTGCGCTACCAACGGTGATTCAATCTAACGACTGCTTAGCTCATATCACATCAAACCGTGCAAATTATTATTATTGTTATAATTTGTTCTCAAATTGTTAACGTTAACAACATCAGCATTGCCTATGTGTATATGTAGGAAAAGGCTGTAAATGATCCGCCACCTGGGGCATTCCTCACATGCGATAGCCTACCCGGGACTCCTTCTTTATGTATACAGACATGACGTAGTGACGCAAAGACGAATGGCTGCAAGCTCGTATTTCCCATGGAAAGCTACTTGTACCACTCAAATTAGAGCACATTATTACAGGCTTACCGTTGTAAATCGGGCTAAAGTAAGGAGATAGTTTTGAACATGTGCTCAAAAATTGATTTTGGATCATTCTTAACCAAAAACAGTTACGGACTGCAGCTTTAATACTTGAATAAATTCTCTGCTTTGGCGTTTAATGACATTTCCAATAAAGCCTTTTTAGTCACACTTTATAGTAGGTGTCTGTCTTTAACTACTATGCAGGCTACTTACATCAAAAAATAAGTACTTATTGTGTTTTTTATTGTATTGCAAAACACTGCTATTAAGGTGGGATACGGGTAAGGTTAGGGACAGGTTAAGTGGTATGGGTGGATAGGTTTAAGTGTGGGTTAAGGTGTAAGTAAGGGTCAACAACAGTGTAATTTAGATGTAATTACAGAAATTAATTACAGCTGTAATGACATGCGCTGGTATATTTTTTAAAATATAAGCACAATTTAAAAACATATATGTACACAATAAGTGCACTGTACCAAATGATTAATGATTCATTAAGACATCTAATATAAAGTGGGACCAGCTTTTCTACTATACATACTCTTCCTCTTGTTCTTTCTCAGTCTTGGCTCTTGCTGTAAAGTGAGGGACACCATGTCTGGGGCACATCAAAGACTTTTTCAGGGGCTGATGAAATACTCCATGTCTAATTTAAACCTCCAGCAGCAGAACCACCACCAGAACTTGGCTCAATCTTCCCAGTAAAAGTCACTGGATGGCCTACTTTAGGAAGCAGGCTCAAATCACATGAGGCTCTGATTCTGACAATACCAATCTTAGAGAGGGAAGAACTGCATTATGCTTGGGGTGATGATGCTGTAGGCTATCCTGCACTGCAGATGCTGATCAGAGACCATAAGTAATTATGCGATCTGAGATCAAACGAAGAAGGAAAGTCAACATTTCCAATGCATTTAGCCCTGCATCTGCTATATAACTTAAAATTAAATATAGCTTCTGTATAGGATTTTCAATGTTTTGTCTTGATGACTTTCAACATCGTGTGGCCACAACATAAGGATGTCATTACCTCGAAAAATTGATCTCGTGGCCACAACATATCACGTTCCCACGAATTAATATGTCGTGGCCACAACAAAACTAAGTGAACCGAGCATGTCCGCTCCCAGTCACCGTTCACTTGCGACTTGTTCGGTACAAAATAATTCACTTGAAGCACAAAATAACAGGATTTGATGTTGATAATGGTATTACTGTACTATCCGGTCTAACATTTAACCATTCAGTGATAACTCAGAGGGGCCAACAGAATTAGGCTACACATTTAGACCGATAACTCTCTTGCTGGCTGTGGTGAATCTGTTTCCCTGTGGCGGTTGGTTGAGCCAGCGGTTGGCCGTCATTCCATGATGTTAGATGATGTAAAGATGCCTGTGCTAGATCAAGCCAGTCTGGAGAGCATTTTAATGTGGATTTGGCCTCATCTGGAATGCAAAGAGCCCCCCTGATACATCAAACTATTCATCCTTTATGAGCAGAGTGAGCGTGCAGAAACCAGAGTTGAATTAAACATCACTGCTATAGGAAAGCCTGGCTTTAGTTGTATATTTCCTAAAGCCAAGCAGCCATGCAGCATGCAAGCCCAATCACTTACACACAATCCCCTAGTACGTGGATACAATGGTAAATAGAAGTTTTTGGACTACCTAAATATGTATTACAGGCATTATCACAAGCTGGTGAATACTAAATCACAAACCTCTGACTTCCCTATCTGGGGTATGAGAGAAATATATTAGACATTGATCCGCTCTTATTTTATTCATATCTCTCTGAATACAAGGCATTGGTATCAGTGACAGGGACAAATACTTGCGAATAATCTGTTCAGAGAGGAATTGTTTAGGTGAAACTTTTGATGGTGCCCATTCTTCGAACATATAAAATTATTTGAGGGAACAGAAATACCTGATAAAACCACCATGAATCTGTCACAGTTGAAAGTTAGGTTGTAATGCATCTCTTTCACAGACATCAGTGGAGTTGCTTGTGGCTTTTCTTGGTGTGTAACTGATTGAAGGTTTTTTAAAACTCATACCCATCTGTGAGGCAAGAGCATATGACAAGATTGAGAAGAAGGGCTGCTTCTCTAATGTCTGCTAATCTAATCAGACTCTCAGTGGTGTAAATGTTCCATCTACAACAGAACTTCTGCCTTGGGAGGTTACATAACTGCAAACTGTTATTTCAATTTAAACAGAATAGTATTTCACGATTAAATTTTGAGTCTAAAATTAATAGAATTTTTCAGCTGTGCACATAATCAGTACTTTCATAAAAAGCATTTCTCAAACTTTTATTGGCAATTGTAAAATCAATAAGATTAATTCAGAATATATTCCTGCCTGTTACTGTATACAGTATGTAGCTGAGTTTTAGAGTATTGAACTACCCTGCCACCTTCTGGTTAAACCAAGAGCCTATTCAATTCACACCGCCTAAAGCAGTGCTTCTCCCTTTTTTGGTCAAGAAAAAGTGAAAACAAAACATCTTCCAATCATCTACCCACCCCCCTCCCGGAACACAGCATAAATGTAGTCTATGCATTTCTTGCACTATACATAAGTCATTTGAGGAACATTGTCAACTCCCTGAAATGTAAGATCTATTCTGCCACATTAATGATATGCAGGGACATCTTTGTTTGCTTTCAGAGATAAATCCAGCACGCCCTATAGCACACAAAACCAAGTCTCCCCCACACTTTGAGAACCACTGCCAGATTAGGTGGCAGATTAATCAAAGTATTACTTAAGGGTATTTCCCCCCATTAATGTTTGCTTTGAGCAGCTAATAAAGTCACAGACTCTTCTCTTTATGCCACAGAGGTTTATGCTAATGTAAAAATATTATTATTTTTATAATCTTCAAATCCTTGGTCTGTCACGTCACAGCATGCACTTTTTCTATCCTGTGCCCGTCTGTTTCAGGCTGCCAAACATTTCTCACTTTAAATAAAAGTTCATTTGGATGCTTCATCACTATTCTATACATGAAACTGAAATGTTTATAGTTTAAAAGGTCTAAAAATCATATTCTTTAAGTAAAAGATTTATCATAAGCAAAAAAGATGATTTGTAATCAAGCCAATTTTGACAAAGACAAGGAACGTGTTTAATGAGAACATTTATTTCCATCTAACAACAAATTTGCCACAATAAGGTGCTTTGTAATGCTACATATGAAAAAGGCATGCAAAACATGTGTCATATGGCAAACATTAGAACTGAAAATAATACCATCAGATTGATGCCATCACTAGTTTTTGGCACATTACTAATGATTTGGAGACAATACTGTTGTCACTGATACATAATAATTAAACATTTACAAAAACATAAGTGCTTATCTTAATCACAAACTGCTTTATTTAGATTTTTGTATCTCCTTTATAGCAGCTTCAAGAGGATCACCTGGTGGTTTAGGAAGATCAACCTGGTTAATGCGATACATTTCATGAAGTCCACACAACACTTGGTCATTTTTGCATTCTTCAGCAGGTATGGTGAAGTTCTGAAGGAGCCACTGCTCTCGCTCCAATCTGAGGGTCAAGGCAGAGGTCACTGATCTTGTTTCAGGGGGCGTGAGCACAGCCGCAGCGGTAACGCAGGTCTGATCATGGATGCTGATGCTGTCCATCGAAGAGCACATCTCTCTAGAATTGGTGCTGCCCATTTGAGGACTCTTCTCCTTGGATGACTTTGTTGGACTTTCATGCTCACATTCGTAAATGGAGCTGCGATCAGGTGATCCTACATCTTTAAGTGTACTAATGGATTCATTGTCATCTGGAGGAAGGCTGCTGCCAATCGTGATGACATCTTCCGATGCAACTCGGACGAGTTTCAAACGCTTGCCACGTGGGCCATGGTAAGAGTCGGTGCTCATGTCTAGAAGAATGCAGTCAGAATCTTTATCCATCTCAGAATTCTCATCCACAGTATCATGATCTACCTCCGCATCATCTAAATCCCCATTATTGTGACTAAGTCGGGTTATTTTTGACTCTGGAGAGTCAAACACCACCCCTCGAGACTCTGGACGTGAGGTTCTTTGAAGCACGCCTATGCCATTTGTGGAGGCCTGAATATTAGAATTGGTCATCATGTACAGCTTGACCGACTCTGGAATCACCACCTCTTTAGACTTCTTGCGGGGGCTCAGAAGGGAAGAAAAATAAGGTAGGCAGTTGCCCACAATAGGCACTAGTGAGACAGGATGCAGGGCAGACACAAAGTCCTCTAGTTCCTGGTAAGAGGAATGATCAGAGTATGGCACCACATAGACATTACGGTGGCAGGAGACCATAGGGCGGCTGGTGGGCAATATAGCAATGGTAGGCTGCACTTTATTCCACGCCTGCAAGTTGGAGGCGTTGATCACAGACTGAGAGACCACGCGAATACGGCCCGCACCAGAGTCAGTGGTGAAAACGTCAGGGAGCTCCAGAACTCGCAAGGTTTCCAGACGCTCTCTATCCACCTCCACCCATGTTTTAAACTCCATAGCCAGCTCCACCAGCAGAGACTCTTTACCCAGAGAGTAAAGACCTAATAACAGATAACAGACCTATTAATAATTATTGTAATATCAAAATATCAATCTAACTCAAAAGTTTGAGATGAATTCAGTCACTTTTCACTGTATGTTTTCTGTCAACACAACTACATAACATGAATTAGTCGGTGCATGAATATCAAATCAAATCACCTTTATTTATATAGCGCTTTTTACAATGGCAATTGTTTCAAAGCAGCTTCACAGTGGTAACAGGAAAATAATGCAACGGAATTTGATTCGGCTCTGGTGAAAACGGTGATGTCATCCAGCTCATTTCAATTATCATATAGTGTCAATGCGGGCAGATCAGTAATATAGTTGAAATTTAAGTGTCCCCAACTGAGCAAGCCAAAAGCCAAAGGCGACGGTGGCAAGGAACCAAAACTCCTTCAGGGCCAGAATGGAGAAAAAAACCTTGGGAGAAACCAGGCTCAGTCGGGGTGCCAGTTCTCCTCTGGCCGACGAACAAATAGTGTATTCTGGCACATTACAGGTCAGAAGTCATATTAGATCAATAGATATTCGTAGGATTATTCGAAAGATTGGAGTCGTCACGCCGGGGACGGGCTTAATGAGGATGTCGTGTCAATGCGGCATTTACACGGGGGAGTTTAATTGACACGGTCTCTACAGACACTTCAGGGATATGGTCGTCATGTCCAGGCTAAGGGCCACCATCTGGTCTGGATACGGCCCGGATCCAGCCGACTGCAGTAAACCTCGGGATAAACAGAGAGACTAACAGCCACCATAGTCACATGTTTACCGGGAGCCAGAGCGCCTGATATCAAAGCAAATTTAAAAGTGCTGGCTAATGCTAATCGTAAATTCTCTAAGATTATTATTCACGTCGGCACAAATGATGTTCGACTTCGCCAGTCGGAGATCACCAAAATTAACATTAAAGAGGTGTGTAAACTCGCAAGTACGATGGCAGATGACGTTTTTTGCTCTGGTCCCCTCCCCGTTAAAAGGAGTGATGAGATACTTAGCAGACTATCATCACTCAATGGCTGGTTGTCTAAGTGGTGTCCGCAAAATAACATAGGGTTCATAGACAATTGGAAAAGCTTTTGGGGCAGACCTGACCTGTTGAAAAAAGATGGTATTCATCCTTCCTGGGATGGTGCCGCTCTTCTCTCTAGTAATTTGGCACATAGTCTTAGAGCTAAACATTGACTAACTGGGGCCCAGGTCAGGAAGCAGACGGACTGGCTTACCCGACCGCCTGCTAGCTGTCTCACGTCACAGAAGTCAGATAAATCCCAGCACATAGAGACTCTTTCACCTAGATATTATCACATAGAGACTGTGTCTGTTCCACGAATTAGTAAATACAAAAAACCATCAAAACCATTCAACGGTAAAAATTTAATTGATGTCCAACAAATAAACAACAGATATAATACAGATGATCAAATGATAAAGCTCGGGCTGCTGAATATTCGATCCCTTTCCTCAAAAGCGCTTATTGTTAATGATATGATTACAGATCATAACCTAGATGTGCTGTGTTTGACAGAAACCTGGCTAAAACCTGACGACTACATTACTTTAAATGAGTCCACCCCCCAAGATTATTGTTATAAACACGAGCCGCGTCTGAAAGGTAAAGGGGGAGGTGTTGCTGTAATTTATAATAATATCTTCGGTATTACTCACAAGTCTAGTTTCAAATATAATTCCTTTGAAGTTTTGGTGCTTTATGTAACGTTATGTAGTGAAATTGATAAATCCCGTTTGACATTTGTGCTGGCTACTGTATACAGGCCACCAGGGCACCATAAAGACTTTACCAGAGAATTTGCTGATTTTCTATCAGAGTTAGTACTGGCTGCAGATAAAGTCCTAATTGTTGGTGATTTTAATATCCATGTAGACAATGAAAAAGATGCATTGGGATTGGCATTTAGAGACATTCTAAACTCTATTGGAGTAAGGCAACACGTGTCAGGACCCACTCATCGCTGTAATCATACGTTAGAATATGAAAAAATGAAACTATACACCACCATTTAAATGTTTTGGGCTGGTAATTTTTTTTTAAAATAAGTCTCTTATTCTCACAAAGGAAAGTAAAAGTAAATAATTTATTGCTGTGATGGGAAAGCTGAATTTTCAGTCTCACATGATTCTTCAGAAATCATTCTAATATGATAATTTGGTGCCCAAGAAACAATTCTTATTATAAATGTTGAAAACAGTCATTTAATATTATTGGGGGGGAAATTGTGTACAATATATATACTTTTTTTTTTCTAGGATTCTTTGAAGAATAGAAAGTTAAAAATGTTTTGATGAATAGAAAGTTCATTTATTTGAGATAGAAATATTTTGTAAGAATATAAAAGTCTTTACTGTCACATTTGATCAATTGAATGCATCCTTGCTGAATAAAAATATTAATTTCTTACTGACCCCATACTTTTGAACAATATAAAAGTATGTATAATGGGAGAGAGAGCTTTTTGTTGTTTGCCACTTTAAATGCTCAAGCTCTTTAAAGTTATGTGGATTCTGATTCTCAATGTTTTTATCGTTCATCAGCTGGAAAAAAAAATGTTTTCAACAATATTGTTTGTTCTATGGAGCTGTGGACTTCCCTATTCTCACAGAATTAGAACGACTGTTAAAACATAGTTATCATTACAGTTATCATTTATGCTTGCTGCGGTAGTCGTTGTTACACTGTTTGGCCATGCATAATTTACATTACTTGCCCACCACGGCACTGCCCAACTGTCGTTTTGCTTTTTCATAAAAATGAAAACCAATTAGCTCTGTTGGATAATGGCAGTGATAGGGAGTCAACTCCAAAAGAGTCGATTCCTCGACTCGTAATAGCCCTAGTGTTGGAGTCGACTCCAGCTCAGGAATTGACTCTGTTGTCAACTCCGTTGCTGTGTCTGAAATTGCTCACTTGTGCGTAAGAGAGCCTGTGTAACAATGTGAGTCCACTGCAGGCAAGTTGATAGAACCCAAGTGCAGCTTTATTTACATCCAAACATGATCAAACATAGAACAGAAACTTGGCATGGCATGGCAAACATGGCATGACGAAAACTCACCAACAGTGGTTACAGGTAACAATCACAATACTAGACCAAGATGCATGGCAAACATGAGGGCTTAAATACACAGAGACTAATGACTAACAAGACACACCTGTGAACAATCAAGACAATGAACCAGTGACAGAACTGAACTGAGATCCCATGACTAAATCAACCAATGACAACATGAAACAAGAGACTAGGGAAGCACATGACATGATCACATGAGGGCATGGGAATCACATGACAAACCAGGAAACATTACAGTGAACATGACAAATAAGAACATGAACATGAAACAAACCGTGACATATCCCCCCCTCTATGGGCGGCTCCAGACACCCAAACAAAACCAAAACACAACAAACAAAAGTCTAGGGGGGCGGTCTTGGGGGAGAGATGGTGGGCCAGGCCGTGCAGGGGGACAGGACATGGACCCTTGCATGGCATCGACGGGCCTGGGAGCATGGGCGGACCTGGGCCATGGAGCACTGGAGGACCTGGGCCGTGGAGCACGGGCGGATCTGGGCCGCGGGGCATGGGCGGACCTGGGCCACGGGGCAGTTCAGAAAGCCATGGAGGTGCAAGTAGTTCAAGGGACCATGGTGGTGCAGGGAGTTCAGGGGACCATGGCGGTGCAAGAAGTTCAGGAAGCCATGGCGGTGCAGGAAGTTCAAGGGACCATGGCGGTGCAGGGAGTTCAAGGGACCATGGCGGTGCAAGAAGTTCAGGAAGCCATGGCGGTGCAGGAAGTTCAAGGGACCATGGTGGTGCAGGAAGTTCAAGGGACTAGGGATGCGCCGATCCAATATTCAGTATCGTATCGGCTCCGTTACCGCCATTATTTGCCGGATCGGGTATCGGTCAGACAGGACCGATCCAAATCCGATACTGTGCGTATAATATTCTGTGTTACTGTTAAGCCCCAGTGCCCCACAAAAGGCACAAAAACATTATAAAGCATTATCAACGCTTCGTGCACTATATTAAGTGTTCTGAAGCCATTCCATAGTTTAATGTGAGGTACAGATGAATATTTAAGTCATTAAATTCAAGTTCACGTAAATGCTTCCCTCCGCTGCGGCTGTCAGTCATTCTCCATTCAGCTTTCAAACTGCGTATATCGTTCGGTTACGACAGTCAACACGATGAAACTCTCTCCAAGATGATTCAATGTTCCTGTTATTATGCTTGATCTGTAGATAACGCTCTATGGTTTTGCATAAAATGACTTTATCTGGCTGGAGTTTATTGCGGTTTCTAAATCGTGTTACTTTCTACCGGGTGTCTGTTAGATCACACCATTGGACTAGAGATTGTATTGTTCTTCACATGCTCGGTAACTGAATTTTTAAACTGTTAAAAGAAAGGCTCAATAAAATATTGCACAGACAGATACACTACGCATCGATATATCTTTCCTTTGTGTTTTGAACTTTTCAATGCGGAGCGCTGCGCGCTGTGACACCATGTTGCTTCAAGCACATCATCCTGCGCACGGGATGCGCATAAGTGCTGTGTGCCGCTCTGTATTGGAGCCTTTCGTATTATAATACTTTTGCGCAATGAAAGATTATTAATAGCCTTTCTTGTTCTGCCCTATCTATAATATGTTGCTGCCTCATTAAAAAAGCTGCGCTATACATTTAAAATAAATGTCTTTTAATTTCTTAGTATACAGGCCCTATTTCTATAAATATATTTACGTGTTTTTCCTGAATGTATTTTACAACGTGTAACATTTTACCAGATTTAGTGCTACACTTATTCACTTTTATTTGTTCCCCACTAAATGTTTTTTTTCTCACTAAATGTTTAGATTTTATACAATTGTTGTGCACTCATGATTTTTCTAGAGTAACTTTTGCTGCTGAATTATCCACTAATCTAGTTTATCCACCATCTAGTTTATAGTAGTATTTTTGTCATAGATTGTGATTTATATATTTTTTTGATTTGTTGTTTTTCTTTATAATGAAGTTGTCTGTATTTAGTAGATTGTGTTTAGGGCAGGAAGTTCAAGGGACCATGGTGGTGCAGGACGTTCAGGAAGCCATGATGGTGCAGGAAGTTCAAGGGACCATGGCGGTGCAGGAAGTTCAGGGGACCATGGTGGTGCAGGCAGTTCAGGAAGCCATGGTGATGCAGGAAGTTCAGGGGACCATGGCGGTGCAGGAAGTTCAGGGGACCATGGCGGTGCAGGAAGTTCAAGGGACAATGGCGGTACAGGAAGTTCAAGGGACCATGGAGGTGCAGGCAGTTCAGGGGGCCAGAGAGGCACGGACTCCATGGCCTTTGCCAGGTACCTACTAACCTCCCCCCCGCCCCCAAATTTTCGCTGGTCAGGGGCTGGAGCCCTCTCTGGACGCTGGTCAGGGGCTGGAGCCATCTCTGGACGCTGGTCAGGGGCTGGAGCCATCTCTGGACGCTGGTCAGGGGCTGGAGCCATCTCTGGACGCTGGTCAGGGGCTGGAGCCCTCTCTGGACGCTGGTCACGGGCTGGAGCCATCTCTGGACGCTGGTCAGGGGCTGGAGCCCTCTCTGGACGCTGGTCACGGGCTGGAGCCATCTCTGGACGCTGGTCACGGGCTGGAGCCCTCTCTGGACGCTGGTCAGGGGCTGGAGCCCTCTCTGGACGCTGGTCAGGGGCTGGAGCCATCTCTGGACGCTGGTCAGGGGCTGGAGCCCTCTCTGGACGCTGGTCACGGGCTGGAGCCCTCTCTGAATTCTCGTGAATTCGAGTGCGCATTAAATGTGATTTCAATACCCCGCATACAGAATAGGCCTATACACAGAGTAGGCTACACGTGATCGCGAATTCGAAAAGGGAGTGTGCATTCAAAAGTGATTCACAGTGTTATCGGTAATACTGGTGTCGCAAGTGTATGTACCGGTGTGAAAATGTCCTCACTGTGACATCCCTATTATGATTACAGTTGGCCTTTAATAACTATCAAGACTCAAATCTGTTTCGTTTTTTTGTAGTCTGAACTGAAACACATGAAATTGTATTATGAAAGTCTTCATTGTAAGAGTCTTACCAATAACGACAGCATATCCAGAATGAGCCCTAATGATCTCTTTAATTTGCTGAGTGGCTCGCTGACGAGAAGGTACAGCTCGAGTGGGGTCACAGTTTGTGTTGTCCAGATACAGCACATCAATGGTAGTGTTGTTCCTCAGACACTGCTCACGGAGCATGGATGGGGTATAACGGAAGTCACCTGAGATCATACACAATAACTGCATCATTAAAATGTAATCTCAGTATGTAACAGCGAGAATCAATAACTTTAGAAAAATTATTACAATATTGTGCATTTCCATAATATAAATTTCCCCCTTCCCACACTCACCAGTGTAGAGTCTGGTGCCAAAGTATCCCTCGAAGAGAAACATAACTGCCCCAGGACAGTGATTGGCATCTATTAAAGTAACGGTCAGACGCTCTTTTCCAAGATCATCTAGCAACAGCATGTGAGCTTCCCCAATCTCCAAGGGACAAATCCATTTCTCTTTGACCTGTAGATCACCACAATTTTAAATTCCTGCCAGTTTCAGCCATTTAGCGTACAAAAGTGTACATTTATTCATCTCTGGATATTAGGTCTTGTGAGGATTAAACATCATCTCCATGGAATCTGTTTATAATTTTTCATCCATTTTGTTTTCTAGACATCTGAGGTTTTCAAACTTTTTTGACCCCCAATATATTGTTCCCTTTGCGAAGGGACCCTTTCCTAAAACATAAAGAAAGACATTCATGTATAAAGACCAATTTATACTGAGAAAAGGCTTGGTATTACAGAAAACAGCATTTTATATGATTACTGTGTACTACAGTTCTGTTTAAACCTGAAGAGAAACGTTTTTAAGTCGATTCAAAATTTTCTGTATGGCACTTTTCACTATAAATATAATTCCATATAACATAATTTACAGTTAACTTTGATGTATAACAATGTTGTTATTGTTAAACTAGTATATACATAATACTAAAATAGAACTGATATATACAAATATATGTATTTTTTTTCTTTTAAATTTTCCCCAGACCCCTGTGCGGACCCCAGTCACCTGCAGTTTGAGCTGGAGCAGTTTGGCAGTGAGAGGTGAGCAGTAGATGGGCCTGTAACTCCAGGTAGATGAGAGGCCAGAGGTGTGATCCGCGTGCATGTGAGACAGAAAGAACAGACGGACGTGATGGCACTTACGGAGCTGCCAACAGTCTACGGCTATGGGAGCGTCCGGTAGGACTTTTCCGTTCATTTTGTGCTTCTGTGAAGTACCTACTGCTTATTCCTAAAGGGATTTGTTTTGACAAACGCTGTATTTCAGTTGCACTGGATTTGTTGGTGTTTGTCAAAGCGTCACTAGAAGCGCTGTCATAAATGTAAACACACACAATATTCAATATGCACTAGCAAGTGTTTGTAATGTAACAGTGTAACTGACAGCTTAAGCAAGCAGCGTTAGCACTTAAGGAATAGCGGCATCGCATTTAAGTTTCGCTTTGCTTATGCAGGCACAAAGTCAGACAAAAAATGGATAAATGTAACTGCATGCTTGCCAGTCAGTGTTCATCCGAGTGTGTGTAGCAGGCCGGTTAGCCGGGCAGGTGATGATGTGGTCTATTTTTGCAGATGAGCGCCATGTCGTGTGTTTACCAATTCAAAAGATTTCAGCGCGCTTTGATATTTGCGACTGGGTTGTCCGCCAAAAAATACGTTTATTGTCCACGCCTCCATGTAGTTCACGAGCTCATGTGACGTCACTGACTTCCGTAATGTGCAGCTTTCGGCCCTTCTGCTTGAGCTCAGCCCAGAAATTGCCTTAGAAATCGCTGCTTCCACCAAATATCACATTTTTAACCAGTGATGATGACAGATGATATTAAGTGCCATTCAAACTTCAAATAAGATGCTTTTAAAATGCCGCGGCAGTTTCAAAATTCTTATTTTGTTTTCTTTCTTTCTTTCTTTCTTTCTTTCTTTCTTTCTTTCTTTCTTTCTGTCTTTCTTTCTGTGCTTGGCTTTGAGAAGCAGTTAATTATGTAAAAACAAAAATAACACGGCCATATATTATTTTCACTTTAATATAACCATTGGGTGGTACTGTACACTTAATTACTATCGCTTAAATTTTAGTCAAATCAATGAGATATATTTGAGATATAGATTTATTTAGATTTTTTTTGTATATTTAGATGTTGGTCATATTATAGCTATTCACTTAGAAAATACAAAATATGTTTTTGATTTTTAGGCTAGCTTTAGGCCTAATATTTATGGCATGAATGTTTTATTTTATATTCAGCGCCTATTTCCTCCACTAGAGGTCAATATAACACCATGATAGAGTACCCAGAGTACCCTGACTTTTTTTGAGGAATTCTTAACAGGCATTTTAAGAGAGAATATCAACAACATACACTGACTAAACATAGGCTACTAGGGATGGACACCTACTGAAAAACTGTAGGGGAAACTGTGGTTGGTGGTTTGTGGTTCAAAATTGCAAGTTTACATTTCGCAATTCTGACTTTTTTTCTCGGAATTCAGAGTTTAGGCCTATATCTCACAATTCTGACTTATTTTCTAAGAATTGCGAGTTCATATCTCTCAAGTCGCAGTTTATATCTCTTTATTAGCCTATGACGTGTGAGATATAAACTCAGAATAAAAGTTGCAATTACTTATTTATTTTTTTATTCCGTAGTGGAAAAATCTCCCATACTTAGGAACCAGATTTGAAAGCCTGTGATAAACGATGTTGCATAGCTAAAATCATTTATGAAAATAATTTGTAATTTGTCCCTTTTTATGACTCATAATGATAGAACAGAATAATGTGATAAGGCAACTGGTGGAGCAAAAAAACAAACAAACAAAAAACATCATAAATTAATCATAAGAATCATGTTTCATATTATCATATATATATATATAAAAAATTTTTTTTTTTTTTTTTTTTGTTGCTATAGCATCTCAAAGCTATAGATGTTTAACACTGTGCCAACCATTTCCATAATATGTTCATTAATATAACTTTAACTTCATAACTTCATGAATGAACAAAATGTAGTCGATATTTCATGACAGAATGTATATTTCTTTAACTTAAGCATTCATTTGAACATAATTGGGTTATTTTTTTCCACTTGAGATTTTCAACAAAAATAAAAACTGTGCCATCCAACCCCGTCTCTCCTACCAGTTCTTCCTTGGCTGCTTTCTGCTCACACATGAGGAATGTTTAACACAATAGAGTAATTTCTAAATGAATCCCTTTCATTAGTGTGAGACAAACTAAAGCTGATACCAACAGAGTATAAGGCAAATGTGCTGACATTGAAGAAGATGAATGAAGATGAACCACTTCCATTGATAGTAAACAGACATTTCCTGTTTTCTATCATACTGAGAACTGCGTGGGGTTCGGGGACAAGAATCCCCCACCTCCTTATTCAGGCAATGCACAACCACATTTTATACTGCATGTCTGTCTGTTGCAGTCAAGTAAAAACAAGATGGTAGAATTAATTAGCCCATTGTTCCCATTTACTCAGAAATACTTCACGTACAAATAATTGTAATTCCACAACTGTTTAACAAGTATGAACATAATGTACTTGGACATGGTGGTGTATAACATTGCTATGTACAGATTAAATACATGTTCAGTTTTGATGTCAGTATAGACCTGGTATTACATCCACATGTGAGATCAAAAACCCCACAGAAGTGTGACAAATTACGTGTGTCATTTCTATGCCACTAGAGTGACCAAATTAAATTTCAGAAATAATTCCTAAACAAATTCCTAAACTCCCCCATGAGCAATTGGTGCCCAAACACACGGTCTGGATGTCGGTGTCAAGCTGGTCAGGATGCTCAAACAAACAGAGCAATGTTTTAATAGCGCCTCAGAGCCACAGTGTGTTTTTGAGGGAATCAACCGCAAATGTCTTTACTTATTGTTGGCAAGGGAAATATTTCATCATCTCAAAAAATACACACTTCACCTGTAACCTTTTATGGGACATTGCCATTTATAAATGATGCTAAGAAAATACAATAATAATGTTCGACCAAAAAAAAAAAAAAAAAAGTAATATCATATGACATCCCCTTCATGGACATTTTTGGCAACAAGGAAGTGAAGGAGACATCAATGATAAAGTACTTTTAGGGGATACATATTTTCTGTGTAGCTGCACCATTTTTCAGTACTGGCAGGCAGTATAATAGCCTTTTTGCCTGTGTTTTAGGTTGATGTTAGTAAGTGTTATAGGCGACAGAGAGGAAAAGCTGTACCTTTTCCAGAAAGTATTGATGATAGTGACGGCAGTGCATCAGAAAATAAGGTCGTAGTAAGAAAGGGAGAAGTTGAATATTAAGGAGGATAGAAGCAGTGAGGGTGATGACAGAGATGAAGAATATAACTAAAATGTTGTGGAAGTCAGGAATTTGGGTACATTATCCTATGCCGGTTTGGAAGATGTGATCCATACTACAACCAAAGGTCAGATGCTACTACCTGTTGGGGTCACTACACTGACAAGCAGGGATGCTCCAAAAATTATGACTAAACAGGTCAAAATTGAGTTACGTGAGGAAAGTTGGGTACATTGAAAAAGAAGTCTTGTTGATTTTCACTTGTGCTACAATTATTGATTTGGAATTCCAAGAAAGAAGCAATGTTAAAGATTTTTTAATTCATTTTGAAACACTAAGACATGCTTTCACTACTTTCCATGCAGTGAAATTGCATTTGAATTTGTGTCAAGTTTTAGACATTTTTACATGCAAAATGTTCCAAATGAAATATAGTAGCACAAGATGAAATGGAATGTTAATAAACCTTTTTAATGTTTTTTGAAGCACTAAGACCTTTTCACTACTTTTCAGACAGTGAAAATGTATTTGAATGTTTGTGAAGTTTCAGACAATTTGCCAAAAATAAATTTATACTGATAGGAACAAGTCAGTTATAAATGACAAAACCCTAAAAAAAAGGTCAAAGGTCAGATGTAGAAAACTAATTTTGGAAAATGATTTTAGTCTTAAATATATGTAAAATATAAAGTCATTTATTTCTTTCAAGCTGTTGTTTCATAATTAGTCCCATAGAGGGTTAAAGGAAGTTCACCCCAAAATAGTTCACCCCCCACACACACACACACACACACAAAAGTGTGAATATTCTGATGAAAATCCCCTTCTGTGTTATACAGGAGGAAAAAGTCCTATGGGTTTGAATGAGGGTGTGTAAATGATGACAGAGTTTTTGTTTTTGGGTGATCTATCTCTTTAAGTCAAATAAAAATAAAGTTCAGTAGGTTTTCCCAGTAATGTAACATACTCAATCCAACCCTTCCGAAGCGTACTTTTGTTTTACAATCTATAATTATGATTCTGTAAAAAGTATAGCTAAATACTGCTAGGTAACTGGATTTGATCATTTATTAACCCTGAATGTTCAAATAGTGGAGATTTAGTCTTAGGTACAGACAGTTCCACTTTTGTTTTCCAGTCACAACAAAAAAGAATAAATAGGACTTCAGTGCATCTTCATTTCCTCTAATAATTCTAGTTTTGTAATGACATGCGCACAATCATACACATACACGCACACAAATAAATTTGCTAAAAGGCAAGAGAACTTCAATGTAACTGTGAGTAAAATGCAGTGTCAGCTGCCTGCAGTACAAACTTTAGTCCTTCACAATAACAGACCAGCGCTCAGACACTCCCTAATAGGACAAGAAAAACTTATGTCCACCTCCTTGCCACTGTTTCTGACATCCATCCTCTTCCTGTCATTGTGCACAAAGGTTCAGAATACAAGAAGAATATCCAAGAACCTGAGAGTGTACAGTGCTCTGATGTCTGTTCTGCATACATTCATATAGAACCAGTAACTGGTGAATAGATGTTTCCATATTAACTATTAATGACAGAACTGCATGATTTACAATTGTGTGCAATCGTTGATTCATTATTTGAGCAAATATTTCACTATTTTTTAGCATTTAATTGTATATGTACTGTCAAACTCATTTTATTTAAAAACATCCTTCAAGGCTTCAAGATTTCCTGTGATTCCCCCTTACGAACTCTCTCTTCAAAATTATATGACTATCTCGGTGCTTTATGCGCAATGCAGTCTCATTCCAGTAAATGGACATTTTAGCCAGAACAGTCTGTGGTGAGCTCTGATTTACATTCAAAAGAGGCTAACCGAGACTTGACAGCTTTGGCCGTCCAGCCAGCAGAAGGCATTCGACCTCCTCAGAGGATGCTGGGACGTCAGTCAGACGTTATGTTCCAGAACAGGTTCTGGAGGAGCAGCGGCACCGGCGATATAGTGGTTGTTATCCAGTCTCTCGCTCGGCTGGCTCTCAGGGGGAGGAGCCTCTTTGCAGCAGAAGTACTGTTTCCAGATCCTCTGGAACGCAGTACGAAATTTCTTGATGCGAAAAGCGTAAACGATGGGGTTGACGGCAGAGTTGCCATGCGTGAGCAGAATGGCAATATAAATGAGGAACATGGGCTTCTCATACTTCGGACAGAAGAGTGTGATGCAGTTCATAATGTGGAGAGGAAGCCAGCTAACAGCGAACAGGAAAAGCACTAGAGCCAGAGACTTCGCCAGCTTCAGTTCTTTGTCGTAATACTTGTTCGGCTCAGAGTGGCAGGACACCTTTTTATTGAGCTGCTTGTGGATCATGTAGAAGATTTCAGAGTAAATGATGAGCATGAAAAGAAGAGGGGGAAGCACCCAACCAAAGAAGTTGAAGTAGACCATGTACTCCATGCTGATGACGTTCTCAAACTGGCAGGTGATGATGAGGTCAGGGCCGAGTGAGCCGTTGTCACGTTGCAGGTTGTGTAAATTGTTCCAGCCCAGCATTGGTGTCAAGCCAATTATGAAGGACACCGTCCAACACACGAATACTGCAATTCTAGCTCGTTTGGGAGTGACCACTCGCTTATAACTACAAAACAAGAACACAAGAGTTAAACAAGTTTTCAATTTGAATCCATTTCTCATGATATGCAGTATTATTAATGCAATTTCAAAAATGTGCAGTAAAGAAAACATACATGTTCACAACATCCGTTACGTAAGCAATAAGGTACGAGAGGCTGTGCTGTTCAGCCATGACTTATTCACGATTATTCACGATGCTTTTATACCACACAATACAAATATTAAAGCCAAAAATGATGTATCAATGCAACTTTCAAGAAGTAAAAATCACTAAAAGCCTTCCTTCAGCTGGAAAAAAATAGTCCCTGACCATGAACAGCAACATAAGTTACACTGTTACGCCATTTGGTGGCAGCAAAGACTGTCTTTGTGAGTGAGTCAGTCAGTAGCAAAGACTTTTATATTGAAAGGACTGAAACTTGTTGTGAACACAGAGCAAGACGCAACTGACAAATGCTTTGACTAGTGCTAGTTTTGTCAGTGTCAGGACACAGGAAAAGCCCTTAACTGTTAAAAGGACAATATATTGTAGCGGACATTCAAACGGATTATTTATTATGAACATAGGACTGACCTGAAGAAAAATGTTATATCTAAATGCAGGTAATACATTCGCTCACTCGATCTCTCTCTCACGATACTCTGCTCTACATAATACAGTAACAAAACATATAGAACAAACATATGTTTACGTTCCTAAGAGTGGTTGCTAAGGGCGTTGTGTAGTGATACACAGAACCATTGGATGAAGCGGTCATAGCCGTTTTATCGTGAACAAAACACAGCTATTGACCAATTAGAATCAAGGACTGGAACGAACCGTTTTATAAAAGAAAATAAAAGGCTATATTCTGTATAATTAGCACTGGTACAGAATTGTGGTCACTTTGCAAATCACTTCTTGAAATCTATGGAGGACCAAACCTGCAGAAATTAAAAATAAATTAATTAATGAATGAATAAGTAAATAAATGAATGAATAAATAAATATACAAATATGTAAATGAATAAATAGATAAATAAATGTGATAATAGGAAAATAACAGAATAAACAACTTGATAAATTAAATGATTCATTTTTAATCAAATTAAATTTCGTATTATCTTTCCCTTAATTTATTATTTTCTGCTTTTATACATTTTTAAAAAATATTTTTAACTTATTTATTTAATTCATTTTAATATTTAGATATTTATTTTTATATTTATGCATTCATTTATTTTTAGATGTATTAATTTTTAGATTTATTTATTTATTGATTTTTACTTTTCCGTGTGCAACATGGAAATGAGGAGGGCGGTCCTTGTGTAGCTTCAGTGCATCATTGGTTGAGAGCTCACGCATAGAATCGTCAGACCAGCTAAGCGATAGAGGAGAGTTTTCAAAGTAAATGGCGTCAAGATAGTTCTTTCAGACACCAAACAACTTGGCAATGTTTCTAGCAGTTTGACCCATTGAGAGATAAGTTTCAATGGTACTTATCGGAAGCAAGTACGATGGACGTCACGTACAACCGCAGTACCATCTGACTCGCACAGATTTTGAATTCGACAGGTTGTAGCTCTTGCATGTATACTATGGCGCACGTTTCACAAATAGTTAACGTTAGAGAGTTGCGCATCTTAGCGAATGAAGTCGAAAACAATGCATCAAATGACTGTTGTTTAGATTAGATGTGCTTATCGATGTTTTAGGAGCGCTATATTCCGATATGAATGTAGAAGTACAGACTGAATTGTTAGGCACTCTGCAAAATATTTCCCAGCACATTCAAAATTTGTGCGAGTCAGATGTTAGTACGGTGGGACGTCTATCGTACTTGCTTCCGATAAGAATAAGAGCCATACAAATAAAATCAATTTGTCAAGTCATTTGTACCTGTCTTCTGCAAGTAGGTTGTAATGCACATGTAGCAGAGCACAGTAGACCACAGAACTTTAGTATATTTTACTTAAGCTCACCCTTCCATTATTCTGGGATCATGCTGGGATAACATGGATGGAACGTGTGGAATTCATACAGATCGAATGCTGCTATCAGTGAGACATATTAGATAAGATGATACACTATATTCAACTTTTTACTCAAATTGTTATGCTGATAATATAATTTGCAATGGAAAACATCTTGTGTTCTCATCTATTGTGCACAATGGTTGATCCTGGCAGAGCCGACAGGCAGTTGCTCAGGGCAGCAACTCTATACACTTCTCAGACACACTTCATTTCTCTATAGCTATTTCACGACAGTTTCATGGGACTGTTTTTGTTCTCCACTTGCCCCTCTCAAAATAAATGGTTTTGCTGGAGGTAAATTTTTCCATGTAGCCCCCTGTGCTATATTTCCCCTCACACTTTTTCTACTATATATCTGCCCACAAGTCACCTCACAAGTGTTGAAGGGGTGGATTTTATGTTAATGTTGGCATATAGTAGGTCATGGTAATCAAGCTGGTGAAATCACAAAATTAAATGCAAAATTATAGAAAAAAATGGGATTTGAACACAGGACTCCCATGTCTGATGCATTACAGTGAGAAAAGAGCACAGAACATAGAACGATCCTCCACACAAAAAGCATCTTTAAAAATGGAATGGCTTTTACATAGCTGAGTATATTGCATTTAGCTCCTCTGGGGAGAAAGAGTAACCCAAACATAGAGTCTGTAAATAGGATCTTGCTAGAACTTAAAAGCAGATAGTATATGCATTTTGTGCCCTAAAGAAATAAATAAGCCCATGCACATGAGTCAGGTGCAGCTTTTAAACAGTCTAGAACAGTGTATTGTTGTGATGAAGAGTTGAAATGTGGCATGTTTCTTGAATTTTGTCTATGATCTCTCTTGACATTAAGTGATAAGCAGTTCGTATAGAAAGTTCAAGGAACAATACAAAAAATAAGAAACTGCAACAAAAAAAGGATAAAAACTTATACCACATCACATTTACCAAAGAATATAATACCTGTTCTAAAAAAACTAGCCTGTTCAGATCCGTTGACATAGACCAGTGGTTACCCAGCTAACGAAAAAAGGTCCCCAGAACGTCCCCTAAATGGACTCTGCGACATGTGTAGGGTCCTCTTGACGTCCCGCGGACGTCCTCCGGACGTTCACAGGACGTCCAGCGGCCATTCGGGACGTTTAGGGGACTTTCACAGCGTTTTATTTTACATTTCAGCAAACCAAAGAAAACAGACACATATGAATTGTGAGGAACAACGTGCATTTATTTTAATTGAACAATTGTAAAGACGCAGGTAGCTGTGTGCGGGCGCGCGTCTCTGGTTGTCAGCTGTGGGGTTAGTCCGATGGCAATTCTTCCCGCTGGCTTCTAACCTAAAACAACAAAATTAACACATTCAGTAGTGTTATGATTTTATATGTCTAGTATCATCGTTTGTCCATTGAAAAAAAAAAAAAAAAAAAAAGACTTTTGATTTAGTTAGACCATGGTCCAAATTAGCCTATATTTAGCGCACATTGGAAGATAACGTTAGGCCGTCCCAATTTGGGCTTTTGCCTCAGTGTGTATTTACTTTGGAAAGTTCATATTTAAGCCCTATATTTTTCAATATCAGATAATGTCGTCTCATTTCAGCTTAACATATAGCTTCAAAGTGTTAGCATAAAAGTTAGCAGCTGTAGGCTACAACAGGACGGAAAACTTAAGCAAACGTTTTAAAAGGTACAATTTTCATATTTTAAACATTACAAGATGAACAGTGGTTATTGTAACTAATGTCTGCTAATCTAAAATTATAAATACCTTTTCGACCGACGAAAGAGAACTCAAAGCCGCCTCTGAGGAAATCCGGCAGGACCGTTACTGTCTCTACGCAGCTAAACGTTGCCATGGATACATGCTGCGCGTACCTTAAAGAATGACGTCACTCGGTCAGGTGCATTTGATCGATACTCGCTTTTATCTCCCAGTGTGGCTATATTTCACTTGTTTTTTTTTTTGTTTTTTTTTTTATTTTATTTGAACTGCATGTGCTATAAGTCTTAAGTGCAGTAATTAAAATAATATTTTTCTAAAAATAACTTTTCTTGAATAAAACCAGTCGCCTTCACCTGACCAACAGTTTGACAGGTAAATGGGAAGGAAAATGTTATTTGTCTTACCTGTGTTATTTTCCACTTTCTTTCCAGCAATGTGCTTTTTCATTCTTCACGTTTTCATTGGCTGCATTCATCAGTTGAAGTCGATTCATTCTTTTAGAGCTCCTGAGATTCAACCTTATTTTCTTCATGCATGTGGAATACATAATAAATTGTAGCCTATGTTCAATTATATTATTGAAAGGTATCGTGTTTTGATGTTTAAATTATAACTGCTGAAAACAAACTCGTGATTTGATGACATCTTTAATTAGTGATACTGATAAGTTACTAAGTAACAGGAAAGTTATTTGTAACATTAACTTAGGCCTACAATTCATTCAAATCATATTTTTACTATAGGCCTAGTTTATTTGCAGTAAAATGTCAATCTACAAAACAAAAACCATGGTTTTTGCATAAACTTTCCATTATCACAGTTAATTTATTTTAAGGAATAAACAAATCCCCTTTTAAATCCAATATGGGTTTATTTTAGTTAAATTTTTCGTTTGTCTGAGTTACAAGGTGTCAGGTCTGATGATAAAAGGCAATGCATGGGCGACTGGATTTTGCAAGTGTTGTTATGGAAATGGCAGGTGAAGGACGCAATAGGGACGTTCGCAAACTGGCCTTGACAAATGTCCTCGGAACGTCCGCCAGCGAACGTTACAAAGCGGACCAAACGCGGACGTCCGCCAGCGAACGTTACAAAGCGGACCAAACGCGGACGTCAGCCAGCGAACGTTACAAAGCGGACCTAATGGGGACGTCCTCCGAACGTCCGCCAGCGAACGTTACAAAGCGGACCTAAACGGACGTTCGCAACGTCCGGGGGACGTCCCCTGTTTGCTGGGTACTCAAAGACACAATCTCTGAATTTTTCATATAAAATAGCATATAAAATCTATGGAAAGCTATGCAAATAGTGCACATATATAGCCTAGTGTAAGCAGTGTAGAAATGCATGAGTCACACGTCATTAGGTCAGGTGCATGTGGTTCCTTCCGTCTGTACCCCTCAAGCAACATAACTGCATGGTCTGGCCAAACAGTGGGACTAATATGATGATGATAATCATGATTATTATTATTTAACTTAGGCTTTGTAATCTTTCAACTTATGTTTCATAATTTACATTTTTACACGAGAGTGTTCCAGGGAAGTGTTGAAAGCATGTCTTAAATTTGCTTACATTTTAGTGACGCCTACATAATATTTCTTCCCTTTACGTCATTATTTTTCATAGTTTTATTTCACCCCCCTCTATCCCAAACCATTTATATATATTGGTTACATTGCATATATTATATACATGCCCGTAGGCAGGGGGGGTTCGGGTGGTTCGAACGAACCACCCCTAACTGCCAAAGGTCCAGAATTTAAATCAGTTTTTTGTAATAAACAAGTGTTCTTTTAAGTAATGAAGGCCAATAATTCGAATCCGGACCTCGGTATTTTTCCCATGTGTAGGCTATAAATGAAATAATTGCCTAATAATATAGTATTACTTTAATGCAGCAAAGATATTGCACAGCACCAAGATCTTATCATCTGAGCTGCCTACGGTCTGTCACCGCTCGTCAGCGTCAAAATATTTAAGATGACCAATCAAAACAAAGTAGGCGGGCTAAACATTTCATATTTGGCAGCTGTTTTAGGATCGAAATGTTAAACTACCGACAAAAATAATCAGGCAAACTAATAAACCATTGTCTAATTTCGACATTTTTAATTTAAAATAGGCTAGGTATATAAATACGTATATAATTTACGTGATTTAATGTAATAATTAGCAACTGTCAATGTGAGAGGACAAGAAACATTAACGAATCCGTTTTCATCATATAAGGCATAAGATTAATAATGACTGTTATTAGCAGGCTGGCTACTGGCCTGATATATATATATACTAAATGTGTCAGCATAACGTAGCCTATTCTTACAGCAGAAGAAAATCTGCACCTGAGGGAATGAGAGAATGAGAGAATGATAACTTTACCTGGTTGGGATCTTGACCCTCAGGTATCGGTCGATGGCTATGGCGAGCAAAGCGAGGATAGAACTTTGGGTCAGAACCAGCACCGTGCACGCCACCAGCAGACAGCTGTAGAAGTGAGTCTGAAGTCCTATACTTATAGTTATCGCCAGTGGTATGACTAGCGCTCCTACTGCAATGTCCGCGAGCGCCAGAGAAACAATGAAGCAAAATGTAGTATCTCTCAGAGATTTATTAATATTTACGGCCCAAACCACCATCACGTTTCCTATCACGGACAACACGGCGATCACCACCTCCATGCCCATGTAGAGGGCTTTGGCCGCAAAAAGGTCCCCGGGCATTCTTCTGCTCGACGGGAATCGAAAAGACGATGAATGTCCACGCGACAATGCGTTTTCAAGTGAAAGTGGTGTGTAAATTGATTAACTGTAGTAGTCCGGAGAAAAATCCCATGAAAGCGTTGCCACTCAAAAGAGTAGCTGTGTTCCATACATGCCTATTTACATATGTAAATGGAAGGCGAGAAGAATAAACAGCACAAACCATAGAAATGACTTACAACATCATCTGCTGAAAATATCGACCAGTTTTGGCGTTTTTTTCCTCGTTTACTACAGCGCCTCTTCATTGGATCCACCTGCGCTCGTGCGACACATGCGCGCGCCACTTATTCATCATCCCACAATCATAAAAATTTTCTTAGTGTCACCTACAACTGTCAGGCAGTTCTCTGGATGTCCAAACAGTAGGAAAGTAAATTAAAAGACGCACCATATTTGTCCCTGGAAATGTGAAACAAGATATTGTCCAGAGCTCGGGTCGTTTCCAACACTCCCGTGCTATGCGGTGCCCCAGAATAGCTGTCGATGGGTAGAGCCCTTTGTCTCACCCATACTCGGCCACTTAGCAATTTAAAGCAATTGGGAGCAAAATAAGCCCAACTAACTCGTGTAGATTCCTTTTTGAAAATGCCAAACCCAGAGGTAATTCCGTTTTCCTTTGACAGGAGAGAAAAAGCCCACCCCAAACACCGCGCCGTCTATTTTGGTTCCCTCCTTGAGCATGTCTGGGACAACCTGCGTTTGCTAATTTCTTTTGTAGAGAGCTCGAACTACTTTTCTCATCATTGTATTCGTCTTCAATCAGAGTTTAACTCGAGATAAAGAGTGAGGCTGACCATGCCTCTGTTTATAGTGTAATATTAGTGTGCACTATAATATGAGATATTGCACCCATGGGAGTGGAGGGAAGTAGGAGGTGGCAGTGGCCGATGAGCAGTGACTAATTTAAATGCTCAAACGACGCCCCATAGAAGATATAAAATGTATTGTGAAATATATTTGCAACATTTCAACTAAACTAATGGGTTTAATAATCTACAATAAGCTTCATGTGCCAACTGAGACATAAGTTAAAAAGAAATTACAGTATTGCCCCAGTTATCTCACAAATGAAGACAGTCTAATGTGGTTACTCAAAAATTATGTATTTGAAAGGTCCTTTTGATGTTTAAGTTTTAAATAGGGGAGACCGGGGGAGACCAGTTGTCCCACTTTTTACCCTATTTAATATTTATCAGTATAGGTTCATTTTTGAAAGTTAATTTTTGTATAAAAATGTCACATTGGAACCTTCCATTAAATAGACATAGCATACAAAAATATAAAATATAAAAAAATACAAATGCACTATTTATTTGACCAACAGATATCACAATGAAAAATATTTATAGAATAGTTAATATAAAAATAAAATAACAAATTCTATAGCACATGCTATGTGTGTTGGTATTGTGAATCAGTGTCTGAGCCTGACAAAAATCTCCTGTTTTTGAGGTGAATCATAATGAAGTCTTCCTCCATCTGACACATCCCGGTCAAACCCCACACAGGGCTTTCAGTCATGGTTTCTCCAGCTTTTGAGTGTGAGCTCAGAGACAAAGCACAGAGCCCCTTCACAATAGATGCAGGTGATTTAGCCAGTAGAAAAATTCATGGCATGAGAAAGCTGGCTGAACCGCAGTGCCTGTCTCATTTCCATAAGAGAAATTTCTGGATGATCCATCATGAGCGGTGAATCCATTCATGCACTTCACACAGAATTACAACATGAGATTTATCCTGTCGATTCTGAGGAAAGGGACGCCACATTCCTCAAAGTGAGTCTTCCATGACTACACAGGAAGAACTTTTATATAGCAGTTTTAAGGTGCTTTATTGGCATGACAAATATTTGTACATTCATATTGAAACAGTTTTTCCAGCTGAAACAATGCAAACATAAATTAAGAAAAAGCACACATTTCTTTTTTTGTCCTTTCAAAAATCAAGTAATTTAATAAAGAAGTACAAAGCACATTAAAAAAACATCAGTTGTCAGTGATTCATGAAGTGAGTTCATGTCTATGTGGGATTCTCCAGTTCTCCAGTGTGCTCTAGCACATAATATCAATAATCAGATCAATGCACCGCTAATTATTCAACCATGCAATAAAACTAATAACATGACTGAATATGTTGTGAGGCCCTTTTGTGTCTTGGAGCAGGTTCAGTGTCCTTGGGAGTTGGAAAAATGGTAATGGTAAACATCTTTTTTACAGTGTACAACTGACACTAAGATGCTGTAATGTACCACATGAATGGATCTCCCTCAAGGGATGACAAAAGAAATTAGCAATCAACAAACAATCAAGCAAACAGACTGCGTAGTATTCTCAAGACGATAAAGGTATATCTATTGTTTTGCATACTGGATTATAATGAAAAATCTTTCAGGCTCTTATCGAACCTGCAACTGTTTGTTGCCGTATAGAGCTCAGGCCAAAAGGTCATACACGAGGGGTGAAAGGTCAGAGAATGAAACAAAGAGCCCAAATTATATTGTTATATATGGAGATGAACCTGATGGTATTATTTCTTGCAACCTATATTACAAATATTTAATTTCAATGAATATTTTTATATACAGCAATAGTCTGTGTTTTGCATTTTCTTTTTATGCAGCTATAAGGTAAAAAATAATAATAAAATAGTGCTGCAAGAAAAAGTTTAGGAACCTAAAACTCCTGCATTAATTGCTCAAATGTGGTCTGCCAATGCTTGCAATGGCAATAATAGACAAACATGATTTGCCTAAACTAATAACACCCAAACAGGTGTCCTGTAGTGCTTGTCAATACTGAACACATTGTCTAAATATTTACCTAATTGGTGACCAGCTCCTCTCAGGATACAGTAAACACCTCCCAGACTGACAGTAGGGTAACAATCCCAGTGACTAATGACTAAGACAGCCAGGACTAGAGAATCTGACATGACTTTCTGTTTATTTAGTCAAATGAGGCAGAAATCTGTTACATTTTACTAGACCTGACCGCAGTCTTGGCACATATGTCCCTGATTCACCTTGAATATCCCAAGCATAGCAAGAATCTCCACCCTATAAAAGGCATGAATTGAGTGAGGTCCCTGAAAAGAAACACAGCTGAAAATGTGATGTGGTAAGCACTTTTGTAACCGCAAGGCCATCCCCCAGAGACTCATTTGTGTAGATTTTTTAATGGCTGAGCCCTTTTGTGTCCAGCTCTATATCATCCATATACGCATGCCCAAAAATGCTTTGAGGATGTGTTGTAGTAATTAAGCAGACATAGAGACGTGCAGCTCTTTGTGTTTCTCTTGCTTGCAATCCCTCCCTAAGGAACATTTGCTATGTCCACAGTTTGAGAGCAGCACTTTACCAAGAGCAGTATTTGCCAATTGACCTTAATGACCCACTCAGATTGTTGGACTGCTGGGTTTTCTTTAGCAAACATTTGGGCTTTGCACTGTTGCAGTTGACATTATTAAACTCATGTCGGCTGATTCTATTTCAGTCTCCTTAGTCAAGACACCTTTCGAGACCTAACACCAACCATCTCATAAGTCTGCATTTAAAAACAAACTATCAAGAGAGAATCATGTCATGTCATATTCTGATTGGCAGAGCGGCGTTCCAAGATTACCGATATACACTAGCTATGTTTGCATCCAAAATTTGAATTTTGCATAAAACATTTGTGAATGAAGCAGCCTTTCCATCCCATCTGTTCAAGAGAACAAAATGGTCACTTCCTGGGAAATTGGCGCAAAATATCTGTAATAAAAAGTGAAAGTTGCTGCAATCGGGGAGCTACTGTGGCTCTTTTTTCCTAGATATAAATGACATTTCAGAATGAATCTGAGATTCAACATTTGAGATGCTGTGCAATGGAATTGGTCCGCTGGTTAGTCCAGTTATCCAATCACATCCACTGTTGAAGCAAAGTCACATAAGATTTTTGTTCTACATTGAGGGATCTGTAATTGTGTTTCCATCACAGTTTATGTGCATGTCTTCTTATCGGATAAAAATGTATCCGCTATTGATTTTTTTAATGCACTTTATGCGCATCTTGGCGTTTCCATCCAGCGTTTTTTTTATGCATCCCAAATATATATCCCAAAATACGCATAAAAATAGGTGGATGGAAAAATAACTAATGACACTGGGACTTCCACCTTCCACTGTTTATCCACCTTGTTTTAACGTAAGAGCGGGCACCGCCATTGTAACTAGAATGTGTCAAGACTTCCGGTCTCATCCGCTTCCAGTTATTTTAGCTGTACTAAAACTGTTTGTTATGCTACTTGATATTGCAAACTGTTACTTGTTATCATGTTTTTTTAAATTATTATCATAATCATAAACACACTGGTTTGTAGCGCAAGTTATTTTACCATTTACAGCATTTTGTTATTCTTCTAGTTGTTTAGGCAAATGAATAGAAGTCTCCACACCGTCACAGAAAATAGCACTTCGGCATTGCACATAAGGTGGATATCACTCTGCTTTTCCATGTTTGTGAGTGATACAAGTTTGAATAGTTCTAACTAAGAAAATAACACAGTCCACAACTATAACGATAATGACGCAGAGGAATGATATCATTTATATCACATTTTCAGATTTATAAAAATGGTGAGAGCCAATCAGAATCCATCCAATTTTATAGAGCTTGAGCGTTTTTAAAAGGGAGACGACATAACAGCAACATGTGCTTAGAATAAATACATCATTATCATCTTTGATGTGGATGCCAGTAATATAAATATTGTTACAGTTATCGCTGGTGTGACCGGGACTATAAGCATTAACTAACTTTGGCAGTAGTCCAAAATTGATTAGATATTTCCCATGACTGTGATGACTTGACATATATGGCAACGACTATAAATAATTGTTTAATTACACATTTCAGTTTTCCGCTTTTTAAAGTGAAGCCTCTGTGAAGAGCGTGACCTCTTGAAGAGCTGCCAGCTCTCCTCTCCACTGGCCTGGATACTGGAACTGCCAGATTTTTCTCTACCAAGAGTGAGAGCAGCTTGTCATCACACTCCTAGATTTTTAACGCTAGAAATATCAGCAGATGGTCCCTCAGCAAGACCGCTAGCAGTTAAAAAAATGAGGTAGCAGAATTTGTATTAAGCTAAAACAGCGGGGAAAAGAAAAGAAGAGTATTTGCACACGCTTTTGTAGAGAACATTTTCTTGACTGCATTGTCAGAGTCAGCCTCAAAGGGTGTTCACGTCTTTTTGAGTTTCTTTTTCAGGTAACCATTGCTCATTTTCTACCTTATCACACTAGATGCCGAGCACGTCTTGATTTAGTGTGTAAATTTCAAATTGAAATGGCAGTTTATTTATTTAGTCATTTATTTATTTATTTTGTTTATTTTAATAGTTTTGTGTATTTGAATTTATATTTGATTTGATTTTCTCACCCAGTCTATTGTAATTTTAGTCAGGGCTCTGTTCTAAATGGCCAATTTTCCACTTCATTCTGTCCATAACAGGAAGCCGGATGACATGGTTTTTCGAGGCTATTACTGCACTTCATCTTTGAGATTCATAGAATTCGTGGTTGGGGGTCTATGAGTGGGTCGTATTTTTCTCAGTAGCACAAAGAGACAGCAGGATAGAGACTGAGCGATGCTGTAGGTCATCATGCAGAGCTTCGTTATCGTATACCATTTACCAAGCAAGATTATTGCCCTTAAGGTCTGTTTCTTTAATGTTGCCTCATCTACAATACTCCTTTCTTCTTGTTTTGCTCTCTTTCTCACTAACGCACATACACGCACATGGAGACGCTCACTTAGTCTATTCATGAAAATCCAATATTTTATTTAGCTGCTGCAGAACAGAAATAGCAAATTTGTGTTTTAAAATGAATGTGCGATCTTACACCGATTTGTATAAGGTCATATAAACACATTAAGGGGGGGTCTAATGCTATTTAATGCATTCTGAAAATATAAATAAATAAGTTGGACGTATGACAGAGTATTTCTGTGCCAAATACACTCCTTCAGGATTCAAACAGGTTTCTGAAAGTTTTTTCCGAGTATGGCCCTGTATGACGTCATACAGGGCGGAATTCCTTATAGGTACTTCTCCCGGATGAGCACGTGGGCACATCTACTAGAGCAAGAGCACGTCCATCAACGAGCTTCGTTCGGGTTACGGAAGCCATCGCCAGCGCTGTCATTTTGTTTTTAGACCATGAAATCAACAGTGTTACTAAAGAAGTGTGTTTTTGGTTATGAGGGAAAGATAACCTTGTTCGGCTTCTCAAAAAACCCAGCGTTAAGGGAACAGTGGATGCGGTTTGTTTTTCTGGAGCTGCAAGTGTTTGTTTGTTCCCGGTCACGAGTTGAAACGCTGTGAGTGAAACTGCATTAAATGTCTGTGTTTTGTTGGCAATCGACGCGTAAGTGCAGCTGCAACGTGACCTAATGAGAATAGGTGTGTATTTTTATGTAAAGTGTGATCCTACCACACATACATTTACTTACGTTTTTATACAATATCGACGTATTGACAGCACTAAAATGTACAATATCGACGTATTGACAGCACTAAAACGTAACGTATCCAAGTGTGAACGTGTACCAATTCCCATGTATATTAAAATCGTGGCATTGTTTTGTTTCTATTGCATTTAATTGTTATATCAATACATGTTTTCAGTCGCATTTATTAAATGCATTTTACTAACCTACTTATTAATATAAAATAACATTTGGCTCTGTTCGTGACTTCTGCTGCAAACTCATTTCGGATGATTAGATAATGTTAAAGAAGATTACATTTTAAAACCTTAAGATGAATAACATTTCTGTAATCGTTTTACCATAGTAAGTTATTTAGTTTGTTTGCCATAAGACAAAAAAGGCGTTTTCTCCTATTCAGCAACTGACGATCATAAGATAACAACACAACATAAATTCACAAAACACATCAATTTTATTCGTTCGCTGTAATCCCAATCTTTAGAATCCATATGTTTGCGAGGAACAGATCCAAATTCAGCCCTTTATCCAATGATCTTCATCTCCATTCTCAGCAGCGACCGTAAACGCCAAATCCCGCGCTCGTTATGATGAATTCAAATTCAAAAATTGCGCCCTCATGAAGCGTTACGACATGATTTACGGCAGTGATATCGAACGCTCATTGGCTCTCACCTGCTTCGTCACAGGTTGTGACCAGAGCCATAGAAAAAGCTCTGGTTTTCAACGGCTCTGGTTGTGACATGCCGTGTTTCAGTCTTCAGGAGTAAAGTCGGACTAATATTTTCATTGATTAATAACTTACGTTCTGCTCTCTGCCTCATACAAAACTATTATATACCACCAGAGAGGACTGCGACTGCAACACATCGTCATTTGAACTACTTTTGGTACCGCTTTTGACGTTTTTGCAATAAATCAATTATTGTGATTACACTTGTCTGTCTGCTATGCTTTTATTTACAATGGTACGCAGTTTTAATAAATGGTTAGGGGTAGGTGTAGGATTAGCCGTTCAAAATATCTTTTTAATGCTATATTGTTACTAAAATTTAAATTTTCCAACACATTTCTGTCCATTACGGTTTATTCTCTTTATATTCTGTATAAAATGGGTATGTTTAGGTTTGGGGGTAGTGTTAAGGGATCTTAAATTAATTATAAAATTGTGAAGGGGAAATTATACAGATATCTTTATGATATATAAAAAAAGATTTGAATCTTTACTCGTATAAAGAATAGTATTCTTGAAAAAAGATTTCATGACAGATTCGTAAATATTTTACGTTTTTTTCAGCTGTAAAAACGTAATAAGGCTACGTTTAAATGTTGCCAATACGTCCATATTCTACGTTTTAGCACTTCTCCAAATGTAGAAAAACGTACGTTTTGTCTCTTTGAAAGTTACGTATTAATACCTACATATTAACAATGAGACCAGGCTGGCATATAATGTAAACAACACGAACGTATAGTGAATCTAAAGTTATCCGTGGATAATGCCATGATGTATTGTGTGTGTGTGTGTGTGTGTGCTCATGACTCTTTAGCTCTGCCCACTGCACGCCTCCACCAGTTCGGCTGCTTTCGGAAAGAATCGGTACAGCGTATCTGTCTTTTATAAATATGATAAAACTAAAGACTCTTCGGAGATATGAAGGATGCAGTATTACTCTATAGGTACTCAAGATTAACATGAGATTCTCAGAAACTGTGTGTTATGTACCCTTTAAACTGTGCTCTTTCATCAGATAAAGATAAGCAATACCTGCCACATATGTTTTTCTCATTACCCAGATTTAACTTGGCATGATACACTTTTACCCAAGAAGGTCTATAATATCTGGCAAAAGCTATTAGTTAGCGTCCCCATTTATTTCAATGGGATTTGCTCATGATTTTTATAATCATCAGCATTTTTTGTGTGATTGAACAAAAAGTGATTGGCATCAGAATCTCTTTATATGAAGCACCGTTTGTTCAGAGGAATGAGAGGCATAATGTCGCACTCTGCAAAAAGAGATTCATTAGTCATTATAACCCACGAAGGCATGCCACCTCTTTGCTGTCATACCGTTCATTTTATTAGCAATAAAATCTGATCAGACGTAACAGAATGGGAGCAACCTAACAAATGTCTCCTGGCTGCTTAAGAAACTGGTTAGCAGAATAAGAATGGATGAGATGAACAATGCCAGGTGCAGAACAGTGCACTTCTGCTTCAGTTCCTGGCTTCAAGTGGAGTTGTGTGTTGCCAAAAAAGCTGCGCAGATGAGTAGTATTTCTGTGAGAGAAGTGGACCCTGATCTGCAGGACACTCAAGCAGGGAGGAAGCTATTATTAGAGAAAGACAAAGAGAGATAGAGAGAGAGAATTGGTGGAAGATAGAAAGATGATGGAGTTAGATAGCAGAAAGAGTAATAGAGAGTGAGTTTAAAAACAGGGATGAGAAGAGGAGGAAAGAGGGTAAAAATTGAAGTGAAAAGGCTACAAGGTGTCTGGGAGATGACGGGAAATAGATTTGTTGGATTTCCTGTTTCTTTGGAGTCAGACAGCATATTAAGGGAGATTTCTGTTGATGCGCCACACACACACACACACACACATACGATGTTCAAAATATTATATGCCAGACGCATCTGTGTTGTCTGATATACAGAATAAATATGTGTGTGCACACATTCATTATCAATGAGGTCCAAACATCTTAGATCACTAGTGAAAATGCTTCTGTTTTGCAAATGTATCTAAAAACAAAACACTCATTTTATAATTATTTACTTGAATTTTACAGATGGTATTTAACAATTAATTTTTGAATGAAAACTTACAGAATTCAAAACAATAAAATATGCCTAAAAATTACATTTTTAGTAATTTTGTTATATTTTGTAATTTTCCTTAAATCCATAGATCCGTAAATCATGATTTGGAGTAATTTTTTGTGTGGATAATGGAGTAAAGGAAAGGTAGAAAAAAATATCATTTTTGTACAAAGGAGTTAATATGCTCAGTGTTACAAATTTGTCACAGAATCCTGAATTTTTCATATTCAATTGTGGTGATTGTGTTAATCAGTTGATTTTTAAAATCTGAAAACGTTTTGATTATTTTCAGGTTTAAATCAGATTTTAAATCTTTAATACGTTTTCAGACTTTATGACCCCAGAACCCAATGTATGTGTGCAAAGGAATTAGAAGACGAAGCATTTTATACCAGAGCATTTTCAAGCTCGTACTGTAGGAATCATTCTCTCTGCTTTTCGCATGCAGTAGCAAATATTCAAATTCCTTTTCTCTCCACTTTTGAAAAAATAAATAAATTAATAAATAGGTCAGATGTATTTTGCTGAGTATTGTGTGGGGAATTACATTGTGCTCTGAGTGAGATGAACAAAACGAAGAAGATTAGGAAAGTTGGTAACACTTTACAATAAGGTTCATTAGTTAACATAAACTAATAAAGAACTGCACTTATAAAGCATTTATTTATCTTTGTTAATGTTAATTTCTACATTTACTAATACATTAGTTAATGCACTGTGAACTAACATGAACAAACCATGAACAGCTGTATTTTTATTAACTAACGTTAACAAAGATTAACAAATACAGCAACAAATGTACTGCTCATGGTTAGTTCATGTTAGTTAATACATTAATTAATGTTAACCTTATTGTAACGTGTTACCGGAAAGTTGATTGTGGTTTTCTGTTTAGACAAAAATGGATTAATGTGATCAGAGGACCCTACAACTGAGAAGAGAAGATAAGAAAGACTGAAAGAAGAAATGCATGTGGTGAGTGATACCGACAACATACTGTACACACACTAACACTATAAGCCTCCCCTGTTGCACTATACACTGCTGAAGCTGTAATTCATCTACTGCAATAGCTGAGATAAACCATCTGATCCTCACAAAAGTTGAGATTAGGAAAACATCATATGAAAATAAAAATGGCCTTGGGAGAGGAGAAATAGTGCACTAAATTACCACCCAATTTTCATGAATACACGTTCACTCACTTCATTTAGCGGCCTAATTAATAACATACATCTGAACATTGACAGGGTAAACAGAGAGAATATGTTGCATCCTAAATGACCTCTGCTGCCCTTTTACCACAAACCATTGATTTCTGTGTGTTTTTTGGTGAATGCACATCTTTGTTTTAACACCTACATGGGGGTTGTTGCATTATTTATTGCAAATTAGATATATTTACACCCCCTTTCCCCTTAAACCTCTGCTGTAGTTTCTGCTGGAAATTGCAGTATAGTGGAATAGATCTGAAGGGATGAACTGCCCTTTCAGGATGGATTTTTTTTTTTTTTTTTGAAGAGAGAGAGGTGGTCACCCCTTTGGCCACCCCGCTCACAAGTGCTGTTTCTGTCTTTTTATCTAGACCAGAATTGAGGTTATTTAGACGCAGAACCGTCTCTTTACGACCACAACACACGGGAGACTTTTCAGGTGTGCACGCAAACTTTGCCTTAGTGCCAGGCGCAAATCACACAAGAGCGCAATAAATCATGGGTGCAGAGGGAGACTCGGCGTCCCTCGGCGAACAGTAGATATACGAACAGTTGGGTAAATACAACATGATTAAAGCAGTTAAAACATCAAAAAAATGCATGTATTTGTTATATATGCATCAACATTTATGAACATCGCCCTCAAATGTCAAATCAAGTCAAGTCACCTTTATTTATATAACGCTTTATACAATTCAAAGCAGCTTTAAAACAGTTGCAAACAGTTCATTTAGGCTGTACAGCAGCTAAAAGATAATAGTGTCATTGTTCAGCTGAAGTTAGTTCAATGTTGATTCAGTTCCGTTGTGAAGTTCATCATCAATTCCGTTGTGAAGTTCATCAATTATTAAATTAGTTAATTTAATCGAAATGGTTCTGTTTTAATGTATATACTGCTACTATGTGAGCTCACAATATAAGGAACCAATTAAATGTAATTTTTTTCTGTAATTTAAACATTTAAGTCCTGTTCATTTGTACTCGAAACAGGCGCCATTTTGTGTAAGTTGGCAGAGTACAAATGGAAATGGATCTCATTTAATTGTGCATAAAATTACAGATTTTATACTCTGACATTTGTTTTACGTGCTGCAGCTTTTATCATATTGACGTAGTTGCACATGGGGATTCAAAAGATAATTTTTTTTTCCCCTTTGTAATGAGTTTAAGTATGAAATAATTGTTGCAATTAATTTATTTTGGCAACTAATTGAATGTTTAACATTCAGTGTTTAATTTTTCAGTTGCAAATTTTTGAAACATATTTTACAGGATTAAGAAAAAATGGTTAAATTCTCTCAGTATTACTTGAACTATTCCACCACTTCCTCAATTACAATTAAGTACAATTAATTGTATTTAGTTTAATTGTAACAGTATAGTCGAACTCATTTTTTTATGTATGAATAACGTCTCGGTTACGTATTTAACCCTCGTTCCCTGAAGGAAGGGAATGGAGACGTAACGTCAGTTACTGACGAAATGGGTGTTTCGCTTAGAAGCCAATCGCCTTTGAGCTCTACAAAACAAGCCAATGGCATGAAGATGCAATGGGTCTGCGGAATTTGCATAACGCAACCCCGCCCCACCGCATGGGTATAAAGGGCGTTGCGCATGAAGATGCAATGGGTCTGTGGAATTTGCATAACGCAACCCCGCCCCACCGTGTGGGTATAAAGGGCGTTGCGTGGCAATCTCGCATTATGTTACCTGCTGAAGAGCCGAGGCATGAGTGTCCGGCCGTTCCAGCGGTACAGCGGAAGTGGCATGGGGACGTAACATCTCCGTTCCCTTCCTTCAGGGAACAAGGGTTACATACGTAACCGAGACGTTCCCTTTTAGTCAGTACACTACGAGTTACGTCAGTTACTGACGAAATGGGGGTCCCAATACAATCTCGCCACGACGGCTGTCTTCCAGCGTCCTGCGCTGACCAGAGCTCCCTGCCGTGAGTCTTAGCACGAACGAGGGGCTAGGCTCAACGCCGATACACTGGGAAGCATATCCCACGTGGAGAAATGCAACACAACGCCTGCCCGAAGGGAGGACTTAAGAATACACAAATGACCCCCGTAGGGACTGCATATGGAGCACTCTGGGGTATCCAGCCACAGGTGGAAAATTTTTCAACCCCAGGTGTAGCAAGGTGTCTTGCCAAGGGAAGACACGTGCTCAGAGAGACTTGTCGTGGAAATACACATGTGGGGGTTGCCCAACGGGAGAACCATGCACACGGAGGCACCTAGCCGAACACGAGGGCTGACCAAGCGGGCATGCACTCTGGTGTCGACATCAGCAGTGCTGGAGGAGCTCAGGGCTTACTGGGAAGCTCACCTGAGAGAAAATGCGCACACATCCAGTCCGTGGAGTGGAATAGCGCAGCAAGCGAAGACACCTGAGCCTGTCCAGTTACTGGCCACTTGGGGCGAGTACACGAGAGGACACAGGCTCCACTCGGAGATTATAAAATCTTGCTAATGTGTTGGGTGTCGCCCAGCCTGCAGCTCTACAAATGTCTGTCAGCGAGGCGCCATGCGCTAAAGCCCAAGAGGAAGCAACACTCCTAGTGGAGTGTGCTCTAACCCCAAGGGGGCATGGCATGCCCTGAACCTGATATGCCAGGACAATGGCGTCCACTATCCAGTGAGACAACTTCTGCTTGGAGAGAGCCTTCCCTTTCTGCTGCCCTCCGTAACAGACAAAGAGCTGGTCTGAGGTCCTGAAACACTGCGTCCGGTCTACGTAAGTGTGAAGGCTGGTTCTGCCTCCTCCACAGGCAGCGCTTGCAGGTTCACCACCTGATCCCTGAAGGGAGTGGTGGGAACCTTGGGCACGTATCCAGGCCGGGGTCTCAGGATCACGTGAGAATTAGCCGGCCCGAATTCCAGGCACGCTTCGTCAACCGAAAATGCCTGCAGGTCCCCTACCCTCTTGATAGAAGCCAGAGCAATCAAGAGCGCCACTTTCATTAAAAGGAACTTCAGCTCCACAGACTGCAGAGGCTCAAAGGGAGCTTTCTGCAGGGCAGATAAACCCCTGCAAGATCCCAAGAGGGTATTTGAGGAGGGCGAGGAGGATTCAATCTCCGACCAAAAGGACCTGCTCCCTGTCCTTCCTGATCTTGCACAGAACCTGTGCGAGAAGGCTCACTGGGGGAAATGGATATTTGCGTGGGCCCCGCGGCCAGCTGTGCGCTAGTGCATCCGTGCCGAGGGTCCCCTCGGTCAGGGAGTAATACCAGCGGCAATGGGAAGAGTCGTGGGAGGCAAACAGATCTATCTGTGCGTCGCCGACTTGTTCAGCTGAACCGTCTGGGGATGGAGTCTCCATTCCCCCGGAAGCGGCTGAAACCGTGACAGCTCGTCGGCTGCACGATTCAGTTCTCCCGGGATGTGAACGGCACGAAGCGACCTCAGATGCTTCTGACTCCATAGGAGGAGATGGTGGGCAAGTTGCGACATCCGGCGGGAGCCACCTTGTCGGTTGATGTACGCTACTGTCGCCGTGCTGTCTGAACGTACCAGTACGTGCTTGTCCTTGAGCAGGGCTCGGAAGCGGTGCAGGGCAAGACGTACGGCCAGCAACTCGAGGCAATTGACATGCCATAGGCGCTGGGGTCCTCTCCAGGAGCCCGTGGCAGCATGTCCATTGCACATGGCACCCCAGCCCGTGGCAGAGGCATCTGTTGATACAACAACATGCCTGGAAACTCGTTCTAGGGGAACACCTGCCCGTAGAAAATTGAGGTTCGCCCACGGGGTGAAGGTCTGACGGCAGGCCCGAGTCACTGGGACCCGAAGCGTGCCGTGTTGCCATGCCCATCTCGGGACTCGGATCGCGAAGCCAGTGCTGAAGCGATCTCCTCTGAAAATATTTCAGTGGAACTGCACTCTTGCCCTCGAACTGGCGAAGACAAGTCAGCAGTGACTGCGCGCGCTCGCTCGTAAGCTGCGCGTACATGGTGACCGAGTCGATTTCCATACCGAGAAAAGAGATCCTCTGCACTGGGGAGAGTTTGCTCTTTTCCCAGTTGACCCGAAGGCCCAGACGGGCGAGGTGCTGAAGCACCAGGTCCCTGTGTTCGCAAACCTGATCCCGAGAGTGGCCTAGAATCAGCCAGTCGTCGAGATAGTTCAGGATGCGAACCCCGTGTTGTCTGAGCGGCACAAGGGCTGCCTCGACGACCTTCGTAAAGACGTGAGGGGACAGGGCTAGCCCGAATGGGAGAACCGTGTACTGATATGCCTGCCCCTCGAAGGCAAACCGTAGGAGGAAGAATGGAGACATGAAAGTACGCGTCCTTCAGGTCGATCGCTGCAAACCAATCCAATGGACGAACGCATTCGAAAATGCGTTTGGCTGTCAAAATCCTAAATGGAAGCCTGTGAAGGGTTCGGTTCAAGATGCGCAGGTCCAGGATTGGCCGTAACCCACCGGTTTTCTTGGGTACAATGAAATAAGGGCTGTAGAAGCCGGACTCCATCTCGGCTGGAGGGACGATCTCGACCGCATCCTTCGCTAGTAGGGTGGCGACCTCTGCACGCATGACAGGGGCATTGCCACCCACCATGGTATAGCAGACTCCCCGAAAGCGGGGAGGAGACCGTGCGAACTGAATCGCATAGCCGAACCTGATGGTGCGAGCGAGCCAGCTGGACAGATTGGGAAGCGCTAGCCAGGCTCCCAGAAACTGTACCAGCGGGGTCATGTGAACCACAGGCGTACCCCCGATGGGGCAGCGAGGCGGAATGACCGGCCCAGACATGGGAGGCGTGTGGGCGGGGTCGAATTCCGTGCCCTGACAGAGGAGACCAGGGAAGGACCAGCGTTCCACGGGGGTCTCGGCTGGCGACAGAGGGGGGCGAGAGTGGCGAGGCTGCTTGGCGTCGCACCCTGCCAGCCGCGCCCTGCCAGCCGCGCCCTCTTGAGGCTCGGAGGTGAAAATGTCAGTTCTTTCTTTAACCATGAATAGGGTACCGGAAGGGAAAAACCAAGGATTCTCCCCCGGCCCTCCACTGGGGGAAGGAGTGGCCCTGCTACCATCTCCTGGGAAAGAACTGAGTTCACCTCCGAGCCGCCGGCGTCCTCCACGCCTCGGCCCGGGTGAAGGCTGCTGCTGGGGCTGAGCGGGAGGGGCGGGAGCCGCAGGAGGGCGGCCTCGGCGGGGAGCAGACTGAGGCTTCTGAGCCGGCGGCTGGTTGGAGGCAGCAGCAGGCCGCCGGGGCAGAATATGCTTGATCGCCTCAGTCTGTTTCTGAGCGGTCGAGAACTGTTGGGCGAAGTCCTGGACCGCCCCGCCGAATAGCCCATCCTGGGAAATGGGAGAATTAAGGAAACGGGTTCGCTCAGATTCTCTCATATCAGCCAGGTTGAGCCATAAGTGGCGCTCCTGGACCACAGAAGTGGACATCACCTGACCGAGAGAGCGAGTGGTCACCTTCGTCGCTCGTAGAGCGGGGTCGGTGGCCGCCCGCAGCTCCTGCATTAACGCGGGGTCAGCATTGCCCTCGTGCATGTCTCTGAGCACCTTGGCCTGGTAGACCTGAAGGGTGGCCATTGCATGCAGGGCGGACGCGGCCTGGCCTGCAGCTCTGTAGGTTTTCGCCACCAAAGTAGACATAAACCTACAGGCCTTGGACGGGTGCTTTGGGTCACCACGCCATGTCGCAGCGCTCTGCGGACACAGTTGCATCGCAACAGAGCACTCAACAGGGTGAACCCCAGTGTACCCTTTCACCCCGCCGCCGTCGAGGGCAGTGAAGGCGAAAGTGGCTGCCGCACGATCGCGAAAAGTCAAGGGAGACTTCCACGACTTCGACACCTCTTCATGCACTTCCGGGAAGAAGGGCACTGGGGGCTGACGGGTGCCTTTGGCACGGGCCGCCCCCAGATACCAATCATCTAGCCGAGAGCGCTCGGGACATGGCGGAGGGTTCAACACAAGCCCAAGAGCCTCGGCCGCCCGGGAAAGCATGGCTGTGAGCTCTGGATCAGACTCGGGCAATGCTGGGACTCCCGAAGGAGGCAACACAGCCGAATCGTCATCTCTGGAGGAATCCAGCCCACCTTGGGATGCGGCGATCGACATAGCATCCTCCGCCGGTGCGCCAAATGAAATGAAGGGCCCAGGATGGGAAACACCTGCGCCCTCATTTGGCAACACCACAGGTTGCAGTGTGCTAGAAGGGGGTGTGGCCCGAGGAGGATTCGTCGGGTTGGCCCACACCGTCACCCTCAAGTCACCCTGACCACCAGCCAAAGTATTCCCACTCGTGGAGGGAATAGATTGGGGTAGAGGTGGTAGAGGGGACTCTCCCTCCAGCACGGACATCACGGAGTCTTGACCGCAACACTGCGATGGCCATCCATGAACGCGTGCTCGGCGTGCATGAGGCCCAAGCACGCCAAACAGCGATCATGCCCGTCAAACGGAGGAACCAGCCGACCACACCCAGGAACGGAGCACGGGCGAGACATCTTGAAAAAGACGTGCCGCGTGCAGCTCTTTTAGAGAGGAGTTTTTGCTCTGCAGTAATGCTGAAGCGCCTAGGGAGAACACACACGCTGTGCTAGATCACTGCACAGATCAGACAGGAATGCGGAACTCGCTAGAACGCGCCGTAACACCAACACTCTGGAGAAACACTCGTCTTGAAGAGAGAAAATGCTCAGGCAGTAACACTTGGCTCTGAAGCAGAAACCTAATGTGAGATTGCCACGCAACGCCCTTTATACCCACGCGGTGGGGCGGGGTTGCGTTATGCAAATTCCGCAGACCCATGGCATCTTCATGCCATTGGCTCGTTTTGTAGAGCTCTAAGGCGATTGGCTTCTAAGCGAAACCCCCATTTCGTCAGTAACTGACGTAACTCGTAGTGTACTGACTGAAAGGGAATGAAGATTTCTGTGCCACCCCAGATTGGTTGGATTAAATGTTTTACATGGTTTTTACTTGTGGCTGTGGGTAAATTGAACTAAAATATGCAGTGGCACATCCATGGCCAAGTAAATTTTTAACTGTTATCGTTTAAGAAATTGTGATTGGAACATGAAATGAATTATGTATTTGTTTGCTTTGTGCTGCTCAAGATACACTTGAAGATTACATCTAAACAAATAAGGTGATGTTTGTGTTACGGCGCGTTCAATTTTGTGGTTTACAGATTGCTTTCTGACCCACTGTTTGATTACAGCGTTTTCTCTCTGGGGAATATGGAGAGAGTGTGAGTTATAGGATTTGAACAAGCTCTGAGGGCTTGATATCAAGCCAACATCTCGTTTTTTGTCAAAACATCCTCATAATGACCTGAATTACTCAAAACGGTAAGAATCCAAGCTGTAAATATTGTAAGCCTAATGCCAGAGGACAAATGCGCTGTCAGGAGTTCTCTTTGTGCAGAATGTGGTTAAGAGGGATTCTTAGATCTCATCATGTCATCAATTTTCTGTAGCTATACAGGTATCTGAATGCAGTCTATACGTCATTGTCATCCCAATGCATGAAGGATACACGTCATAGACCGAGCCTGAAGTGTACACTTGGTCTGTTTCCGTGGCAACTGCAGCATGCGTGAACTCTTTGTACGACTGACCTCACATGATTCCCATAAATTTCTCTTCCTCACTAGAGGGGAATAAATGGGAACTGAGCCCAGAATGATGATTGCACTATGATCTGTGTCATTTACCTGTCAGCCCTGCTGTTCTCTGTTGCACCTACTGCAATCTGTGAATGGACAATACCACACACTAGGCTTGTTTGAGATGAGCAAAATTTGTGCAGAACATCTCGGTTACATATGTAACGGGGAAGGGAACGGAGACGCCACGTCGATGCCTGACAAATAGGAATCTCGCTAGCGAGAGCCAATCTACTTTGAGTGTAACTAAACGAGCCAATGCACATTGGCATGCAATGATTGCACCAGCTGCTCATGCCACGCAGCACGGGTATAAATGAGCCACAGGTGCTTGCATTGCAGCTCTACAGATCTACAGATATCTGACAGAGAGGTGCCACGTGCCAGCGCCCAGGAGGATGCAACACTTCTAGTAGAGTGTGCTCGCACCCTGAGCGGACAGGGCACACCTTGTCCTTGGTAAGCCAAGGTGATGGCATTCACTATCCAGTCGGCCATCCTCTGCTTGGAGACAGCCTTTCCCTTCTGCTGGCCTCCGTGAAAGACAAGAGCTGATATGAGGTCCTGAAGCTTTGTGTTCTATCCACGTACAGACGCAGAGTGCAGACGGGACACAGTAAAGCAAGGGCTGGCTCTGCCTCCTCCAGGGGCAGCGCTTGCAGGTTCACTGCCTGGTCCCTGAAGGGAGTGGTAGGAACCTTGGGCACATAGCCAGACCGGGGTCTCAGTACCACGTGGGTGTCACCCGGCCCAAACGTTAGGCCTGCAGGTCCCCTACCCTCTTGATAGAGGCCAATGCAGCCAGCAGCAAAGTCTTCATAGACAGAATCTTTAGCTCTGCCTACTGCAGAGGCTCAAATGGGGCATTCTGAAGTGCTCGGAGCACCACAGCAAGATCCCAAGAGGGTATAGAGGGAGGTCGAGGGGGATTTAACCGTCTCGCCACCCTGAGGAACCTGACGACCAGGTCGTGCTTCCCAACCGACTTACCTTCCACATGGTCGTGATAAGCAGATATTGCAGCAACATAGACTTGTCTCGTAGACGGTGCCTGTGCCGAAGTGATGGTGTTAACTACCTCTTGGGGTAAGTCACCTAGAACCTCCGCGTCCCATCCGAGGACCAGACATGAAGTTTCCAGAGGTCTGGACGTGGGTGCCACAGGGTTCCCCGTCTCTGAGTAAGAAGGTCCTTCCTCAGAGGAATCTGCCAGGGAGGGGCTGTCACGAGGAGCATTAGTTCCTGTACGGCACCACCAACAGGACCTGCTCCTCGTCCTCCCTGACTTTGCACAGGGTTTGTGCAAGTAGGCTCACTGGGGGAAACACATATTTGCGCAGGCCCCGGGGCCAGCTGTGTGCCAGTGCATCCGTGCCGAGTGTTCCCTCGGTCAGCGAATAAAACAACTGGCAGTGGGACATTTCTGGAGAGGCAAACAGGTCTACCTGAGCCTCTCCGAACTGTCTCCAGATCAGCTGAACCGCCTGGAGGTGGAGTCGCAACTCTCCTGGGAGCGCAGCTCGTGAGAGCTCGTCGGCCACACAGTTGAGCACACCGGGGACATGAATGGCCCGAAGTGACCTCAGATGCTTCTGACTCCAGAGGAGGGGAGATGGCGGGCAAGTTGCGACATGCGACAGGAGCGCAGACCACCTTGTCGGTTGATGTACGCAACGGTCGCAGTGTTGTCCATACAGACCAATACATCTTTGTACTGCTAGCAACTCGAGGCAGTTGATGTGCCAATGCAGGTGCGGGCCCGTCCAAACCCCTGACACTGCATGCCCGTTGTATGTGGCCCTCCAGCCCATGGCAGAGGCATTCGTGAATACCACAGCATGCCTGGACACCAGTTCTAAAGGCACTCTGGCCCGAAAAAATGAGGGGTCTGACCACGGCTGAAGGTTTGGCGAGAGGCCGGTGTGATACTCACCTGGTGAGTGCCGCGCTGCCACGCCCATCTCGGGACTCGGCCGTGAAGCCAATGCTGAAGTGGTCTTATATGAAGCAAACCAGGAGCCTCTGAAAATGTTTCATAGGACCGCTGTCCTGCCTTGACACGTGTTCAGGCAGTTCAGCATCGACTGGACACGTACCTTTGTGAGGTGTGCCGTCTGTTCGACCAAATTCAACTCCATACCGAGAAAAGAGATCCTCTGCATGGGGGCGAGTGTGCTCTTTTCCCAGTTGACCCGAAGACCCAACTGGCTGAGGTGTTCGCACAACTGCTCTCTGGACTGTGCTAGAATGAGCCAATCACTGAGATAGTTGAGAATGCGAACGCCCTGTTCTCTCATGGGCACAAGGGCCCCCTCTGCAACATTCGTGAAGACACGGGGGGACAGGGACAGCCCAAAGGGCAGGACTTTGTACTGATATGCTCGTCCCTCAAACGCAAAGCGCAGAACCGGCCTGTGTCGAAGGAAGAACCGAGACATGAAAGTAAGCGTCCTTCAGGTCGATCACTGCAAACCAATCTCAGTAGCTTGTGAAGGCTCCAAATCAAAACCCGCAGATCCAAGATTGGCCATAACCCACCGGTTTTTCTTGGGTACAATGAAGTACGGGCTGTAAAAGCACGTCTTCATATCGGCTGGAGGGACCGGCTCTATCGCGTCCTTCACCAGTAGGAAGCAAGACATGGGCATCGACAACTTTCACCAAAGTGAAGCAGACGCCCATGAACCTGGGGGGACGCCGGGCGAACTGAATCGCGTAGCCGAGCCTGATGGTCCGAATGAGCCCGTAAGACAGACTGGGGAGCGCTAGCCAGGCTCGCAGAGACTCTCTTGGAGGCAGCCCGCGGCGGGGTCTGAGTGTGCTGTGCAACACTTACCTGGTTCCACGGGTGGGCAGAGGGTACGTGAGAAGGCTTGGTTGTGTCCTCGAACCGTCCACTGCTGTCCGCTGGCGAAGGAGGAGGATGAGTGTGGTCCAGCGTTGGACCGTCCACAGCTCTCCGAACCCCCTTGGGACCCAGAGATAGAGGAACTGCTCTGAAAATTTGGGTACCACTGGTTGTGACACCAGCGGCTGAACAGATTTTTGACTCAAAAGATTCTCTGCCCAGCCCTCCTCCGGGGAAGAGCAGCCCCGCCCATCTCTGGGTTGCCCGTCTCAGAGGTGATGTTTCACTGACCGCTTAAATGCTTGTTTTTTTTTTCCGAAGGGGGCGACGCCTTTGGCGACGAGCAGACTGAGGGGCGACCCACGAGGGACTCTGATGGTACGTCGGGGGAAGCTTTTGATTGCCTCAGCCTGCTACTGACTGCGAAGAACTGCTGGGCCCAGTTCTCGACAGTGTCGCCGAAAAGGCCACCTTGTGAGATGGGAGCATCGAGAAAGCGTACTTTGACGACCATTCGCACCTCAGCAAGGCAAGCTGGGGGGCGTTTCTGGACCACCAAGGTGGACATCATCTGGCTGAGGGCCTGCGCTGTGACTTTGATCACGGTTAGTCAACATGCGCAGCTCAACTCCGACTCAGAACTACCCTCGTCCATTAAGAGTGCAGGGTGGAGGTTGTCTGCGCACAGCCACCCCATCGCTGAGGGTAGTGAGAGAGGAAAAACTTTTATGCAGTTTTGGCCCCTTTGGCGTTCCATATTCTTTTCCATGCACATCCGGGAAAGCATGGCTGTTAACTCTGAATTTGATTCAGCAAAGCACACACCATTACAGTGGGCTCAGCATCATCTTCATTCCCAGAGCACAACAGCCCTCTCTCCGATGCAGCGATTGACATCTGATCCTCAGCTGGAGCCCCGAATGAAACGCTAGGTTCCCCCATAAGAAGGACCAGCAAATCCCTCCAGAAGTTGCACAGCTTGCAGTATCCTAGAGGGGGAGGGGCCCTAGGGGGTTGGTTCCCCGAAGGAGAAGCCCTCCCCTCCTCAGGTCACCCAAGCTATTTCACCGAAGTAGACCTCTCCTGTTTGCCACCAGGGAGGGCGCTACAACGGGAAATAGGCAAGGGGACAGCGCACCTAGAGCGCCGAGCGAGTGCTGGGCTGCCGTGACAACCCGCGCTGCAACCCGGCAGCTTGACGGCACACGACACGCAGAGAAGCGTGAGGTCCGTCCAGGTTTCCCCGGCAGACAGCTCTCGCTGATCTCCTCAGTCTCCCAGAGTGTCGAGCAGACCCACGGCTGTGCTTTTACACACGAGTGGCGGCTGGCCAACAACAAAGGGGACTCAAGCTTCCCGGAGAAAGAAGAGTCGTGACCGACATGCCGACGTGGTCACGTTCTCATTTAAAAACATGAACCACCCACGAACGCCGTCTCAGCATGCATCGCCCAAACATGTGAAACAGTGCTCGTGGCCATCAGTGAGGACAGGAAACAACCGCATCCAGAAACACGCAGGTAGAATGTCATCTTTAAAAAGACGCAAGCTCTATCTGTGTAGCTCTTCTAGGGAAACTGCTCTCCGCGGTGCTGAAGCACGCAGGGGGATAGTCTCTGCGACACAGACAGGGAAAATGTGCAGCCTGTCATGCACGCTCTCTCTCTCATAGAAGGCGATCTCTTACCAGCCGTGAAAACGGCTTTTCAGCGCTCTTAACAGTACACTGAACCAGCTGTGAGAACAGCCTTTTGTTTTTGCTCAATAAAACAAAACAGAATAAGAAAGAGAGAAAATCGACCCCGCTGCAGTGCCGTCACTCCAACACCAAGCGAGGAGAGGTCCACTCGAAGAGCTTGACTCGTTATAATGTTAACACACGCTTTGTAGAGAGTGATTTCAGGACAAACCATCCACCACTCGTCTCCGAAGCAAAAAGCTGATTTGATGCACGCACCTGTGGCTCATTTAAACCCGCGCTGCGTGGCATGAGCAGCTGGTGCAATCATTGCATGCCAATGTGCATTGGCTCGTTTAGTTACACTCGAAGTAGATTGGCTCTCGCTAGCGAGATTCCTATTCTGGCGTCGAGTGTGACCGACTGAATGGGAACTGATCACTACGCAATGCATGCCGGTTAGAAATGTGTCCGAGTGTGAGCCACCTTGTTCTGATGTCAAGCTCACATGTGACAAAAAACTCTCGCGACATAAAAAAAATATACATTTTTACAAGTAAAATATACAAGTAAAAATGACTGATAAACATCTTTCGAATGGAATAAAATAAATATCTCGTAGGTGTCTTTTCACGGCAGTGTTTATACTAATTCATATATTCATTTTGCGAGAAAATAGAATAAAATAAACCAGGCAGTCTTTTCACACACAACTTAATTTACTATAATGTAATTCTCTATATGAGTCATGGCTGTTTCAGTATTTAGTGTGGCATCATCCTACAAAGACAATCAAATGGGTGTGTGAGATATGAAAAACACTACAATTCTGTTTTGATGACTCCCAGAGATATGCTTAGATGTGGAAAGACTGCATGAGCAAGTTTGTTCTTAATGTTCCTAATTTTTTATCAAGTAATGTTAAGACCTTTTTTATTTATAAACAACTTAACGCTATTTTAAAAACCTATTAGACATTCCAGACAGAACCTCTAACAGCTCTATATATAGCTAGCCTAACCACAACTGACAGCTTCTTAAAAACAAAATCTGCAGATTTTCCTGAAACAGCTGCCTTCAATCCTGAAGAATCAGCATTGTGTTTCTAGACATTTGGACATAGTCAGCAGAGAAACATTTAAGAGTGTTGTTATTGTTCATTGTGTTTTATTTTTGTGGCACCATTAGGGTCAGCATCAGCTGGAGTTACAAATACCTTAAATAGCAGCTATTTAAACTCTTTAAATAGCAGAGTTCATCTGATCTCAAGCAGATTGTTTTGGAGTTACGATAACATCCTTGATATTTAATGTGTGAATGCTTGTTCTCTAAATGAGCTTGTGTATTACATGACAGGATAGAAATAAGAGGAATCTGTGGCTCATTGGAGAAGGCAGTGAGAGGATATAACGTACCAACATGTAAAGTTGCTGACATAGGCAGAGTTACGAGATCAGCAATCACTGAACGATCTGTGTGTGTGAGTGTGTGTGTGTCGATAGCAGTCGATTTGATTGAGCCTTCCTGGGTTCTGTTTCCATACTATGGAGCTGTCCAAAGGTGAAAAGACATGCAATTGTTTTAATATTCCATTCTAAAGTAAGAAAAACATAAAGGGCATCAAACTTGTGGCCTTAAAATGGCCTTTCAGGTCCGTAACATTGATCAAACCCTCAAAGACTGTCAGTCTGTCTAGACCAGTGGATTTTTAGTGACTCTTTCTGCAGGTTGCATTGTTTCTCTAGTATGTGGCAACATGTGCGGCATTGAACATTTGTTCATTCAACCGATTCATTCAAAAGCCTTGATTCATTCAGGAATGAAACCAGAGATGAGCTTTATTGTAGTTTTTTTATAGTTATTGAATCATTCACTCAAGTGATTGATTTAAAACACTTATACATTCAGAAACTAATCTTTTTGAGTACAGTCATTGAATCATTCAGTACCTTTTAGTTCAAAAGCACTGATTAAGTCAGGTATGAAACACTACTAAAGCTGCTGCATACAAAATTGCGCATATTTTTATGAAGTACACTATGCGGGGGCGAGGACAAATTAAATGTAATTCTTAATTTCCTAATTTTAGCTTTGTTTGGTTTTATGTATGTAAATCAGGTTTTGGTAATGTCATGTTGTTTGTACCTTGTATTCAGTGTTGGGAAGGTTACTTTGGAAATGTAATAAGTAGTTTGATTACATTTGATTACTTTTTGATTATTTTTCTAAATTTCTAACGAGTGTTTTCAACTGTTTATAATTTTCAAACATTTATACATTTTGAGTTATATTTAGTTGCATTTAAGTTATATTTCAAAACACAATTCTAGATCATTATACTGTAGTAATAAAACATGTTTTTCTTCTTACTGATATATATATATAAAAAAAGTAAAAATCTGCATACTATTCTTTTTACCACTATGTGTGTATGGGAAAACATTATACCATGTAAGACCTAATATTGATTTCTCACTAACAGAAGCAAGAATAGGTTCTAGTTTCATACTCACTGGCAACCCAAACAGACTCATAACATGCATGGTATTGTTTTTTTTTTTAAATAAAGTTATATTCCACCTAAGATGTTGTCTAGACTCAATGACCAATTGTTGTGTAGTTAAATAGCTCTATTTTGCAAGTCAGAACGGGACAAACTAATAGAGATCTGTCCACTAGGTGGCGCTTAAGGTTAACATCATAGACTGTAAAAAAAATATGGACTTAATGTCTGTGACGTCACCTGTAGGTTTCTGAAGAGCATTTATTAAGCCCAAAAGTGGGCAGAGCCAGCCGTCGCCATCACCATCTTGGCAGCGCGTCAACGCACGTCACTCCCGGATAACAGAAAATGGGCAAAGAGGCGGGACGTGGGTGGAGCTGAGGTGCCTGGTTGCTGAAACCACACCCACCTAGCTCGACCATAGCGGCAATCCATCTGTCACTCAAGTGGCCACGCCCTTAATTATGCAGAACTTTAAGGCTTAATATAATTTAAACGGATGAGTTGTAAAAAAATGCACCCCCCTCACAGTTGTCATGAAGGGCAAAATTAGCTATATAGACCAAAACCAATTTTTTTTACCAGGCTGTAAACATATTTTTTTATGCTATAAAGTGGGGATGGGGGATATATGGAATTGACTCCCTTTTAGAGCCCTTCTCTAGTGGCCAGTCGATGAATTGCAGTTTAAGTCACTTCTGTGTTGGCTTGAAGAGAGAGACCAGAAGGTTCTCGGTTAACATTCATCATAGCAGATGCTTCCTCAGGTTTGACATTTAAACCTTCGACGTCAATAGCATTTTAATAGTTGGCAAACATTATTTTGCACTGAACTGTTATATTTGCGCCCTTTTCTAATTTCAGGATGAAATGATTTTTACATTTCCAGCACTGGAACACATTTTTATCACTCACCATGGTGGCAACTCTCAGACAGGTTGTAGCCTAAAGCTTTCAGCGGCAATGTGGAGCCAATCAAAAGCATCAGAATAGCATCGCTTTACTAAACAGCCTATAAATGGCAGGAGACATCATGCACATCAAAAACAGGCAAAGCAACAAATTAATATTATTCAGCATATCCTAGATTTTAACGTTTGAATTACACATTTTTTCTCAGTAATGTAACTGATTACAGTTACATTTACTTTGTAATTAAATTACGTAACTCTATTACATGTAGCTAGTTACTCCCAAACTGCTTGTATTTTCATCCCAGTTGTGGTTTCAGAGGAAGTGTTATAGGCACAGGGCTTTTCAAATGTGTGAACAGCATCTGGGAAAACAGTCAGATTTAGGTACAATTTAGCTGCTTATTTCACATATGGGCAATGTCTGTTCTCAATATTACTCCTCACACACACTGCTGTCCTTATGGCTTGGTTGCACTCAGCACATTTAATGAACCAGAAGACAAATAGATCCTGAGCTGTCGTCAGTGGTCTGTTGAGCCACAGTGGAATTGGACAATGCGTCTGAACTGACGCTGACATGTCAATCACACCATTGTCCTATCTAATACTTCATTTCACATGCCATTTGTTGTTGTTATCCACCAGGCATCCAAGCAGCCGATTTTTCTTCATACTTTTAGTGTGTCATATCTTTTCATCTTAAGAATGATCTTACTCTGCTTGTCTCTCCCCTTTTTGGTTTGATGGCCAAATTTATGTGTGATGTGATGAGTAGTAGCCTTTGTTTATAAAGATGCATTTGAATAGGTACTGTGACGCTTGTTATTAATGTTTTTTTGTTTTTTTTTGGATTTATGTGTGATGTGATGAGTAGTAGCCATCGTTTATAATGATGCATGTGAGTAGGTACTGTGACGCTTGTTATTAATTTTAATTTTTAATTTTTTTTTGGTGAGAAGACATCAAATCCTAGTTTAGCGATCAAGGTTTTACTCAGAGCTGATGTCTTTTATCCATTTAATACCTATTCATTTGGTTGATTCAAAGTAGCTCTTCCTGCATGTTAATTATCTGACTATAATGCATCTTCTCTCTACAAAGTGTTGCACTATTTATATTGCACTATTTGCAATACAGGCTTTTATGAAGAAACATAAAATACTGGAGCTAACTACTCACCTTACTTGTTTGAAAAGATTAAGACGTCTACCGGGCTTGACACAAGATCCACATAGTGACAGACACACAAACGCTCTCTATACAAATCTGACTCCATATTGGTTGTTTAAGCAGTTTATACCTAAAGTTTGGAGTTGGGTTCCTTTTTTTGTAGATTGAAGATTTAGATGTAAATGTTATCCATTTTTGCTGTAAGTGTAAATGGGGAACAAATATTCTTGATGTTATACTGTATATACATTATACTGTAGGTTCTTCAGATCAATCAGCCTAATGGTTTCTGGGTTCTATAAAAAGTGCCTCTTCAAAGACTGAGTCTGTGGAACAAAGTGTTCTTTTCCAACATCAGACTGTAAAACTCTTTTTGGTTCATGCTTTACAAGATATTGGGCAAGGGCTTTGAGTAAGCCTGCAGGGAGACACAGTGCCAGCTCAAGCATTACTTGAATTGCTCTACTCTGCTTATTGACTTTTTGTGCATTTGATATGTTTGGCAAAGATGTGAATAAAGAGCTTAGAATTCAACATATTTTAAGTTTAAGTTGTATATTTACGTTTAAGAAGCAAACATACAGGCAAGTAAGCTGACTTTATGAAGATTTTACCCTGTGGTGTTCAACTGGCAAAAGCTGAGAGATATTATGTAGATTACCTTTTAAAATTTGATTTCAGATTTTTTTTCTTTGAAAGAAATTGATATGTTTATTAAGCAGGGACACATTAAATCAAATCAAATCACCTTTATTTATATAGCGCTTTTTACAATGCCAATTTTTTCAAAGCAGCTTCACAGTGGTAACAGGAAAATAATGCAACAGAATTTGATTCGGCTGTACAGCCGCTCTGGTGAAAACGGTGATGTCATCCAGCTCATTTCAATTATCATATAGTGTCAATGCGGGCAGATCAGTAATATAGTTGAAATTTAAGTGTCCCCAACTGAGCAAGCCAAAAGCCAAAGGCGACGGTGGCAAGGAACCAAAACTCCTTCAGGGCCAGAATGGAGAAAAAAACCTTGGGAGAAACCAGGCTCAGTCGGGTGCCAGTTCTCCTCTGGCCGACGAACAAATAGTGTATGATTATGATTCTGGCAACATTACAGGTCAGAAGCCATATTAGATCAATAGATATTTGTAGGATTATTCGAAAGATTGGAGTCGTCACGCAGGGGACGGCATTTACAGGGTAGAGTTTAATTGACACGGTCTCTACAGACACTTCAGGGATGCGTTCGTCATGTCCAGGCTAAGGTCCACCATCTGGTCCGGATACGGTCCGGATCCGGCCGACTGCAGTAAACCTCGGGATAAACAGAGAGACTAACATTAGCGTAGATGCCATTCTTCTTATGATGTAACGAGTACATCAGGTGTTATGGGAAGTGTTCCCGGTTCCGGCTGACCTAGTTAATGCAGCCTAAAACAATCATTTAACTGATTTGAATAATATAAATTAAAAATGTTTTATGTGTATGCCATAGTAAAGAGATGTGTTTTTAGTCTAGATTTAAACTGACAGAGTGTGTCTGCTTCCCGAACAATGCTAGGAAGACTGTTCCAGAGTTTAGGTGCTAAATAGGAAAAGGATCGACCGCCTGCAGTTGATTTTGATATTCTAGGTATTATCAACTGGCCAGAATTTTGAGACCGCAATAGACGTGATGGAGTATAATGCGTTAAGAGCTCGCTCAAGTACTGGGGAGCGAAACCATTTAGTGCTTTGTAAGTAATCAGCAAGATTTTAAAATGTATACGATGTTTAATAGGGAGCCAATGCAGTGTTGCCAGAACCGGGCTAATATGGTCATACTTCCTGGTTCTAGTAAGAACTCTAGCTGCTGCGTTTTGGACAAGCTGCAGTTTATTTATTAAGCGAGCAGGGCAACCACCCAGTAGAGCATTACAATAATCTAGCCTTGAGGTCATGAACGCATGAACTAACTGTTCAGCATTTTGCATTGAAAGCATGTGCCGTAATTTAGATATATTTTTAAGATGGTAGAATGCAGTTTTAAAGATGCTAGAAACGTGGCTTTCAAATGAAAGATTGGTATCAAAGAGCACACCCAGGTTCCTAACTGACGACGAGGACTTGACAGAGCAGCCATTGAGTATTAGACAGTATTCTAGGTTACTACTTGTGGAGTTTTTTTGTCCAATGATTAAAAATTCAGTTTTTTCTGAATTAAGTTGCAGGAAATTACTAGTCATCCAATTTTTTATATCAGCTATGCATTCCGTTAATCTTGTGAATTGGTAAATTTCGTCAGGGCGTGAAGAAATATAGAGCTGAGTATCGTCAGCATAACAATGAAAACTAACGCCATGCTTCCTAATAATGTCTCCCAGTGGTAGCATGTACAGGGTGAAAAGCAACGGTCCTAGCACTGAGCCCTGCGGTACTCCATACTGAACTTGTGATCGGTGTGACATCTCTTCATTTACTGCTACAAACTGATAACGGTCAGATAAGTATGATTTAAACCATGCCAATGAAATTCCACTAATGCCAACATAATTTTCGAGTCTATTCAAAAGAATGTTGTGGTCGATAGTATCGAATGCAGCGCTAAGATCGAGTAACACTAACAGAGAGATACAACCACGATCGGATGATAAGAGTAAATCATTTGTAACTCTAATGAGAGCAGTCTCAGTACTATGATACGGTCTAAATCCTGACTGGAAATCCTCACAGATACCATTTCTTTCTAAAAAGGAGCATAATTGTGAGGACACTGCCTTTTCTAGTATTTTTGACAGAAAGGGTAGATTTGAGATTGGCCTGTAATTGACTAATTCTGTAGGATCAAGTTGCGGTTTTTTAATAAGTGGTTTAATAATAGCCAACTTAAAAGTTTTTGGTACATATCCTAATGTCAAGGATGAATTAATGATATTAAGAAGAGGATCTATGACCTCTGGAAGCATCTCTTTTAGTAGTTTAGTTGGTATAGGGTCGAGCATACATGTTGTTGATTTTGATGATTTAACGAGTTTAGCCAATTCTTCTTCTCCTATAGCAGTGAATGAATGTAATTTTTCCTCAGTGACACTACAATGCACTGTCTGATGTGATACTGTAGTAGACGGCTGCATGGTTATAATTTTTTCCTAATATTATCAATCTTACAAGTAAAGAAGTTCATAAAGTCATTACTGCTGTGCTGTTTACAAACATCAGAAGTTGAAGCTTTATCTTTGGTTAATTTAGCCACTGTATCGAATAAATACCTAGGGTTGTGTTTGTTTTCTTCTAAGAGAGTCGAGAAATAAGCAGATCTAGCAGTTTTTAGGGCCTTTCTGTATGCAATCATGCTCTCTTTCCACGAAATGAGAAAAACTTCTAGTTTTGTTTTCTTCCAGCTGCGCTCCATTTTTCTGGCTGCTGTTTTAAGGGCCCGGGTGTGCTCGTTGTACCACGGCATTGGACTATTTTCTTATATACTGAAGACACTGAAGACTGGAGAAATGACTGCTGAAAATTCAGCTTTGCCATCACACATTTTAAAATATGTTAAAATAGAAACGTTTATTTTAAATTGTAATAATATTTCAAAATATTACTGGTTTTGCTGTATTTTTTATTAAATAAATACTAAGCACTTATACATTAAATATAGTACATACCCCCAACGTTTGACTGGTTGTTTATGTAACATCCAGTTAACACTGAACAAATATAGAACCTTCCCATTTAATTTGTTTTAAACCATATATTCCAGCAAAGGCTAGTGAGATTAATTTTGATTCATTTTAATCATTTTACCAAGGAACTTCAGCAGGATCTGAGGATATTGTCTTCTGTATGTTTAATTTCAAGGGAAGCTACTTCTGGCATGTTGTCTTGAACATAATGTAAAGATTCTATCATCCTCCATGGGAATTTTATACGGCGAAGTGCATGAAAATTAGTTTTTTTTTTTAATGCATTCACAGCAATCATCAAGGATTAAACAAGGCTATAAGGTTACTTGACTGGTTTGTTTCCTCCACAGATCTATCAGTGGCGTGCACAGACCTCCGCAGGGGCAGGGTCAACTGCGTTCTGGGTGGGGGGGGGGGTGGTATTGGGTTGTTTGGTTGTTTGGAGTTTCTTGTGTTGGTAAGAATCACAATCGCGGGGGCACCGCGGCACGATGAAAAGGGCACTTTCACTTTCAAAGGGGCAGGGGCTCAAGCCCCAACACCCCCCCCCCCCCCCCCCACCCCTTGTGCACGCCACTGAGATCTATTTTTAGTTTTCTCCTTAATTTAGTCTTGCTCACTCAAGTCCAGTGGCTACTGGTGCTTATCTAGAGTTGCCCCGTTGCATTGTGGGAGTGAGTGTAATCCTCTATTATCAGGAGGCACAGCTGGTAATTCAGGTATAGTGCACAAACAGATAATTTCACAGTGTGTTCTCATTTGGAATAGATTTAACAGCAAATAGGTTGACTCAGCAGGAGAGATTTTCTACCTCAATCAGCTCAAACATAAAAGGCTCATTTTGATATATTTTTTATTCTCTTCTACCTCTCGCTCTATTTGCCTTCTCACTTATGCCCTTTCATCAGTATTTCCATGAATATTTCATATATTTCATGAATTTGGGGTCCTTTATCTTTTTATAGCACATCTAAGATTGGATTTCTTTCGCTCCTATTTATATTTTTCTCTTCTTTTGTCATAATTAGTGTGATTGATTAATCTACTATAGTGTTGTATTCATATTTTTCCTCTTTTTATCATAATTAGTGATTAACGTAATGATGTTTTATTAACAAAGTTTGGGAGGAGAACGTTTAGATAACCAACCTAATTAGCACGAGGTACCGATACCGATCAGGCATAACATTATGACCACCTTCCTAATATTGTGTTGGTCCCCCTTTTGCTGCCAAAACAGCCCTGACCCGTCGAGGCATGGACTCCACTACACCCCTGAAGGTGTGCTGTGGTATCTGGCACCAAGATGTTAGCAGCAGATCCTTTAAGTCCTGTAAGGTGGGGCCTTGGATCGGACTTGTTTGTTCAGCACATCCCACAGATGCTCGATTGGATCTGGGGAATTTGGAGGCCAAGTCAACACCTTAAACTCGTTGTTGTGCTCCTCAAACCATTCCTGAACCATTTCTTCCATTGCTCCGTGGTCCAGTTCTGATGCTCACGTGCCCACTGTTGCCACTTTCGGCGGTGGACAGGGGTCAGCATGGGGCACCTTGACTGGTCTGCATCTATGCAGCCCCGTACGCAACAAACTGCGATGCACTGTGTATTCTGACACCTTTCTATCAGAACCAGCATTAACTTCTTGAGCAATTTGAGCTACAGTAGCTCGTCTGTTTGATCGGACCACATGGGTCGGCCTTCACTCCCCACGTGCATCAATGAGCCTTGGCTGCCCATGACCCTGTCGCCGGTTCACCACTGTTCTGTCCTTGGACCACTTTTGATAGATACTGACCACTGCAGACCGAGAACACCCCACAAGAGCTGTAATTTTAGAGATGCTCTGACCCAGTCGTCTAGCCATCACAATTTGGCCCTTGTCAAACTCACTCAAATCCTTACGCTTGCCCATTTTTCCTGCTTCTAACACATCAACTTTAAGGACAAAATTTTCACTTGCTTCCTAATATATCCCACCCACTAACAGGTGCCGTGATGAAGAGATAATCAGTGTTATTCACTTCACCCGTCATGTTATGCCTGATCGGTGCATATATAGCCAACCTACCTCTATCCCACGACGGTTTTCCAGCATCCCTCCACCACCCCAACTCCTTACTCTTAAATATTTCCTATCCTAATCAGGGATGGGGGAGTACTCTGAGTTCGGGTCCAATTCTGAGTTTGGAGCCCTCCCCTCGGACAGCACGCCAAATATGCATAATTTTACTCTATCCGATTATATATTTTTTTTAATGCACATTTTAACAAGAATGTGTAAATAATAATAATTATTAATAATTCCCCTTTCTTTATGGGACATATGGAGTATTTTTAGCTATTATTCAGCAGTATCAGAACAATAACTGTCTGATGAATTTGTGCCTGATTTAGACTCACCCAGATGGCCCACAGAGTTTGCATAATCACACTATAATCCTGCTGCCTGCAGTGAGGCATCTGACTTTTTTCCCCTCAACATTTCTTTAAAATCTTCAGACTATAAAAGGCCCTGAAATGCAACCTAACAGATTTCACTGAATATAGATCTGCTGAGAAATCACACCTGTCTCTGTAAACAGCAAGAAAACTTCTAAAAGACAGAGTTTAGAAAAATTGCTGCAGCACCTTTAAACCCCCACTGATTTTCAATCATGCATGTTAAAATGACATAGGATCCATCTGAGCAAGCCTGTATGTAATTTGTGCCCTTACGATTCTACAAAAAAACTGCATTTGCTGATGAAATATGTTAATTAATATTTTGAAAATGCTTTCAGCTACGGCATTAGCATTCATTGTAAACAGACACTGTTTAATTAGCAGAATTAGTTCAATGTAGCTAAATTGAACTAATTCTGCTAATTAAACAGTGTCTGTTTACAATGAATGCCAATAGCCAACATTGTTGGCAGAGGCTATTTTCAGTAACACCACCTGCAATACTCAGCTTTTTCACCTTTAGTAGAAATAGCATATTACTTCTGTTTACATTTTGTGTGAATAGCATCTATTGCTTCTGCACGTTGTGTAACCAACATGCTAATTGTTGCTATACTAGGTGCAAACAATATCCACCACTATTTACACTCAGTGTAAGTAACATCTACCTTTTTATAAATGCAAGTAAATTGCCTTTAAAATTATAATTCCATTCTGCAGAATTCCTCAGATGTCCCACTCACAATTAGCACAACTAATGTGAAAATTCCATGTGGACCTAAAAAAATGTCCTTTTCTTTCTCTGCTTTTCTGCATTTCACTTCTGCTCTAGCTTGTGTACTCTAGCTTACTTGGCAATGTATGCCTCTATTGTTGCCTCTTATGATAAATTGCTTGCAATGTTCCTCATTGGTGTGCCGCTTTTAAATGAAAGCATCTGCTAAATGCATAAATATAATGTAAATGTAAATACATTAAGAGGAAAGAAATTGCAAAATCTGCCACTGAAATATTCATCTGGGACACCGTATACAATAACAACTGATAATTAACACAAATTTATGCCATGTTGCTGTAGGGAAAAAAGAAGGTCTCTGAGGCTTTGAAGCGTTATTGAAATCCATGATGGACCCAAAGCAGGTAATGTCAAGGACTTGACTGCACAGCCCTCTCCCTACTTTGACAGGACTACACTGCAGGGTTACTATACCTGCATGTCTGTCCAATTACGTTTCAGCAGAAGAGTGATCCCAGTACTTCAAAATGCTAGATTCACTGGCAGCCTCAGGAAATCCAGGGTGAAGGAACAGTGGGTTTTAAAATTTGTAAACTACTGCACACTGCTGGGAAGCTATAAGATGGCCTGAGCCAAAACGTTTAATAGACACCAGTGTAAAAATGACATTGTGTTTTTTATGCATTATGGAATGGTAAAGTGTCTTGCCCAGAAGATGAATTGTAAAGGAACGTAACACAGCAAAAGGAAGATAAACGCCAAGGTCAAGGTCTTTATTCAATCCTGTGGGATAACGACTTACTCAGGGTTGTGCAATATTGCAAAGCAAGGGCAGAGAACCGCACACTTGCCTTCATGAATACCAAGTATATTCGAAGTCTTTTTTCACATACAGTATATATAAATTATGAATGCATTTATAAGGTACAGTAATATAATGTTCTGCTTTTGATTTCATTTTTTAAAAAATAAAGCAGATCATGAATTAATTAATTTTATTTATTTACAAAATTATTAATAACAAGATTAATGTAAGAAATGTTATTCCTTTGCCTCATTTTGGCCAAATGTAAGTAGATTCTCCTGTTTGAACTAATGTTTGTTCAAACAGCAGCTGGAACTCTGGAATTCTGTTTCCTTACCCACTGACCTTTCCATGCTCTTGGTTATCTGAAAATTATAAATCAGTATTCAGGTTTCTGTCTTAGACTCCAGCCTGGTCTTGAGACGGGAACTGTGATGCTGATATGAGACTGTGTGCAGCACCAACAATGCCAAAAGCTTATCTCCACAAATCTGACGTATGAAATGCAAGAAATGTTGTGGGTGTCAGTCTGATGTGAATCACAGATAACTTTGGTTAACCAGAGGTCTACAAACATTTTGCAAAAGTTGTGAGCTGATGATGCTATGTGTATGTGTTCAGTAGGTGAATGTTTAATCAGAGTAAATTTGATGAACTTGTCCTTTCTCTATAAAGCTTGTTGGCTGCTTATACTCAGTTGTGTCCACCCTAATTCCCCTCTGGGTCCAATTAGGGGTCAGACAGCACACAGAGGAGCCTCTTGATTGAAGGACAGGAGAAAATAGGCAATCAGTGAAAGAATGAATGAAAGCATGGGAAGATCCTCTTTCAGATGATGGAATCACTGTACGGAATTTAATATTGAGCTAATGTATTTAGTAGGGCAAAGATGATTCTGCAAATATCTAAGGGAATCCAAGGTTATTATATTATATTGTATTACATTACATTATATTATATTATTTTTATGTTGCACAGACACACAATTAGCTGTGACTGTCGCAATTTGTTATAATTATAAATATGAACAGATGTTTCATGATGTGTTGTTTACATCCAAAAACAGTCTAAACTTGACTATAGTCATAAACATGATGAAAGAAGTGAGAAGCTGAGATTATGTAAGATACAGGACTGAAGCATTTCTTGCATGTTAAAAAAATTGAACAGCCATCTGTGCATGTCCTAGAACAGTGCAGGAGAAAACAGTCCATGAGAGGTTCTATAGGATTTAACATGACATATTTCACAGCCTTTTACCTGCTGTAGGCTAGTCGGTTTTAGATGTTTAAAGTGGGTAAGAGCATTTAATGAAATGGTCAATCAGGTCATGATCACACTCTTGACCTCTCTAGCAACTGATCAAATCAAATCAAATCACCTTTATTTATATAGCGCTTTTTACAATGGCAATTGTTTCAAAGCAGCTTCACAGTGGTAACAGGAAAATAATGCAACGGAATTTGATTCGGCTGTACAGCCGCTCTGGAGAAAACGGTGATGTCATCCAGCTCATTTCAATTATCATATAGTGTCAATGCGGGCGGATCAGTAATATAATTGAAATTTAGGTGTCCCCAACTGAGCAAGCCAAAAGCCAAAGGCGACGGTGGCAAGGAACCAAAACTCCTTCAGGGCCAGAATGGAGAAAAAAAACCTTGGGAGAAACCAGGCTCAGTCGGGGTGCCAGTTCTCCTCTGGCCGACGAACAAATAGTGTATGATTATGATTCTGGCAACATTACAGGTCAGAAGTCATATTAGATAAATAGATATTCGTAGGATTATTCGAAAGATTGGAGTTGTCACGCCGGGGACGGGTTTAATTAGGATGTCGTGTCGATGCGGCATTTACAGGGGGGAGTTTAATTGACACTATTGTCTCTACAGACACTTCAGGGATATGGTCGTCATGTCCAGGCTAAGGTCCACCATCTGGTCTGGATACGGCCCGGATCCGGCCGACTGCAGTAAACCTCGGGATAAACAGAGAGACTAACATTAGCGTAGATGCCATTCTTCTTATGATGTAACGAGTACATCAGGTGTTATGGGAAGTGTTCCCGGTTCCGGCTGACCTAGTTAATGCAGCCTAAAACAATCATTTAACTGATTTGAATAACAGAAATTAAAAATGTTTTATGTGTATGCCATAGTAAAGAGATGTGTTTTTAGTCTAGATTTAAACTGACAGAGTGTGTCTGCTTCCCGAACAATACTAGGAAGACTGTTCCAGAGTTTAGGTGCTAAATAGGAAAAGGACCGACCGCCTGCAGTTGATTTTGATATTCTAGGTATTATCAACTGGCCAGAATTTTGAGACCGCAATAAACGTGATGGAGTATAATGCGTTAAGAGCTCGCTCAAGTACTGGGGCGCTAAACCATTTAGTGCTTTGTAAGTAATCAGCAAGATTTTAAAATGTATACGATGTTTAATAGGGAGCCAATGCAGTGTTGAAAGAACCGGGCTAATATGGTCATACTTCCTGGTTCTAGTAAGAACTCTAGCTGCTGCGTTTTGGACCAGCTGCAGTTTATTTATTAAGCGGGCAGGGCAACCACCCAGTAGAGCATTACAATAATCTAGCCTTGAGGTCATGAACGCATGAACTAACTGTTCAGCATTTTGCATTGAAAGCATGCGCCGTAATTTAGATATATTTTTAAGATGGTAGAATGCAGTTTTACAGATGCTAGAAACGTGGCTTTCAAATGAGAGATTGGTATCAAAGAGCACACCCTGGTTCCTAACTGACGACGAGGACTTGACAGAGCAGCCATCGAGTGTTAGACAGTATTCTAGGTTACTACTTGTGGAGTTTTTTTGTCCAGTGATTAAAAATTCAGTTTTTTCTGAATTAAGTTGCAGGAAATTACTAGTCATCCAATTTTTAATATCAGCTATGCATTCTGTTAATCTTGTGAATTGGTAAGTTTCGTCAGGGCGTGAAGAAATATAGAGCTGAGTATCGTCAGCATAACAATGAAAATTAACACCATGCTTCCTGATAATATCTCCCAGTGGTAGCATGTACAGGGTGAAAAGCAACGGTCCTAGCACTGAGCCCTGCGGTACTCCATACTGAACTTGTGTTCGGTGTGACATCTCTTCATTTACTGCTACAAACTGATAACGGTCAGATAAGTATGATTTAAACCATGCCAATGAAGTTCCACTAATGCCAACATAATTTTCGAGTCTATTCAAAAGAATATTGTGGTCGATAGTATCGAATGCAGCGCTAAGATCGAGTAACACTAATAGAGATATACAACCACGATCGGATGATAAGAGTAAATCATTTGTTACTCTGATGAGAGCAGTCTCAGTACTATGATACGGTCTAAATCCTGACTGGAAATCCTCACAGATACCATTTCTTTCTAAAAAGGAGCATAATTGTGAGGACACTGCCTTTTCTAGTATTTTTGACAGAAAGGGTAGATTTGAGATTGGCCTGTAATTGACTAATTTTGTAGGATCAAGTTGCGGTTTTTTAATAAGTGGTTTAATAATAGCCAACTTAAAAGTTTTCGGTACATATCCTAATGTCAAGGATGAATTAATGATATTAAGGAGAGGATCTATGACCTCTGGAAGCATCTCTTTTAGTAGTTTAGTCGGTATGGGGTCGAGCATACATGTTGTTGATTTTGATGATTTAACGAGTTTAGCCAATTCTTCTTCTCCTATAGCAGTGAATGAATGTAATTTTTCCTCAGTGACACTACAATGCACTGTCTGATGTGATACTGTAGTAGACGGCTGCATGGTTATAATTTTTTTCCTAATATTATCAATCTTACAGGTAAAGAAGTTCATAAAGCCATTACTGCTGTGCTGTTTACAAACATCAGAAGGTGAAGCTTTATCTTTGGTTAATTTAGCCACTGTATCGAATAAATACCTAGGGTTGTGTTTGTTTTCTTCTAAGAGAGTCGAGAAGTAAGCAGATCTAGCAGTTTTTAGGGCCTTTCTGTATGCAATCATGCTCTCTTTCCACGAAATGAGAAAAACTTCTAGTTTTGTTTTCTTCCAGCTGCGCTCCATTTTTCTGGCTGCTGTTTTAAGGGCCCGGGTGTGCTCGTTGTACCACGGCGTTGGACTGTTTTCTTTAATCTTCTTTAAGCGCCGGGGAGCAACTGTGTCTAAAGTGCTGGAAAAGAGAGAGTCAATAGTTTCTGTTGCAACATCGAGTTCCTCTAGGCTATCTGGGATGCTGAGGAGATGAAACTGATGAGGAAGATTATTTACAAAGAAATCTTTAGTCGCAGCAGTGATAGTCCTGCCATATTTAAAGCGAGGGGACGGCTTTGCAGCCTTTGCTAAATTAAGTGTACATGATACTAGGTAATGATCTGAGATGTCATCGCTCTGCTGCAGAATTTCAATGGTATCAACATTTATTCCATGTGACAGTATTAGGTCTAACGTATGATTACGGCGATGAGTGGGTCCTGACACGTGTTGCCTTACTCCAATAGAGTTTAGAATGTCTCTAAATGCCAATCCCAGTGCGTCTTTTTCATTGTCTACATGGATATTAAAATCACCAACAATTAGGACTTTATCTGCAGCCAGTACTAACTCTGATAGAAAATCAGCAAATTCTCTGGTAAAGTCTGTATGGTGCCCTGGTGGCCTATATACAGTAGCCAGCAGAAATGTCAAACGGGATTTATCGATTTCACTACATAACGTTACATAAAGCACCAAAACTTCAAAGGAATTATATTTGAAACTAGACTTGTGAGTAATACTGAAGATATTATTATAAATTACAGCAACACCTCCCCCTTTACCTTTCAGACGTGGCTCGTGTTTATAACAATAATCTTGGGGGGTGGACTCATTTAAAGTAATGTAATCGTCAGGTTTTAGCCAGGTTTCTGTCAAACACAGCACATCTAGGTTATGATCTGTAATCATATCATTAACAATAAGCGCTTTTGAGGAAAGGGATCGAATATTCAGCAACCCGAGCTTTATCATTTGATCATCTGTATTATATCTGTTATTTATTTGTTGGACATCAATTAAATTTTTACCGTTGAATGATTTTGATGTTTTTTTGTATTTACTAATTCGTGGAACAGACACAGTCTCTATGTGATAATATCTAGGTGAAAGAGTCTCTATGTGCTGGGATTTATCTGACTTCTGTGACGTGAGACAGCTAGCAGGCGGTCGGGTAAGCCAGTCCGTCTGCTTCCTGACCTGGGCCCCAGTTAGTCAAGGTTTAGCTCTAAGACTATGTGCCAAATTACTAGAGAGAAGAGCGGCACCATCCCAGGAAGGATGAATACCATCTTTTTTCAACAGGTCAGGTCTGCCCCAAAAGCTTTTCCAATTGTCTATGAACCCTATGTTATTTTGCGGACACCACTTAGACAACCAGCCACTGAGTGATGATAGTCTGCTAAGTATCTCATCACTCCTTTTAACGGGGAGGGGACCAGAGCAAAAAACGTCATCTGCCATCGTACTTGCGAGTTTACACACCTCTTTAATGTTAATTTTGGTGATCTCCGACTGGCGAAGTCGAACATCATTTGTGCCGACGTGAATAATAATCTTAGAGAATTTACGATTAGCATTAGCCAGCACTTTTAAATTTGCTTTGATGTCAGGCGCTCTGGCTCCCGGTAAACATGTGACTATGGTGGCTGGTGTCTCTATTTTCACGTTCCGTGTAATAGAATCGCCAATAACTAGGGCACTTTCAACAGGATTCTCAGTGGGTGCATCACTGAGTGGGGAGAACCTGTTTGATGTTCTAATCGGAACGGAAGAGTGGTTTTTTGATCCGCGACTATGCCGTCTCACCGTCACCCAGTTGCCCTGCTGCACGGGCTCTACAGCCGGAACCGAACAATGTACAGAGTTCACTAAGCTATTCGCATCCAAAGCAGTGTCTAAAGCTGTTACATTCTCACTACTCTCAAATAAAGTCTGGATGCGTGTCTCTAATTCTGAAATCTTCTCCGTCAGCCTGACTATCTCCTTACATTTATCACATGTGAAGCCCTGTTCGCCAACGGAGAAAGATATACTAAACATGAAACATGCAGTGCAAGTGACAATGATAGGAGAAGAAGACATGGCTTACCGTATTTGTTGATTAATCCAACTTACCACAGTTGTTTGATGGAGTCTATTTACTAATCCAACTCACCACAGTTGTTTAATGAACTTAGAAAACAAGAGACCCGAGTGCAGAGATGGCAAGCTAACAGGCTAGCGAAATGCTAACACGTGATAGTGATTTAGATTAAAAGCTAGCGGTGTCAGATTTAGTATGGTAGGCAATATTAGACAATATATGGTGATGGGTAAATTATGTTTAGCAGTTTAAACAACAGGGAATGATATCAAATAAAGATTCAAAAGCAAGCAGAGCACACGCGAGCACAGCAGTCAGAAGGACAAACAGGAGGCAGACAGGAGCAATCGATCAAACAGCAATCCAACTGATGCTAGCGGCTGCGGTCTTTAGCTTCCTTGTTAGCGTGCCCACCTCCCACACCGGTGACTACGGTTCGAATCCCATTCGGACGGGTCGAGTACGACCGGTTGTATTTGGTGCCGTGACCCAGATAGGAGTGAGGTTTAGGGGGGTGAGTGTAACGGACGTAGGCCAGTAAGAGCTGTGCGTGTAAACCTCACTCCCCTGGTCTCAAAAGCCGCTAACAACTGACGCTAGCGGCTGCAGTCTTTAGCATCCTTGTTAACATGCCCGCCTCCCACACCGGAGACCACTGTTGGAATCCCGCTCAGGGGTGCGTTTCCCAAAAGCATCGTTAGCAAACTATGGTCGCAAGTTCCATTGAACTCCATTAGTAACGACAAAACTTGCGTCCATAGTTGGCTCTGGGAAACACACCCCAGAGCGGGTCGAGTAGGACTGGTTATATTTGGTGCCGTGACCCGGATGGGAGTGAGGTTTAGGAGGGTGAGTGTAACGGACTTAGGCCAGTAAGAACTGTGCCTCACTCCCCTGGTCTCAAGAGGCGCGCTAACGACTGATGCTAACGCCTGCAGTTTTTAGCATTCTTGTTAGCATGCCCGCCTCCCACACCGGAGACCACGGTTCGAATCCCGCTCAGAGCGGGTAGAGTAGGACCAGTTGTATTTGGTGCCTCGACCCGGATGGGAGTGAGGTTTAGGGGGGCGAGTGTAACGGACGTAGGTCAGTAAGAGCTGTGCTTGTAAACCTCACTACCCTGGCCTCAAGAGGCTCGCTAACGACTGATGCTAGCGCTACTCTGTCTTTAGCGTCCTTGTTAGTGCGCCAGCCTCCCACACCGGAGATCCCGGTTTGAATCCCGCTCGGAGCGGGTTGAGTAGGACTGGTTACACATATTTCTGTTACGCCATTTTCTTTTCTTTTTTTTTTAGAAAATCTTTGTTGTTTTAGAATATATTAACACTTTATTGTGAGTGCAATAAGTACCTTTCATTATATGTTGTCATATGAATAAGAACTACATACATTACAGTTTAAAAGTTTATTTTTTAAAACAAACCAGAAAATGCAAAAATGCAGAAATGTATATCAGAATCAGAAATAAGAATGGATTATTTCATTCATTAGCTCAGGAAACAAAGTAAAATATAGTTCTGCTTGCAGAAATTTAGTTTACTTGTTGCTAGGTTTATCCAACAAAACTGTGAATATCTTTTAAAGATTTAAAATTGTAGACGTCAATTTGAATGAAACTGGTGAATTCTATTGGTTTTTGAGAGCAATATGCATCAAGTGTCAGTTAATGTACAGCAAGAGACTATAAGGTTTGCAATCAGCACACTTGAAGCATGTCAGACAGACATGCCTGAGAGACCAAGATGCTTCTTTCAGTCTGCCATCTATAACATCAGAATTAATTGACTTGCTCTTTAAGGGGCATTTCAGTCTGCCTGGCTAAACGAGTGTTGCGAAATGATGAAGTCCCCTCTGGGACGGTCCTCTTGCATTTAGTACATGACATTTGTGCTTTGTGTGAGTGTGTTTAAAAGTCTGTTGAAACCTGCATTTGACACAATTGTGCATCCATATGTGAAGTGTTTTCCTCTCCCAAGCACCAGACACCCTCTTCCCTCTTCTCGCTGTGCGAACAAGACTGCTAATGCAGCAGCGACAATGCCTGTCTCTCTCATTCATTCAAGTTCAACGCCTCTGAAATTAGACCTCCAGAAATTGCATCAGAGCTCAGCGCGTAAAAACATGGTCAGTCATTATTTGATTAATTATAAATGCGCCACTGCCTAAAAATAAAATATTCAATAATTCACTGTGATTCAGTACAAATTCAATATCAGATTTCATCTCCCGGCAGTGCAGTCAATAACTGGTATGCACGCTCAGATGCATTATCTCCTGTTTTATTCAAGGAATCTGATGAAGGGGCAAGAAGCATCATGCCCAATCATATTGAGGAAAGTTGGATTTTAAATTAAACACAGATTTGAACCTTTCATAATTTATTTGTAATTCAGATACACCTTTTTTATTTAGAAAAAATTGTTTTAGAATATATTAACACTTTATTATGAGTGCAATATGTACAATTGTTTTATCTGTTTTACATTTTAATATATTTTACAACGTAATTTATTAACCCTTTAACACACCTCAGGTCTTTAGTGTACCCGGGACGTCATTCATAACCCTCCTCCTCATTCATTTTTTAAAGTTAGACATCAACCTTCTTCCTTCAATTCATTATAAACAATATAACAAGAAAAAATTTATAAAATGATAAAAGAATGCCTGTTTTCCCATTCATTTTTTGTAAAAATTGTATAGGGTCACTAACGACCTGAGGTGTGTAACAGTGTAAGTATATTTTTTCTGCAGAACAATTTAATCTTTGATGACTGAATAAGTAAAATATATCTTTATTCCACAAGGTGGCAATGTCTGATACACAATGATGAAGTGACGATTCACTCATGAATAGGAAGTATCATCAGCGAAACTTAAAATGGCTCAGCAATTTACTGCAGAGCAAGTGCTGAACGCAATCAAATGTTAGTGTCACTGTCACTTGATGGTGGATCTGGTGAAGAATCTATCAGCGATCAAAATATTGATTTTGAAGATGTTGAAAATGATAGTTTTGTGAATATATTTCAGATATGAGCCATGATTGTGAATATGAGCTTGGACGAGGACAGTAATGATGGTATAAAACATCTGTTCAAACTAAACCCTTCCAAGCTCCAAAAGGTAACAAAATATGCTTTATTTTATTCTTCTGTAATTGTTACTCTAATTTCAGGAGAGTTTTATATTATCGCGACAGGTAGAGATCCATCCATGTTAGATATAGTAGATCCGGGTCGCTAAAGACCCGAATATGTAATAATGATTGGCGAAACATTCATGCATTTAAGGGTTAATGTGGTAAAGCTGAATTTTCAGCATCATTACCAGTGTTGGGCAAGTTACTGAAAATGAGTGATTAGTTACAGTTACTAGTTACTTCTTTTAAAAGTAATTGAATTACTTTACCAATTACTGTATATCAAAAGTAATTAGTTACTAGGGAAAGTAACTTTTAAGTTACTTTTTATGTCTGCTTTTTAAATGTAAATATGAACAGTACTGAACAGTCAAACACAATAAACATAATTTTTAGACCTATTTATTGTAATCAACAAGACAACAGGCCTTCAAATCAAGCAGTAGTACAAAAGTCCCTTTTAATACTTGAAACGAAATAACAACTGTCTCAGTCATTTAACAGTGGTTCCCTTTCAGTCGGTCACGTTCGACGTACGTCGGAACTGACCAACGAATTGGGATCTGTTTTCAGAGACCAATCTACTTCGAGTGATTAAAAACGAGCCAATGGACATTGGCATGCGGTTCACGCATTCCACGCACCGCCCCGCAGCGGGGGTATAAATACGGAAGTGGTATACTGCATCATTGTTTTTTTACTTCGGAGCCGAACGGTTTGCTGTATCAACCTGTTTCTACGAAGAGTGTTTAGAACGAGTCTCGAGGAGGATCGCTCTCTTACCTGGGTGCTGGTGTGACGGCGCGAGTCAGCGAGTGGCCGCTGCAACATACACTTGTTCCTGTGTTGGTTGGCTGGGCGTTTCCATTCTTGAGTGCTCACACGCAGGCTTGCAATCGGACTGCTGTGAGCCGCGGCCATCTCCCTGAGTGCTTCAGCACTTCTAAAAGAGCATTTCCTTCTAAAAGAGCAACACGGTTTGATCCTGCGTCTTTTTCAAGATGTCATTCAAATCGTGTGTTTCTGGATGCGGTTGTTTCCTGTCCTCATTTGACGGCCACGATCTCTCTCGCATATAAACATGTGAGATTGCGTTCGTGGGTGATCCATGTTCTTTCAGGAGAATGTGATCACGTCGGCGCGTTGTTCGTCTCACCTTTCTCGTAAAGGCTTGAGCGTTGAGCGCGCCGTGTGCCGTCGAGCGCCTGCTGACAGCGGGGGTTGTCACGGCAACCCAGCGCGTCACTCGGCGCTCTAGATGCGCGGTCAAGACTATGAAACCTCAAACGGGGTTGAGTCCCTTCGCCTATTCCCCGATCTAGTTCATTTTCTGGTGCACCAGAAAAGGGCTACTTCGGCTAATAAGCCTTGGTGACCTGAGGATTACAGTGGGGCTTCCCCGTCGGGTACGCCTCCTCGGGCCCCCACTCCTCTATCGCATCACGAGCGTGCTGAGACTTTGTTCGTGGGTGGTTCATGTTCTCTCATGAGAACATGCCACGTCGGCGCGTTGTTCTTCTTGCCTCTTTCATAGGGGCTTGAGTGTTCAGCGCACCGTGTGCCGTCGAGTCTGACGGCCACGCTCACTGTGTCACATGCCTGCTGGTAGCTTACAGATGGGATTGCTGGTCCTAAAAAAAAAAAAAAAAGGGCCAGCGTTTCATTTGGGGCTCTGGCAGAGGACAGATGTCAATTGCTGCATCGGAGAGAGGGCTGTTATGCGCTGGAAATGATAATGTTGAGTTTCACACTATAATAGTGTATGCTCATGCTGAATCAGATTCAGAGTTGACAGCCATGCTTTCCTGGGTGGCTGAGGCGTAGTGCAACGCGTAAATCGCCTTGCCTGCCCCTGTGTCTTTTTTTTCCCGGATGTGCATCGGAAAAATTTAGCAGTGTGGAACTATTTGGTGTCAAAATATGGAACGCCAAAAGGGCCATAATCTGTATAAGTTTTTCCCTCTCTCACTACCCTCTGTCCTGCATGCACGAGGGTAGTCCAGACCCAGGGGTTATGCAGGAACTGCGTGCGCTGATGGACCTCGCTCTCTGGGTGACGGAAGTCACTGCACGCTCCCTGGGTCAGGCGATGTCCACACTAGTGGTCCAGGAATGTCATCTGGGGTTAAACCTGGCAGATATGCGTGAGCCCGACAAAGTGCAGTTCCTCAACGCCCCTGTCTGTCAGGCTGGCCTCTTTGGCGACGCCATCAAGAACTTCACCCAGCAGTTCTTGGTGGCCCAGAAGCAGACGGAGGTGGTTTAAAAAACATCCTGCCCCGACGACCAGCTGCTGCCTCCACCCAGTTGTCGGCCGCAGCGCCTCCGCCTGCTTGTCGCCGAGGGTGTCCCCCTGCGTCTGCCTCCGCCCCTGCTAAGCCAAGCAGCAGCCTCCACCCAGGCAGCAGGTGGCCAGGCACAAGGGAGGCGCCCAACCCGTCCAGGGTCCCGTGAAGTCCCCTGCAAGGGCAAGCGGCCCTGAAACGGGCAGCCCAGTAAAAAGGGGATCTGCTCTCTGGGAGACGGTGTCCGCACCCCTCCCTCCCCCGGAGGAGGACCGGGGGAGAATATTTTTCGGGTTTCGGTCCTGCCGCTGGCTCTCCGGAGTCCAGCGGTACCCACATTCTCGGGTCTGAGCGTTCCACCTCGCTGCCCCACCCCGGGTATGTCTGTAGTGCTATTGGTCCCGCTTGCACGGTCTCTGGGGGCCTGGCTAGCGCTCCCCAGGCCGTCTCGCTGGCTCATCCGTACTCAAATCAAATCAAATCACCTTTATTTATATAGCGCTTTTTACAATGGCAATTGTTTCAAAGCAGCTTCACAGTGGTAACAGGAAAATAATGCAACGGAATTTGATTCGGCTGTACAGCCGCTCTGGAGAAAACGGTGATGTCATCCAGCTCATTTCAATTATCATATAGTGTCAATGCGGGCGGATCAGTAATATAATTGAAATTTAGGTGTCCCCAACTGAGCAAGCCAAAAGCCAAAGGCGACGGTGGCAAGGAACCAAAACTCCTTCAGGGCCAGAATGGAGAAAAAAAAACCTTGGGAGAAACCAGGCTCAGTCGGGGTGCCAGTTCTCCTCTGGCCGACGAACAAATAGTGTATGATTATGATTCTGGCAACATTACAGGTCAGAAGTCATATTAGATAAATAGATATTCGTAGGATTATTCGAAAGATTGGAGTTGTCACGCCGGGGACGGGTTTAATTAGGATGTCGTGTCGATGCGGCATTTACAGGGGGGAGTTTAATTGACACTATTGTCTCTACAGACACTTCAGGGATATGGTCGTCATGTCCAGGCTAAGGTCCACCATCTGGTCTGGATACGGCCCGGATCCGGCCGACTGCAGTAAACCTCGGGATAAACAGAGAGACTAACATTAGCGTAGATGCCATTCTTCTTATGATGTAACGAGTACATCAGGTGTTATGGGAAGTGTTCCCGGTTCCGGCTGACCTAGTTAATGCAGCCTAAAACAATCATTTAACTGATTTGAATAACAGAAATTAAAAATGTTTTATGTGTATGCCATAGTAAAGAGATGTGTTTTTAGTCTAGATTTAAACTGACAGAGTGTGTCTGCTTCCCGAACAATACTAGGAAGACTGTTCCAGAGTTTAGGTGCTAAATAGGAAAAGGACCGACCGCCTGCAGTTGATTTTGATATTCTAGGTATTATCAACTGGCCAGAATTTTGAGACCGCAATAAACGTGATGGAGTATAATGCGTTAAGAGCTCGCTCAAGTACTGGGGCGCTAAACCATTTAGTGCTTTGTAAGTAATCAGCAAGATTTTAAAATGTATACGATGTTTAATAGGGAGCCAATGCAGTGTTGAAAGAACCGGGCTAATATGGTCATACTTCCTGGTTCTAGTAAGAACTCTAGCTGCTGCGTTTTGGACCAGCTGCAGTTTATTTATTAAGCGGGCAGGGCAACCACCCAGTAGAGCATTACAATAATCTAGCCTTGAGGTCATGAACGCATGAACTAACTGTTCAGCATTTTGCATTGAAAGCATGCGCCGTAATTTAGATATATTTTCAAGATGGTAGAATGCAGTTTTACAGATGCTAGAAACGTGGCTTTCAAATGAGAGATTGGTATCAAAGAGCACACCCAGGTTCCTAACTGACGACGAGGACTTGACAGAGCAGCCATCGAGTGTTAGACAGTATTCTAGGTTACTACTTGTGGAGTTTTTTTGTCCAATGATTAAAAATTAAGTTTTTTCTGAATTAAGTTGCAGGAAATTACTAGTCATCCAATTTTTAATATCAGCTATGCATTCTGTTAATCTTGTGAATTGGTAAGTTTCGTCAGGGCGTGAAGAAATATAGAGCTGAGTATCGTCAGCATAACAATGAAAATTAACACCATGCTTCCTAATAATATCTCCCAGTGGTAGCATGTACAGGGTGAAAAGCAACGGTCCTAGCACTGAGCCCTGCGGTACTCCATACTGAACTTGTGTTCGGTGTGACATCTCTTCATTTACTGCTACAAACTGATAACGGTCAGATAAGTATGATTTAAACCATGCCAATGAAGTTCCACTAATGCCAACATAATTTTCGAGTCTATTCAAAAGAATATTGTGGTCGATAGTATCGAATGCAGCGCTAAGATCGAGTAACACTAATAGAGATATACAACCACGATCGGATGATAAGAGTAAATCATTTGTTACTCTGATGAGAGCAGTCTCAGTACTATGATACGCTCTAAATCCTGACTGGAAATCCTCACAGATACCATTTCTTTCTAAAAAGGAGCATAATTGTGAGGACACTGCCTTTTCTAGTATTTTTGACAGAAAGGGTAGATTTGAGATTGGCCTGTAATTGACTAATTTTGTAGGATCAAGTTGCGGTTTTTTAATAAGTGGTTTAATAATAGCCAACTTAAAAGTTTTCGGTACATATCCTAATGTCAAGGATTAATTAATGATATTAAGGAGAGGATCTATGACCTCTGGAAGCATCTCTTTTAGTAGTTTAGTCGGTATGGGGTCGAGCATACATGTTGTTGATTTTGATGATTTAATGAGTTTAGCCAATTCTTCTTCTCCTATAGCAGTGAATGAATGTAATTTTTCCTCAGTGACACTACAATGCACTGTCTGATGTGATACTGTAGTAGACGGCTGCATGGTTATAATTTTTTTCCTAATATTATCAATCTTACAGGTAAAGAAGTTCATAAAGTCATTACTGCTGTGCTGTTTACAAACATCAGAAGGTGAAGCTTTATCTTTGGTTAATTTAGCCACTGTATCGAATAAATACCTAGGGTTGTGTTTGTTTTCTTCTAAGAGAGTCGAGAAATAAGCAGATCTAGCAGTTTTTAGGGCCTTTCTGTATGCAATCATGCTCTCTTTCCACGAAATGAGAAAAACTTCTAGTTTTGTTTTCTTCCAGCTGCGCTCCATTTTTCTGGCTGCTGTTTTAAGGGCCCGGGTGTGCTCGTTGTACCACGGCGTTGGACTGTTTTCTTTAATCTTCTTTAAGCGCCGGGGAGCAACTGTGTCTATAGTGCTGGAAAAGAGAGAGTCAATAGTTTCTGTTGCAACATCGAGTTCCTCTAGGCTATCTGGGATGCTGAGGAGATGAAACTGATGAGGAAGATTATTTACAAAGAAATCTTTAGTCGCAGCAGTGATAGTCCTGCCATATTTAAAGCGAGGTGACGGCTTTGCAGCCTTTGCTAAATTAAGTGTACATGATACTAGGTAATGATCTGAGATGTCATCGCTCTGCTGCAGAATTTCAATGGTATCAACATTTATTCCATGTGACAGTATTAGGTCTAACGTATGATTACGGCGATGAGTGGGTCCTGACACATGTTGCCTTACTCCAATAGAGTTTAGAATGTCTCTAAATGCCAATCCCAGTGCGTCTTTTTCATTGTCTACATGGATATTAAAATCACCAACAATTAGGACTTTATCTGCAGCCAGTACTAACTCTGATAGAAAATCAGCAAATTCTCTGGTAAAGTCTGTATGGTGCCCTGGTGGCCTATATACAGTAGCCAGCAGAAATGTCAAACGGGATTTATCGATTTCACTACATAACGTTACATAAAGCACCAAAACTTCAAAGGAATTATATTTGAAACTAGACTTGTGAGTAATACTGAAGATATTATTATAAATTACAGCAACACCTCCCCCTTTACCTTTCAGACGTGGCTCGTGTTTATAACAATAATCTTGGGGGGTGGACTCATTTAAAGTAATGTAATCGTCAGGTTTTAGCCAGGTTTCTGTCAAACACAGCACATCTAGGTTATGATCTGTAATCATATCATTAACAATAAGCGCTTTTGAGGAAAGGGATCGAATATTCAGCAACCCGAGCTTTATCATTTGATCATCTGTATTATATCTGTTATTTATTTGTTGGACATCAATTAAATTTTTACCGTTGAATGATTTTGATGTTTTTTTGTATTTACTAATTCGTGGAACAGACACAGTCTCTATGTGATAATATCTAGGTGAAAGAGTCTCTATGTGCTGGGATTTATCTGACTTCTGTGACGTGAGACAGCTAGCAGGCGGTCGGGTAAGCCAGTCCGTCTGCTTCCTGACCTGGGCCCCAGTTAGTCAAGGTTTAGCTCTAAGACTATGTGCCAAATTACTAGAGAGAAGAGCGGCACCATCCCAGGAAGGATGAATACCATCTTTTTTCAACAGGTCAGGTCTGCCCCAAAAGCTTTTCCAATTGTCTATGAACCCTATGTTATTTTGCGGACACCACTTAGACAACCAGCCATTGAGTGATGATAGTCTGCTAAGTATCTCATCACTCCTTTTAACGGGGAGGGGACCAGAGCAAAAAACGTCATCTGCCATCGTACTTGCGAGTTTACACACCTCTTTAATGTTAATTTTGGTGATCTCCGACTGGCGAAGTCGAACATCATTTGTGCCGACGTGAATAATAATCTTAGAGAATTTACGATTAGCATTAGCCAGCACTTTTAAATTTGCTTTGATGTCAGGCGCTCTGGCTCCCGGTAAACATGTGACTATGGTGGCTGGTGTCTCTATTTTCACGTTCCGTGTAATAGAATCGCCAGTAACTAGGGCACTTTCAACAGGATTCTCAGTGGGTGCATCACTGAGTGGGGAGAACCTGTTTGATGTTCTAATCGGAACGGAAGAGTGGTTTTTTGATCCGCGACTATGCCATCTCACCGTCACCCAGTTGCCCTGCTGCACGGGCTCTACAGCCGGAACCGAACAATGTACAGAGTTCACTAAGCTATTCGCATCCAAAGCAGTGTCTAAAACTGTTACATTCTCACTACTCTCAAATAAACTCTGGATGCGTGTCTCTAATTCTGAAATCTTCTCCGTCAGCCTGACTATCTCCTTACATTTATCACATGTGAAGCCCTGTTCGCCAACGGAGAAAGATATACTAAACATGAAACATGCAGTGCAAGTGACAATGATAGGAGAAGAAGACATGGCTTACCGTATTTGTTGATTAATCCAACTTACCACAGTTGTTTGATGGAGTCTATTTACTAATCCAACTCACCACAGTTGTTTAATGAACTCAGAAAACAAGAGACCCGAGTGCAGAGATGGCAAGCTAACAGGCTAGCGAAATGCTAACGCGTGATAGTGATTTAGATTAAAAGCTAGCGGTGTCAGATTTAATATGGTAGGCAATATTAGACAATATATGGTGATGGGTAAATTATATTTAGCAGTTTAAACAACAGGGAATGATATCAAATAAAGATTCAAAAGCAAGCAGAGCACACGCGAGCACAGCAGTCAGAAGGACAAACAGGAGGCAGACAGGAGGTACTGTCAGACTCGGCTACGCGATTCAGTTCGCGTACCGGCCCCCCAAGTACAGGGGCATCCTCTTCACCTCCGTGCGGAGCAGCGATGCCCACGTCTTGCGGTCAGAGATCGATGTCCTACTGGCGAAGGACACGGTCGAGCCGGTTCCTCCAGCCGATATGAGGTCGGGGTTCTACAGCCCCTACTTCATTGTACCCACTGAATCGGGCCCTGCTCAAGCTTCCGTTCAGGATGTTAACGCAGAAACGCATTTTCGAATGCATCCGTCCCCGAGATTGGTTTGCAGCGATCGACCTGAAGGACATGTACTTTCATGTCTCTATCCTTCCTCGACACAGACCGTTCCTGCGCTTTGCGTTCGAGGGGAGGGCATATCAGTACAAAGTCTTGCCCTTCGGGCTGTCCCTGTCGCCTCGCATCTTCACGAAAGTCGCAGAGGCAGCCATTGTTCCGCTCAGAGAACGCGGCTTTCGCATCCTCAACTATCTTGACGACTGGCTGATACTCGCCCAGTCTCAGGAGCAGTTGTGCGAACACAGGGACCTGGTGCTCCATCACCTCAGCCTGTTGGGCCTTTGGGTCAACCGAGAGAAGAGCAAACTCTGTCCCACACAGAGGATCTCTTATCTCGGCATGGAGCTGGACTCGGTCAGTCAGACTGTGCACCTCACAGAGGAGCGAGTCCGGTCAGTGTTGAACTGCTTGAATACGTTCAAAGGCAGGATGGCGGTCCCACTGAAATATTTTCAGAGGCTCCTGGGGCATATGGCATCTGCAGCCGTGGTAACGCCGCTCGGATTGCTTCATATGAGACTGCTTCAGCACTGGCTTCATGGCCGGGTCCCGAGATGGGCGTGGCAGAGCGGCAAGTACCGGGTCCCAGTTACTCCGTACTGTCGCCAAACCTTCAGCCCGTGGTCAGACCCTTCGTTTCTACTGGCAGGAGTGCCTTTAGAACAAGTGTCCAGGCATGCTGTGGTTTTCACGGATGCCTCGTCCACCGGCTGGGGGGCCACGTACAACGGGCATGCAGTCTCGGGTCTGTGGACGGGGCCCCAGCTGCATTGGCATATCAATTGCCTGGAGTTGCTTGCAGTACGTCTTGCCCTAAGCCGCCTCAAAAAGCCGCTTCAGAGCAAGCACGTACTGGTCCGTACGGACAGCACTGCGGCTGTTGCGTACATCAACCGCCAGGGTGGTCTACGCTCCCGTTGCATGATGCAACTCGCCCGCCATCTCCTCCTGTGGAATCAGAAGCATCTGAGGTCGCTTCGGGCCATTCACATCCCTGGTGCGCTGAACCAGACAGCCAACGAGCTCTCTCGTCAGTCGACACCTCCGGGAGAGTGGTGACTCCACCCCCGGAGCGTCCAGCTGATATGGGACCTTTTCGGAGCCGCGCAGGTAGACCTGTTTGCCTCTCCGGACTCGACCCATTGCCAGTTGTACTATTCCCTGACCGGGGGCACCCTCGGCACGGATGCACTGGCGCACAGCTGGCCCCGGGACCTACGCAAATATGCGTTTTCCCCCAGTGAGCCTTCTCGCACAGACCCTGTGCAAGGTCAGGGAGGACAAGGAGCAGGTCTTGCTAGTTGCGCCCTACTGGCCCAACCGGACCTGGTTCCCCGAACTCACTCTCCTCTCGACAGCCCCTCCCTGGCCGATTCCCCTGAGGAAGGACCTGCTTTCTCAGGGACGGGGCACTCTATGGCACCCGCGTCCAGACCTCTGGAAACTCCATGTCTGGTCCCTGGACGGGACGCGGAGGTTCTAGGTGGCCTGCCACAAGCGGTGGCAGATACCATCGCTTCTGCTAGAGCCCCCTCTACGAGGCGCCTCTATGCCCTGAAGTGGAACCTGTTTGTTGAGTGGTGCTCTTCCCACCGGGAAGACCCCCGAAGGTGTTCAGTTAGTGTCGTGTTTTCTTTCCTGCAAGATGGGCTGGAGCGAAGGCTGTCTCCCTCCACCCTCAAAGTGTACGTCGCAGCAATAGCAGCGTATCACGACACAATTGAAGGTAAGTCCTTAGGGAAGCACGACCTAATTGTCAGGTTCCTCAGAGGTGCGAGGAGGCTAAATCCTCCTCGTCCACACTCGATACCCTCTTGGGACTTAACTCTGGTGCTAAGAGCACTTCAGAGCCCTCCCTTTGAGCCTTTGCAGTCTGTAGAGTTAAAAATTCTGTCCATAAAGACAGTACTCCTGACTGCATTAGCCTTTATCAAGAAGAGGGTAGGGGACCTGCACGCACTTTCGGTCAACGAATCGTGCCTAGAGTTCGGGCCGGCCAACTCTCACGTCGTCCTGAGCCCCGGCCCGGATACGTGCCCAAGGTTCCCACCACTCCCTTCCGGGACCAGGTGGTGAACCTGCAAGCGCTGCCCTCGGAGGAGGCAGACCCAGCCCTGGCTTTGTTATGTCCCGTCCGCGCTCTTTGCGCTTACGCTGACCGGACTCAAAGCTTTAGGACCTCAGAGCAGCTCTTAGTCTGTTACGGAGGCCAGCAGAAGGGAAAGGCTGTCTCCAAGCAGAGGTTAGCCCACTGGATAGTGGATGCTATCGTCTTAGCGTACCAATCGCAAGATGTGCCTTGCCCGTTCGGGTTGCGAGCACACTCAACCAGGAGTGTGGCTTCCTCCTGGGCGCTGGCTCAAGGCGCCTCGCTGACAGATATATGTAGAGCTGCGGGCTGGGCGACACCTAACACGTTCGCTAGATTTTATAGCCTCCGTGTAGAGCCGGTTTCTTCCCGTGTACTCGCCCCCAGTGGCCGGTAGGCGCGAAGTGCCCGTTCTTGTGTCGGGTTGCAACGCCACTCCCGCCCGCTGGGTCGGATACGTGCGTCTATTGTCTCCAGTTGTGTTCCCCAGAAATGGCTAACCCTGTCGAGCTCCTCCGACACCCCTTCGGTGTCAGGCGTTGCGGCCGTCTGACGCCAGGCCTGCACCCGTATGCTTGTGGAACGTGTGTGTAGGCTGGGGTCCATATGTAGCGGTTCCCTAACGGCAACCCCATATGTGTATTCTCCACGGTACCAGCTACCCTACTTGGCTAGCCCCGTGTCTTTCCTTTGACAGAGCCCGCTCTGTCGTCTCTGGTGGTGTTCTTTCCCCCCTGGGATCAGGTTGGATCCACCCCAGAGACTGCCATATGTAGTACTACCCTGATAGGTTAGTCCTTATGTGTATTCCGCCACCTCTCCTTCCATTGAAGGACGTGGCTCCGCAGTGTACCATCTCCACGAGACGGGCACATTTTCCCAGCGTTATCCAATAGTCACACTGAGTGGGTCTTGCAGAAACAGCGGTGACGGACCTTCCCTGCTTGGAGCCCTGACTCCAACCTAGGAGCACTCCAGCGAGCTCAAGCAGGGCGCTGGAAGGGCCAGCATCCCTGGCGTGTTGGTAGGGATCCCAATTCGTCGGTCAGTTCCGACGTACGTCGAACGTGACCGACTGAAAGGGAACGTCTCGGTTACGTATGTAACCCTCGTTCCCTGAAGGAGGGAACGGAGACGTACGTCCCGTCGCCAGGTGCTGTGCTTCAGCTGAAGGGCGAGTCACTCGTCTCGGCTCCTCAGTTGAAAAGCAATGATGCGGTATTCCCCTTCCGTATTTATACCCGTGCTGCGGGGCGGTGCGTGGAATGCGTGAACCGCATGCCAATGTCCATTGGCTTGTTTTTAATCACTCGAAGTAGATTGGTCTCTGAAAACAGATCCCAATTCGTCGGTCAGTTCCGACGTACGTCTCCGTTCCCTCCTTCAGGGAACGAGGGTTACATACGTAACCGAGACGTTTTTTACCACATTAGGCCCAGTGAAATAAAAGTGATTGGCCTACAGTATTAACACTAATTAAACGAGAAAACAAAGGGGCCTTGAGGTGGTGCATATAATTGAATATGTGATTTAACAAAAGCTTAACAAACGGTTAACAAACATGCCTCATAAGGCAAAGCTAAATAGAGATAAGAGATAAGATTCTCAACAAACGTCAAAATGGGCTGACAAGTCTCATCTCTCAAAGCTCATCGATCTGAAAAGCGTGGTGTGCTCTGATTGGCCAGTGATCCAGTGCATTGCGATTGGCCCGAATACCTAATGGTCTGACGGAAACGTCACGCTTCTTACCATATTTGGAACATCAGCTCCCAAAGCAAAGCAATATTGACAGATGATAATGTCGGTTCTACCTTATCAATTCGAGCTCGAATCTGATATGGATGATGCAGATGACCAAGCTGATTGATCAACGTCGCCAGCGCGACTGGACCAGAAAGTATCAGATTGGTACGTTTGCATTTGTTATCGTAGAAATGACAAAGACGTAGAAACGGTCTGTGCTCTCCCAGGTGCTAGAAACAGTCCTCCGAAAAATGCGCAGCACACAGTCGAATATTTGGGTTGTACTGTTCTGGAAGTGTGTTGTAACTAAAGCTTAGCCACTGTTTTCTAATTGTCCCCTCTTTTGGAAGGCCAAACAAAGTAGACATGGCGGCGCGGGCGGCAACAATACTACAGCGAGAATGAGCTACTTGTCTGCAAGCAAAAGAGAGTAACGCGAGTAACGAACTCATTTAAATTTCAGTAATTGTAATTGCGTTACTTGATTAAAAAAAATATTTAGTTACATGCACGTTACCGCTAAAAGTAGTGGAATTACAGTAGCGCATTACTTTGTAGCGCGTTACTCCCAACACTGATCATTACTCCAGTCTTCAGTCACATGATCCTTCAGAAATCATTCTAATATGCTGATTTGGTGCTCGGCACATTTCTTATTATTATCAATGATTATTATCAATGTCAAACAGCTGTGCTGCCTTATATTTTTGTGTAAACCATAATAAATTTTTCCAGAAATCTTTGATGAATAGAAAGTTCAAAAGAACAGCATTTATTTGAAATAGAAATCTTTTCTAACAATTTAAAATTCTTTACTGTCAAAAAAAAGTCTTACTGGCCCCAAACTTTTGAACGGTGTAGGGTAGATTAATATGAAGTCTCAAAAAAGACTCACAGTTCAGTGAGGGTGTGAACTGTGAATTCTGTCTTATTCAAATGGCTTACTTATAAGCTATAGTTCCAGGGTGTACTTGAATCTTTTCATTAAGAAGAACCTGTTCATAAGAGTATTTGTTCACAAATCGAGCATCACGGCTCACACATATGGACATATGCAAAGTCTTCCCACCTTTTGCACAGGTTTATTACATAAACTGCAGTCTGGCTGGTTTGGTGCTTGTATAGCTAGTGAACCAGCATAGCCATACAAATCTTGATTGTTTATAGCACATAAAATATGGTGAAGTTGGTCAGCAAGCATGTTGTTTTTTTTGTTTTGTTTTTTCTGAAGAAGCTGGCTGAAGTCATGCAGTGCTGCTCTTTTTCAGTAGGGTTGGACTATGGAGGGTGTGCAGAATACAGTGAAGATAAATGCCCATTAGATAGAAGATAGATGCCCACTGCTTCACTTCAGTAATATGTGACCTTAATGCCTTATTTGCATAGTGTTTACACACTGGGGTTACATTATGTTTTGCTAAAGGTGACCCCCTACACCTGTCTAACAGAATAAAAATCTGTGTTTGTTTTTAACATATCAACAAGCATAAAGGTCAAAGCTGTGCTTGGTATTTTCTTTAATGGAACAGGCTCCATGGCTCCAGCTGATTTGTGATTTTGTAATGCTAATGGTTCTTTCTGGAGGCTATGAGTACATAGCAATTTATATGAAATGAAATGAAAACATGTTCCACACCATTTGTTTCTGCACTCAGTCAGCAACAACTCAGCACCTCTGTCTCAGGTCGGATGTTGCGAAAGCCACAGAGAGAGAGTGAGTGGTAGAGAGAGTGCATTCCTTAGTGATAACCCTTGGTGATGTCATGGGTTCCCAGCCAGTGTTTGTCAAGCACTCCCTCTTGAGTACACACAGTTGTGTGATGCCGTAATCTCTCACTGGGTGTGATAAGACAAACGCTCATCTCTGTTCCCAGGCTTTGCATAGTATTTCTCATCTCAACAGCTGTCGTGTTAACACTGCTTTCTGCATCAATAGGCCAGTCAAAATGTACTGTAGCAGAACATTGATTGTGACGGCTCTTCTAAGAAAAAGTTTTATAGGCAGTTGATGAATTTTTTTTTTTTTTTTTTATGATAATGCAAATCCTCAAGGTTACAAACATTTTCAGAATAGAGTCGTAAAACTGTTAAATGTATCTGACAAGGAGCGCTACATGGAGAAAGAAAACCGTTAACATTCCTGTTCTTTTTCATGATGGCAGTAACGCATGACTTCCCAGCAGGGTATTAAGGGGTAGAGTTTTCCTTTTTTTTCATAATTCAGTCTTTTGAAATCATATGGCTTTGACAAAAGCATATTAAATAGTTAAAAATATATTCAAAGATATACACCGATCAGGCATTACATTATGACGGGTGAAGTGAATAACACTGATTATCTCTTCATCACGGCACCTGTTAGTGGGTGGGATATATTAGGCAGCAAGTGAACATTTTGTCCTCAAAGCTGATGTATTAGAAGCAGGAAAAATGGGAAAGCGTAAGGATTTGAGCGATTTTGACAAGGGCCAAATTGTGATGGCTAGACGACTGGGTCAGAGCATCTCTAAAATTACAGCTCTTGTGGGGTGTTCCCGGTCTGCAGTGGTCAGTATCTATCAAAAGTTGTCCAAGGACAGAACAGTGGTGAACCGGCAACAGGGTCATGGGCAGCCATGGCTCATTGATGCACGTGGGGAGCGAAGGCTGGCCCGTGTGGTCCGATCAAGCAGACGAGCTACTGTAGCTCAAATTGCTCAAGAAGTTAATGCTGGTTCTGATAGAAAGGTGTCAGAATACACAGTGCATCGCAGTTTGTTGCGTATGGGGCTGCATAGCCGCAGACCTGTCAGGGTGCCCATGCTGACCCCTTATGCCTGATTGGTGTATGCACATATATTGTAAATATGCTAATATATATGGTAAACATATATTCAAATCCCTTTCTACACAGCAGCCAAAAAACTAAATAAAAAACTGGTTGCTGGTAAAATATCAGTACAGATGGATCATTTTGAATGGTTGATTGTCAATTGCAGAAAAATGCTTTTTTAGAACCAGATGTAGTTACAGAAGAGGCCAATGGAGCCGTGCTAATCTGCTAAACCTCCACCCTAGTTTCTGACTGGATTACTATAACAACACAGTCCAGGTGAATTGTGTAAATCCAGGAAATTACCTGAAATTAACTTTATAATTAAATTCTCTAAATAGCTTGTCAAGTAATCAGTTGAATCTGGCTCATATGGTAGAGCAGGACTGGCACAACTTCAATGAACACTGGCTTGAGTTATACCTTTCACTTTACATTTTCTTTTTTGCACTGTCATTTTTATGTTATTTTTATTGCATGAGACTGTGTGAAATGAAGATCTTTAGATGGCAGCTTGGTTTTGACACTAGCCTTGTAGACTTATAGTGCCCTGGGCCTCATAAAATGGTAATGAGAACACTGCTTTGTCTGCTGATGGGTGGAGACAGCAGCACACTGCACTCCATAAAAACACTGCAAGAAAAAAAAAACCTCTGCACAGTCAGTTTCATCAGAATAGTGTGACATGTGAAAACTGAGTGTGAGATTTGATTTAATTAACTGTCATTCTCTATGTAGTGCTGCAGGGGGACTCACTCTAAAGCACAAATGACTGGTCTAGCACCTCTCGTAGGTTTACGCCTGACCTACTAAAACAGAATAAATTATCTCCTCTAAAGCCTGTCTGAAACTGCATCAAAAAGACAAATTTTCATAATGGTGTAAGGATTCTTACATTTACTGTATATATTTAGACTAGGTAGTAGATTCAGTGCGGTTGTTCCCCCACCCCTGCAGTGAAATCTTGGGTGTAGTACTGTATGCTTTCACACTTTGAGGAAGAGAGTAGGAAAGCAGTTTCTAGCCTCAGCCACCTCTGGAGGAAAGGAAGTTATTTATAACTCACACATGACAAAACAGCAGAACAAAGAGTATTATGGTGTGACCTGAAAGCTATTTTTTACTGGGTGAGATGACACTGAAGATAAAAGGGTTTGGAAAAATCCTAGAGAACAATGATGGATAAAAGTATGTATACATGGTCAACAGTGGTCTTCGGATGAAGTATGAGACCTGCACCAATCTCTCATCTAGGTTGTTTTTCAATTAGTTTTTGTTATTGAGAATTGAAATTAAGTGCAGGAATGTTGGCAATTTGTGGAGAGCCAGTTAAACAGGATTTATTGCACATGGCAGGTATGTTCAGTTATGGTGCACTCAAGCTTTTGTGCATTCCCTGGCAGTCATGACCGTGTTGTTTCCTTAACCATGTTCTTCCATTCGAGGTACAGGGTCACACAGGTTTGCGTTTACTCATTTTGCACAGCGGGCTGTGTTTACTGAGAGAGCATGATGATCTGAGCAGTGTGATAATGTGTTTTTCAGTCTTGCTTCCAGCGACCCCCCAGCACTGCACATTTTGGGTGTCTCATTAATCTGACACCCAATTCAGGTTATGGAGCTCTCTACAAATGAGCGGGTCAGGTAAGGGAGACATCCAAAATGTGAATTTATTCGGAGGCACTGCAGGAGCCAGAATGAGAAACACAAAACATGCTTTTAAATGCAACCCAAAATTTTTTTAGTAAGTTATTTATAAATTATAGAAAGTTCAAAAGAACCGCATTTATTTGAAATCGATAGTCTTTATTATTTATTGTCTTTATTGACTTTTGATCAATTTAATCCATCTGTCCATGCTGAATAAAAAAGTATTAATTTCTAGTAGTGTGTATGGTAAGTAAGTTGCACAATTATTGTAAGTAAAGTAAGGTGTTTGTCTAAAACACTGTGGCAAAAATCACTCATTCAAATACTAAATTTGGTTATTTCAGTATTTCAGTCAGTGTCACTGTTGCTTTTAACTGAAAACTGTCATCTTTCTATCACTGGAAAGCTCCTTTAGAACAAAACTGCACTGGCTGGCAAGTTCAGTTGCAATTTTCACTTTGTCTTATTTAAAAAAAAATTGTATATTGAGTATATTGTTGTATTGTATTTATATAATGTAATTCAGATATATCTCTTTGACTGAGATTCTGTTATTTGATTTGTCTGTCATCATTTAATTATTCACTAAATTGTATTTTTTATATTTACTATTAAAATAAATCAATAAAAATGTGAAATTTATTTTAAATATACAATTTAGAGGTAAATGCTCTTCAGGAGGGCATCTTCCCCAATCTTCCCCTATGTACAGTCATGGTCAGAATTATTGGCACCCTTGGTAAACATGATCATAGAAGGCTGTGAAAATTCTGCATTGTTTATCCTTTTGATTTTTCATTGAAGCAAAAATAATGGGGGGAGTCACAATGTTTTTCTCTAATACAGGTTGGCCACAATTATTGGTACCCTTACAAATTCTTATGAGTAAAATATATCTGAAGTATATTCCCTTTCATATTTACAGGGTGAACATGAAATTATCCAGTCATGACTGGAATAAATATGAGTTTGCACAAAGGCCAAAAAAAACACAAAAAAAAAAATTCAAAGAATAGCCTATAGTTCTGATGTGCAGCAAAAGATTGTTAAGCATCACAAAAATAGAAAGTGGTTGTAAGAAAATAGCTAAATAATTAAATTCCCATTTCCACCATCAGGGCAATAATTAAGAAGTTCCAATCAGCAGGAAATGTTACGAATCTGCATGGAAGAGGATGTGTGTCTATATTATTGTCTTAATGCACTGTGAGGAGGAGAGTTTGAGTGGCCAAAGACTCTCCAAGGATCACAGCTGAAGAATTGCAGAGATTAGTTGAGTCTTGGGGTCAGAAAGCCTCAAAAAATATCTAACAGCACCTATACATCACCACAAGTTGTTTGGGAGGGTTTTAAGAAAAAACTCCAGCATATTCAGTTGTCAGACACTACTGAACTTCAAACCGGACCAGCTTCTACGGTCAGATGAAACTAAAAAAAGTTTTTTGGCAGCAAACCCACGAGATGGGTTTGGTGCACACAGAGCTAAAAAAGTACCCCATGTGTACGATTAAATATACTACTGGATCTTTAATGTTGTGGGCCTATGGTTCTGCTGGAGGTCATGGACATCTTGTTCAGATACATCATGGATCCTATCAAATACCAACAGATAAAAAATTAAAACTTGACCGCCTCTGCTAGAAATTTTATAATGGGCCGTGGTTGGATCTCCCATCAGGACAATGATCCAAAACAAACATCAAAATCAACACAAAAATGAGTCACTGAGCGCAAAATTAAGGTTCTGCCATGGCCGTCCCAGTCCCCTGACCTCAAGTGTGACCTGAGTGTGTATCAACATGGACCTGGGAATTTAAAGGATCTGGAGAGATTCTGTATGAAGGAATGGTCTCTGATCTCTTGTCAGGTATTCTCCAAACTCATCAGGCATTATAGAAGACTCAGATCTGTTGTCTTGGATGTTGGAAAAAGTATTGAATAAAAGGGTGCCATTAATTGTGGCCAATGTGTATTAGTGAAAAACATTTATTTCATAATGAGACCCCCCCCCCCCCCCCCCCCCCAGCTACAGTAGGGCAGCAAGTGAGCAGGTGCCAGATTCTGTTCTTGCTATGCTTTTAGTCCTAAGGATTGTGCATTTGGTCACAGCTCTTGTGTGTTTATGCTCCATCTGACTGTTAATGGAGACAAAAGCCAGCATGTTCACTACTAAATAATCACATTAAGTGAGATCACACTCATCTGCAGGCTTGTATCAGAGAAGAGGAACCCCACCAAGATACAGCACAGGCCTGAGGATTTAGGGGTTCATTGAATCCATTAATAGCCTCACATAATCCTCTGGCGACCTGTCTCACTGGAGCTACACTCAACTTCAGTACATGTTTAATACATTTTTTGAGGCCAGTCCAAGAACACACTTGGGTTAGAACCATTGCCTTGGTAACATGAATAATGCCCAAAATGCTGATCTCACATTGTTGTAGATTGTCTTGCTGGACTGGATGGGGCACTATCATCTATAGAGTTTTGTGACAGAACTTTGTATTTACATATCTTTGAGTAGAGTTCACAGAGTTAATCAAATGTAGCTTTTTTGAGTGCACTTCTATTAAAAAGGAACAGGTTTATATAGCCCCAGTCAACACTGGTGAGTAAAGCATCTCATTGTTTCCTCATCTGGTTAAGCTTCTGCTGAGCACTGATGTCAAGCTGCATGCAGACTCCAAGCTAAACAAGGCCTTGGAGGTTAAAGTGGAACCAAACAACATTGTTTTGTTGTGGGCGTACAGTAGGTGGGCGTGCTGTTGGTTGACACATGCAGCTCGAAACATATATCACACCTAGTCCATATGAGGGTGGTTACCAAAAGAGTTTGCAGCCTTGTGTGGGAGGCGTCATATTTCTCTTACTGTGGTTTTAATTCAGTCCCTTTCATCAGTTCACAAAATGAACAAGAGAGAGACAATAAAAGCAGCAGTGCTGGAAATATGCATCTAAAAATAGCAAACTCATGATGTGTCTCAGGTTCAGTTTCATCTCATGTAATGCTGAGAGTGACACAATGATCTGTGTTGATCTTGTCACAAATACTGTATGCAAGGAAATGGCAAAAGGAATGGCTGTTGTTATAACGCTGTTGTCAAAAAGATAAAAATGTGTTTATTTTATTTAAAATGAATTCAAATTAATTTGTCGTATTTATTAAAAAGCTGCAGTCCTTACCTTAGCCCGATTCACAACGGTAAGCTTGTAATAATGTGTTATAATTTGAGTGGTACTGGTGGATTTCTGTGGGAAATTCAAGCATGTCTTTGCGTCATTACGTCATGTCTGTATACATAAAGAAGGAGTCCGGCTAGCTAGGCTATATCGCATGTGAGGATGCTGCAGGTGGCGGATCATTTATAGCCTTTTCTCACAGCAGCTAGAATAATTAAACGTTTTGTCATTTTGATTGCGGATTGTAATCCAGAAAGGTCCAAACGACAATCATCAGTGACAACTGGAGATTCACCCATAGTCAAAAGCAAAAGATTAGACTGTACAGAAATTTACGCTATAATACACAGTAAAATACACGTAGTCACGCAATGCTGATGTTGTTAACATTAACAATTTGAGAACAAAGTATAACAATAATAATAATTTGCAGGGTTTGATGTGATATGAGCTAAGCGATCGTTAGATTTAATCACCGTTGGTAGCACGATTTATTGTAATGCTTTTTTTCCTCAGTTGGTCAGAACAAAAGTGGCTGACATGTTACTTGTTCAGATGACATTTTGCGAGGAAAATTCTTATTTTGTTCATACTTCCAAGACGGAGAATCTGTGAATCCGAAGTACAGTATCCACACCGTTGCGGTGAATGAATGACAGCCACACAAACTCCTCAAAACATTAGATTCATCCGCGCTGAGGTGCCGCCGATGCACAACCCACGTACAGACGGTAATTCCACAAATAACTGCAATTGCAGGTTTCAAACAGAGATGGCGACAAAGAAGCAAAACTTACGGACTGCAGCCTTGAATTATTTAAAATTTATTTAAAATGTATTTAAATATTTTTTTATATAATTTTTTTTAATTGTTTAATTTATTTATTTTAGAAAATTGGTGAAAAATCATGACTTATAAGAAAACACACAAAGACTACTAGCAACACTACAAAGCAAGATATAATTTTTCATAAATTTTTCACTTTTTTCATAAATCTTTTTGCAAATGTCTGCACTTGTGCAAGCAGTAAATCTATGAGACATTCAATAAAAAATATCTGACCTTCAGCTGTCTCCAGATCCAGAACTTGGACTACCAACAGCACTTATGAGGACCACTGCAAAACATTCCAAACATCCAATATCAGCTGAGAAAAATACTGGAACAGAAAGCGGAGGAGAATTGGACACAGCTCAGCCTGTAAAACTGCCATCAGTATTACTCACACATCACATATTTTCCAAGGATTTTCTGCAAAAACTTGCCCGAAGCCATGAGGGAATATCTGTCTGCCACTTTTTAGGTCCCAAAGGCAAAAAGAGAAAAGTTATATTTTTTCCTTAATATAGCTAATGGTCTATTAATCTTGATACCACTAGACAGATTCTGGCACCTGTTCAGGTAAGACCAAACAAATGATGAATATGACTGCTTTGCTTTCATCTGTCAGCAACAAATTCTCATAATAAGCACTACAAATATGTAACCATTTCCATTTTGTGCAATGGAAAGGTTCCATGGATGTTAAAGGCTCTTCATGGAACCATTGTTGCCAATAAAGAACCTTTATTTTTAAAATGCATATTCTGATTTTGTCCCATTTTAGATGTATCTTATCATGACTGGGTGCAAGAACATTTTTAGTTATTAATTTGAGAATTAAAAATTTTGTTTAAAGGTATGTTTGTTTAAAAATCACAAAAATTCTCAAGGACTTGGGATTTGCATCATTGCACACAACAAATTGAAGTAATTTATTTGGCACAACTGAAATTTTATTCTTTCTGCACAAAGACAACAGATGGTCCACACTTTCTCACTCTCTTTTTCTTCAAATTTCCTTCCCCCTCTTACCAGACAAACAGATGTTCATGCCTGACTGCCTGAACTACTATATGTGCAAAATTATTCTGCCGATGAGAGCATGCAATCATATCTGATGGGGTCCAATGACCGAACCGTGTTACAGAATCTGTTAAAATCCTTAAAATGCAAAGCACCCATATTTGGACATAAAGCTGCAAAATATCAATTCTGGCCCTGTAGCAAAGCAAGTATGGAAGCATCCTTTCTATAGGGAATATTTTATTCCCAGCCTGTCGTGCAATTAATTGTAGAAGTGAAATGGGAGAAATAAATAGGGACTGTCTATAGCATCTCTAGTGGTTACTGTTGTTTGTTATCCATTTTCATTTAGAAGAACAATGAGGTGTTATTGCTGTGTTATGTTTTCCCGATTCACACTATCATCCATCCATATCTTTTTCATCACATTGATTTCGATCTGCCTTTCTGATTAGTGTCATTCCCCTCATTTTCAAGAGCAGCTTGTTCAGATCTCACATGTAAATGAATTCAATTGATTGACTTATATAGTAATAACCAAACATCTGGAGTTCATCATACAATTCCCTGCTCATGATACCAATCAGAGAGAAAAACAATCTTCCTTTAGAGCTTATTTTACAATAACATTCCCTGCAATGCATAATTTTCTTAACCAGTATTTTTGGATCATTTATTTTTATATGCTGAACCTTTATGCTTTATTATTATTATTATTATTATTACAACTTTCTGTGGCCTTTATGAAAAGATTTTTTGTAAAATAAAATAATGTTTTTTTTGTAAAATAATTGTAAAATACAATTATTTTAAAATAATAATGTAAAATTTTGTAAAATAATAATGATATTGATGATAATAACAATCAGCCTTATATGAGATAAATATATAAAAAAAATAATTTTATATATAAACATGGAGCTAGGAATCTGAAGGATCTGGAGAGATTCTGTATGAAGGAATGGTCTCTGATTTCTTGTCAGGTGTTCTCCAAACTCATCAGGCATTATAGAAGAAGACTCAAGAGCTGTTATCTTGGGTAAAGGATGTTGCCAATAATTGTGGCCAACGTGAACTAGAGAAAAACATTTATCTCATAAATGTATCGCCCCCCCACACTTTCAATTTTTACTTCAATGAAAGGTTAGAATTTTGTGAATTTTTTTTATGAAAGATCAAAAGGATAAACAATGCAGATTTATTTTCACAGCCGCATTTGCTCATATTTACCAAGGGTGCCAATATTAGTGGAGGGCACTGTGTTATAGATCTATATGTATATGTATATCTATATAATATGGAAAAAGGATATTATATAATAATAATAATCATTCTTTGGCATATGGGCCACATCACATATACATTTCGATCTTGATTCAGTATCAATTCATATGTATAGCCTACTGTACATATAAGGAAAAATAAGTTTGCCTTTTTAGCACTATTTTAAACTTTTCTTTGGTTAAATTATATTTGCTCGCATTCATTAATATTCACTTGTGTGTGCTTATATAAGAATTATTACAAATATTAGGATGTAAGTTATTAACATTTTAAAATGTCACATTTAAAGAAATCTAGTGTTTGATCATGTCTAAATATTTATTCAAATGCAAAACCTAAAAATAAGTAAGCAGTTATGCAATACTTTTGAGCAACTAGACTAGATAGGCCTACATGTATATTTATTAAAGAGCCATACAGGCACCTAGTGGTAATGGCATTACAAATGAAAATTATTATTTTTCCAGCCACAAAATGACTCTGTTTTGCCTCTTTGCATTGGAATTCTCTATTTTAACCTTAATTACTACACTAATTGTAATATAAATAATACAAATATTAGAAGAAAAATATTTTAAGTGGTCATTAATGGACCATAATTATTGCACAAATAGTATTTAGTACTAAAAGATCTCCTCAAAACATTCAATAAACATTATTGAACTAAAATATAGAACATTTATTTCATTGAAAATAGTTAAGGTGTATGGTCACATTAGACCACCAATGAGTAAGAGTGTGACCAATTAGTAAGCAATACCTGAGGGTTAAATACAAGAAAAACATTAACATTAATGTTAACAATGTTGCATCTCCATCACTCTCCATAATAAAATGATACTGTAAATGTGGTTGACGTAATAGTCAATGCACACTATGCTGTACTGTTTACCAAAAATTGCTGCAAATACCTGTATAGTGAAGCTGTTGTCTATTCAAATGTATTGACAGCGCTGGTTTGTTTGAACTATTGAGAGCTCCATGAACCACGTGACCGCGCGCGCCGCCGGGAGATTAAAGCATGTCGCAACCGGTCGCAACTGTTTTTCAACGGCTCTGGCTTTAACTGTTATGCCACATTAAGTGCGCCAGAACGGTATTTATTGTTTGAATTTCGTATTAAAACGTAAAAAATTTAAAAGCTTAGAGTTTGTTTCATATCAAAAGCAGGTTTGGCAATTTGGCGTGAGATTTACTTGGGCAGAGTGAGAGCGTGAGACAGAGCCTGAAAGCGTGTCTCACGCCAAATGCGTGAGAGTTGGCAACCCTGTATAAACGCTCTAGCTCAGAAACACTGACAGACCTCTGTCTTCCTCCAATTCTCTCATCTGTAAAGAATACACTTACTCTGAATCTCAATGATAGTAGAATCAGGCCTGGAGAAACTGATGTACAGCATGTGCATGTGGCATAAGATTCACCCGTTCTGTAGACAACTGATAGCCTTCATCTGCTGCTAAGACAATGGCTGGAGCACAATTATTTTTGTATTATTACACTAATCTCGCACAGCCAGATGCATAAAGTCTGCTGCACATTGCAGATTATTCTAGCCAAGAATCGACAGAAAAGAAATGATCTGACAGGCACACAAAGCGACCAATCACAGTATGCATGTATTTCAATATAGCACTAGCCCTACAGCTAGGCATCACCTCATGTTATCTAATGAGAAACATTCAACATTGTATCATTTTTACTCTCAACTTTGTAATATTCCAGCTAATCAGTTGTTATTTATTTAGCAGTATATCAGTTAATTTGGATCAGTAAAATAAAGCTATTTCCCTGAGGAATTGCAGCTAGATTGGCCATTGAATAACTTTTAACTCAAGACTACTTTACACAGGAGATTGTAGAGTAAATGTCACCACTCTAGTGTTAAAGATTAAAGGTCATCTGCTATAGCTAAACAAATGCAATAAATCAGTTATGCTGCCCCAATTAACCTATTCGTATGTGTCTCACAGAAAAGATATCAGCCTCACATATCCTATAATTAGATTCAAGCAATTGTTTTTAATAAACATTAAAACTGATGGTACAAGGCTACACACACAACAGTTAAGGATTTCTACTCAATAAGTGAATTACTACAATTACATGGCGAGCAGCAGAGAGAACTGCTACTATTAAACTGTCAAGTCAGATAAGTGAGAAGTAACAACGTTTGATTTCCAGCAGGGGGAGGTGAAATACCAAACTCATTCAATCACTGCTGATCATTCACAGTAAAATCTTTTTCCAATTAACGTGATAGTAAGTGAAACAGATTTTCTTTAAATGTTGATTTAAGCATTGTGGTGTGAACTGTGATAAAGGTTTTCATCCTCCTAAAATCATGTGTTCTTTATTAAATTAAGTAAAATGTTTTTTTTCTCTCTCTCTCTGCTCAAATATATCAAAGTTCTCTTCAGACGGAACAGATAAATTCACTGTCCTCCATTTTCAAAGATTTTCTCAGACGTTCTATATTTCATCTTTTGCTGTAGAGTCAAAGGTCACAGATTAGCTGTAATATTGCTTCCACATCCTTCACTTTTCACTAAAGTGTCTGTTGAGCACTGAAATGAGGAGCAGTGAGTTAGTACACACAGCAAAAGGGCAGTAGGATACTGGTGCAGAAAGGTTGCCTGAACATATGCTGAGTTGAAGATATCTGCCGTAGCTCAGTGGCCTGCAGGTTGACAGGCAGTCTTCCTCTATATTTATGTCACCGCGAGGGCCAGTGTCATGGTAAATGGCATTCTGGTATTCCTTTTAGAAAGCGGACATGTGAAGAGAAATAGAATATGACACACTCGCCCCTTTAGTTGGATTAACTGAGCTGATCTAATAACAAACGATGTTACAGAGAGAACATAGCCAGCAATAGAAACCATTACACTCTCAGGAACACATGCATTTATGTTTTATTTATTTATTTATTTTTGCATTATTGTACACTTTGTTCGGAAAAGCACTTGAAGGTATACATACATGCATATTACTTATAAAGAATGAAGACAGGATGATTGGATATTGTTGTTAATAGAATTTTAAGTTAAGATCAAATTTTTTTTTAAAGCTAAATTTTAAAGGGATTGTTCACTCAAAAATGAAAATTGTGTGATTATTTGCTCTCCCTCATTCTTTCTTCTATGGAACATAAAAGAAAACATTTTAAGAAATGTTTTTTGTCCAAACATTACCAACATTCTTCAAAATCTTCTTTTTGTGTCCTGCAGAAGAAAGAAGGTTGTACAGGTTTGGAACAACATAAGGATGAATAATTAATTACTTTGTGTGAACCATCCCTTCAACAAATGCAAATTATTAGATATTTTTTCACATATTTTTGAAAATAAATTATAGGCTGTTTTATAGTATCCAATACAAGCATCTGATATAAGTGTAAAACAAAAGTAGTGCTTATTGCTTATATTAATTTAAAATATTCATTTTGGCCAGGTCCGCGTATAATCCCGCCTCCAACTCTTTGGATGAGGTCCCGTGAGGCAGTATGATCAATGGGAGTTTAATCACAGGGTTTTTAGTGAATGATACATCCAAAATAACCTGCAACAGAAAGAACAAGTTACATTGTTGTTGATTTCAAGATAGAAACTTGGTAACACTTTATTTTAGGGTTCAATTCTCACTCGCATGCATATTACTAGGATATTGGCTGTTTATTAGTACTTAAAAAAGCACATATTAATACCTTATTCTGCATGACCTTATTCTACATCCCTTAATCCTAATACCTAAACCTAAACACTACAAAAACTACCTTACTAACTATTAATAAGCAGCAAATTAAGTAATAAGCAGAGTTTATTGAGGCAAAAATCATAGTTAATAGTGAATGTGTTCCCCATATTAAAGTGTTACCAGAAGCTTAAACAGAATCTGTCATTCAAGACCATTTCTTATTTGAAGCAACATGTACAACATGTATTCAAACACTTGCTTGAATGGCATTGTCTTTTAGTTCCATGAAAACACAAAAGCAGACTAAAAAATATCAGCAAAATACCTGACCAAAGATAACATAATTAATTTGTAACTTTTTGCTGGAAAGAAATCTTTTTGGAAACCTTCTAGAGGTCTTGTTTTCGGGTACCTACCTTCAGTCTATACTCTACTTTGAGGATTCTGCAGTTCTGGATGCTGGTGCTGATTTCTGAGGGAAGGGCTAATACTTTAATCAGATTCTGTCTGGTGGAGGACACTAAAGGCTCTCCCTTCTCCTTCAGTATCTGTGTGGTATGAACGGCTCTCTGGCCTCCAGCAAAGAAGCTCTGCTTCTGGTAGATAATGTACTTTGGTACAATTTTTCGAGTTGAGCTGTTGACAATCTCACCATTAACAACTAGCCCTTCACCTGTTTGAGAAATAAATATTGCATTATAGCTTGTCAAATGAATCAAAGCAATTATCTCTGTTTTATTTATTTATTTTTAAGTTGGTAGATCCATTAATTTACCAAAATGCAGGTTATATTGCTTGGGTTACCTTGCAGGTAGCCTGTCTTTGGCAAGAAAATATCCATTGAAATATTTCCAGAGGCAAAAAATATGACATTCTTGTCTTTACTGCCATGTTGAGGTGCCTGCAGAGGATGAAAGTTTTAGAGATTGTTAGGTAATCACTATCCATAAAGTAACAGTTAATTCTGCTAATCAGTTCATGTTAATCTCACCATTACAGAGTAACATTTTTCTCTATTTCGGGCCATTTACCGTTAAAATTGTTGTCATTGAATTCTATTATTATTGTTCGATGTTAGTCTGCCTCATTTTTCATGAATTAAATGAGGCTTTGAATATTATATCAGGCCTGACTAATAATGATTTTGATCATACCATCAGTGTTGACTGATCATAATCAGTTCTGGCAACAAAGGTGAACTTTGTTTCAGTTTTGCGCGCAACACGCAAAGACCCGCTCAACTTGGCCAGAAGTCGGTAGTGGATTTTACCATGAGCCCCTTTGAAAGATGACGGCAGCCCCCTGAGAGTAGAGACATTTTGCATGAATGACTAACAGTCTTCAGAGAGAAAAACTTGCATCATATGATTATATTTCAGCATATACAGGATATAGCACATTGAAGTATTGGCATTGCAAAAAGTAACTGAGACTGTTTCAAAAGAAGATTGAGTTTCTCTCAGGAATCAATAAAGTATATACTGTCGATTTGGAAGTCACATCTATCAACCAGACCGCATGTCCGGTGACTTACTGGTAGGGAAACTGAAAGGCAAAAGAGAAGACATGTCTACCGGCCACTAGAACAGAGCCTATAGCAAAAAAAGGTTCAGACACAGACACACACACACACACACACACACACATATATATACTGTATATTAGTGCTGTGTAAGTAAATATATGAAATATATTGATATATGCATAATATATTATATAATATAACAATCCAGTCCATTTTTGTCTCTATGGTGCAGTATACGTCTATGCATAAAATGCAAAGATTGTTTTTGCACAGATGAGTGTGTATAACAGCATATGTATCATCAGATATTACCATCTGCTTTATCCTCCGGTAAGACAGACAAGACAGTTTGAGAGAAATACTTCTCTTTATCCCAATATGTCACATTCTCTTCCCCATGTGTCTCAGTCCATGCCACATCAGCCTTGCCTTTTGCCTTGACAGTGAGAGCTTTGATCTTGGTTTCCTTTGACACCTCCACAATAACCCTGCCTGCCAAAGTATCTCCATTGCTGAAGGTATTGTGGTCATTTAAGGCATCATACTCAATGGTGAAGTTCCGGATTGTCATCTCCAGGAAGAGCAGGTCAAGTCTGAAATTGTAAGCGTATTTGTAGTTATAATAATCCCTTCTGTTTTCTTTATCTGTGTTCTAAAAATACACCTGTTGGCATCTCTCTGACAGAGGGCTCACCAAACTGGCTCAGCGGGTTTCACCTCGAGAAGATACACCTCTTGTAAACAGGTCTAGCATGTGAACTGAAAGTCAACCACATGATAAAATGGAAGAGCTGTATGTATTTCTATGGTGTCAGAGACCAAAGAGTCCATTGGGAAAATCTGTTTTTAGAGCATGGTAGCATAAACAGTGGTCTTGTGAGGGACCAAACATATGGAAGAGCTTGTGAACAATGGTCCCTTTGCTCTTGCTGCACCTGCTCCACAAACCTGAGCTTTAATCAGTGCAGTTCATCATGGATGTGTGTTTTGTGGTTGAAGAGAATTTTAACCACAATCACTGTCTATTGTTTGATAATTCCCCTTATTTATCTGAACATACTCTTTTTGTTAACAAAATGCGATGATGGATGAAGCAATTAGGATGACAGTTGAATGGAAATATGTGGGATGAAGTTTCTACAGGATTTCTGTGCTGGATTATTTTTGGTGTAACTAATTTTCTCTTCTTTTCAAGCACATAATACATGTATGATGGCAATGAAATAGTGAAGGTAATGAAGGGATGACTTTGAAAAAGTCAATTAAAACCTTTTCTTGGTCACTACATCCTGCTGTTATAAATCTTTTAAAAATATTTTTCTTAATCTAATATATATATATATATATATATTGTTGATAATACTAACTAATATTGCAGTTAACATTTACTTATACTTATTTGTTTCTACTAATTTAAGTATTCTGTTAGATTCCCATCATTAAGCAGTCATCATCAACGTTCTAAATATTTTTTCTATTGTTGCATATTTCCGTTGCCTCATGTAATATACTTAAAAAGGACATGCCAAATATTATGATTTCGTATAGCAAGGACAATTCAATTAAAGAAAACTGAATCAAAAATATATCGTTTTTTAAATTGCTTTCATAATGTGTTTTATATCTAACAATAGGAATGTGTGCAAATCAGTCACAAGACCCATGCCATCCGACTATTTTATGGAAAGGAACCTGTCTTATGTTCCACACTGATAATATCAGTGTTAGAGTGTCTGAAGCTGTATGCAAGGGCAATATTTGATTCTATAGATTTTCTGAAAATAGCCAAACACACTTACTGTCTGTAACATGATTCTAAGCTGATATAGTCATGGGTTTTCAAGGGCAGAGTCATTAGACATGTCCAATATATGTTTCACATCCAGCTTTTCATTAAATACAAATTGGAATTAGTAGCTGACCTGATTCCCAATTGTTTTCAAGTTGTTATTAAATTCTATATATTATTTAAGCATGATGATTTGTTGAAATATATAAGGTTTGAAGCAAAATGATTGGATGTTTTTGGCATGTTTGTTTAGGATGTTTTAGTTAATGAGGGAACATTAATGAATTCATGTCATAATGTCAACATAGACTATATTGCCAAAAGTATTGGAAACCCCTTCAAATCATTGAATTCAGGTGTTCCAATCACTTCCATGGCCACAGGTGTATAAAATCAAGCACCTAGGCATGCAGACTGCTTCTACAAACATTTGTGAAAGAATGGGTCGCTCTCAGGAGCTCAGTGAATTCAAGCATGGTACCGTGATAGGTTGCCACCTGTGCAATAAGTCCATTCATGAAATTTCCTCACTACTAAATATTCTACGGTCAACTGTTAGTGATATTATAACAAAGTGGAAGCAATTGGGAACAACAGCAACTCAGTCACGAAGTGGTTGGCCACGTAAAATCACAGAGCGGGGTCAGCGCATGCTGAGGCGCACAGTGCGCAGAAGTCGCCAACTTTCTGCAGAGTCAATAGCTACAGACCTCCAAACTTCGTGTGGCCTTCAGATTAGCTCAAGAACAGTGCGTAGAGAGCTTCATGGAATGGGTTTGGGGATGGCCCCTTCCTGTTCCAACATGACTGCGCACCAGTGCACAAAGCAAGGTCCATAAAGACATGGATGAGCGAGTTTGGTGTGGAGGAACTTGACTGGCCTGTACAGAGTCCTGACCTCAACCCGATAGAACACCTTTGGGATGAATTAGAGAGGAGACTGCGAGCCAGGCCTTCTCGTCCAACATCAGTGCCTGACCTCACAAATGTGCTTCTAGAAGAATGGTCAAAAATTCCCATAAACACACTCCTAAACCTTGTGGAAAGCCTTCCCAGAAGAGTTGAAGCTGTTATAGCTGCAAAGGGTGGGCCAACTCCATATTAAACTCTACGGATTAAGAATGGGATGTCATTAAAGTTCATGTGCATGTAAAGGCAGGCGTCCCAAAACTTTTGGCAATATGGTGTATCATGCAAGATGTTTTTAATTGCTTTAATATAATACAGCATTACTGCTCCAGCATTGCTTATAACCTATTACATTTTTTTCTGCAAGCGCCTTTATTTACTTGTACTCCCATGTGACTGATGCAGTGCTTACTGTTCTCATCTACAGAATGAACCGAAGGTTTTCAGACCTCTTTCAGACTATGTTTTTCTAATTAAGGACTGCAGTCTAATCTTCAATGGCCTCCAGTAGGGCATAAGAGAAAAAGCACTGACCCACATGAGTGCCAGGAAAGGATTTTTTTCACTCTTATCTAACTCAGTTGGGTCAGCAAGCATGAATGAGGTAAAAGTGTGCTGTTCTCGTTGAAGCTCCAATAATTTATTCAGGCTTAAGCTTGAATAAACATCACTACATCAGAGCCGATTCAATGATGCTTAAAGCTAAATGTTCCGCAAAGATACTTTTGGATGCTTTTGAGGCATCGGAAACAAATACAAAAAAGAAATATCCATCCTCCTGGATTTCAGGTGTGTCCTTCTGTGAATTAAAGGTGCAGTAACTTTAACAGCAAAATGTTTATATACCATATTGACCAGTGCAACATGAACAAAAATGGAAAAATAGAAGTGTTTTTGAGGTATTTAAAGTTTTTAGTCTTTGGACTAAATATCTGGAGAAAAAAATACACTCTAAAGTCCAAACTCTCTCTAGTATTGGCAAAGGAGTAGTTTTTAACACATTTTGGCCTACAGTTTTTCAATCTGACAAAAAAAAGATGCCCCTTTGGCCATTATACCTCTTGTCAAACAAGCATCGTGTAAAATTATGAGCTTACAGAGCTGTTCACAGAGCAGATCAATAGTAGTGCAGTATATTTATGGAGAAGACATCAGGCTTAAAAGGCCCAGTCAGACAGAACCGGAGGAGCAGAGAGACCAGCAATCAAGCCGATCTATAAATTGCTATGAGGTATAAAGCATAAAAGGAGAAAATTAAATTAATTTTTTATAATTAAATTGATTAAATAAATACAAGCACACACACACACACACACACACACATAAGTTTGAAAAATGGATCTAGCACACTTCTATTAACCATCTTACTGGAAGGAAATCTTCAGAAACATTTATTTTCTCCTTCATTGACATAAATGAATGATAACAAACACTATATAAACACACTTACAGTTTCTGTGATCAGTGTGCCACACATTTGAGGTCACAGCTGTTGGTTTTATCAAGCACCTCTACCGGGATTTCTAACACCCTCACAATCTAATACTCACATTTACAGAAACATGCACATGTATACGATGTATGAATCCTGATGTATTTAGAAAAATGTATTGATGTTATGCATTTTAAAATCATCCTGACTGACTGTGTCTCCATCATGTCAGCTTTGTGGCTGATTTAACGTTTGAAAGATGTGCTGAGTTAGTGTGTGTATGTGTTGTATTCTTTTTATATTTAGTATTTCTTACAACAGAAGTTTTTCCTGTGCTTCAATATGAAATGTGGCTGAATTTATTAAGATGCAGATTATTTTACTCTATAGGCTGCACTGCATTCATTTACTTTGTGATAGCAAGCAAAACGCATGGTTGTACATTTTCTTTGAAGTTTACCTTAAAAAAAGAAATTGTTTCCATACATGTTTTGGTTTGTGTCTCCTTGATTACAGTTTGTGTGTTAATGATTTGTCCACTGAGTTTACAGAGATACACAGTGCCCTCTAAAGGTAGATCCATGCATTACTCTTTATAAAATAAAATAAAAAATTAAAACTGAAGGCCTATTAATGTAAACAGACTTTTAGACAGTGTAATTTAGTTGCTGGAAACCACCTTTGCATCCTGACATGCCAGAGGTGTAAACAGCCTTTTTAAGTGGACACTACACTCATTGGCCTCAGTTAACATGATTTCACAGAGGATCAACATCTTTGTTGGATCAACATCTTAGTTGATGCTGGAACAACATTCCAATCAACCAATCAGATTTGAGGGACAAGTTTACAGTTTTTGTCAAGTTTAGGCTTACAACCAGGGTTAGGTATTCACCTATCATTTTCCTCTGATTTTAGGGATAAATTATGGGTAGGGTAGGTTTAGGGGTAGGGATAGGGTAAAGACTACATTTTTGCACAGTAATGTTGTTCCAGGATCAACAAAATATGTTGATCCAGGAACGTCTTACTTGGCAAAATCAGAAAGGAGGTTAAAGAGCTGGCTGTCTGGTGCATTCATCACAACCTGGAGCTGAACATGCTCAAAACAGTGGAGATGATTGTGGACTTCAGGAGGAACACCCCAGCACTCCCCCTACCGGTATCACGGCAAGACGTGAAACAGTCACGTTGGTCCACTTTGTAAACCGTGTAGATGTCACGGTTTAACCCCCTCAAGCGTGAAACTTACACTTTGCGTTAAAATGGCTAGTGGAGAAATACCCGGATGTTGACGTATTCTACACGTAATAGCTGTAAAATTTCATAAAAGCCTCTGCCATAACAACCTATTTTGGTTTTCATTAAACCGATAAAAATGGAATATTGCTGTATTGACGATCACTGAGCATACAAGTCCACGTTAAGAAACGAGTAAAACGTGACATATGGCCTTTATTATGTTTAAGGCGAAAATTATTAAATAATTATTAATTAATATTAAAACATGCACTCAGAGCCTTGATTTAGTTTCTTTTCTTGCTTTCCCAGCTGCTTGACACCTCGTCAAGACGAAAGGTACGCTAAAACAATAATCGATGTTAAACCATGTTAACCATAACCTTTTAATTACTCAACCTAGTTCCGTTGCTTGGCAACTACGGGAAAAATTCAGTGCCAGTGGTTAGCACCTTAGTGCTTACAGATAAGGAGACATTAGTATGTGTTCACTGCATTTGTAATGTTATGCTTTTAATTCAGAGAAGAAAAATGTTGCTATGTTGGATAGAATACATTAATAGTGCATACCAAACGTGAGAACTACACGACAGAAAGAAAAACAAATAAATACCTGGATGTAAGTCATCACGTGATGTCACCATAATTAAAAACTCCCGCTTTCGGCCAAGACTTCCTCTTCGGACTTTATCAAGCAGGTAAGACATGTTGACAACAATCTGTTCAGCAATGTAATTATATAAGAGCTATTGCCATTTGCCTTGTTTAATCTTTTTATGGTGTTCTTTTGTCACTCAGTCAATGTCTCAGAGTCTGAGAGTGTGTGAGGTGTAACTTCACATCTCTCCCTTACTTTACATCATAGTGGGACATTATATAACAAATTTCCACATTCTGTGAGGTCTGCTTGTTAGAAACCCTAGGTCTAAGCTTAATATTGTGCCTATGAACTGCATGGGTCAGACAGGCCTCAGCAGGGGTCATGTCAATTATTTTTTCACATATCAGCTGATGAAACATATGTCATACAGGACATAAAGACAAACTTATTTCAAATTTGACACCTCTACCTGGTTGTGTATTGCCAGGAGGCGGAGCCAAAGAGTGAAAAAAATGACATGTCTAGGGGGCGCTTCAGAGTCTGAGAGTGTGTGAGGTGTAACTTCACATCTCTCCCTTACTTTACATCATAGTGGGACATTATATAACAAATTTCTTATAACAAAATGGTCTGCTTGTTAGAAATGTCAACCCTAGGTCTAAGCTTAATATATGCCAACATTTCCTAATGTAACTGGTGTAATGATAGATTCTTGTCTATTTTGTAACAAGAAGCCGGTTGGTCAGAACAATGTTACAATAATCTATAAGCATTTGCTATATACCTAGGTAGTTTAGCACAAGCAGTCTGTATCCAAGTACCTCACAGTTTACAATTAGTTAACAAGCCCACCACGGCCATAGTACGATGTTAACAGTCGTCCTTAGCTGATCTTCTGCTTCAAGACAGGCCTTTTGAATACAAAACCGTGGCTTCCCTTGGTGACTGAGAATGTGTTCAGTCCCCAGTCTTAGCTAGTCAACAATCGTTGGTATTGCCAACTGTCTCCTATTCAGAGTAGTCAGAGAAAACCCTCAAACCTCTGTAATACAGTTTTGCATATGGATGAATCATTAAATAGTCAATTTAACCAAACTCCAACAGTCTGAATGGTACTTTTATTTAAAGGAACACACAGCCAAGGCAAAACTGGGTAGGTCTGTGGAAGATAATTCATCGCACAAACGCTGCCTTTTTTTTGTAGCACGTATGATTTATATATCGCTCTGTGGCATTAATAAGAGGCACAAAATGCTACAAATTTCCACCCTTCACGTCTGTAGTTGGAGGAGCTTCAACAAAAACAGCATTATATATTAGACTAATGTAATGTAGTTGCTATAATAGCCATAAAGTAGTCTTGGTGGTAGTCATGCAACAACTCACTGTCAGACTATGAGTGTTAGAATGTGGTACAGCAGGAACAATTAGGCCTAGCATACAGAGCAGATAAAGCATAACAGCAGAAAGAACACTATACACAGCTTTTATTTATACAGTCAGTACCAAGTACATCAGTTGAGTTAGAGATGAGTTACAGGGGTGGTGGGTGGGGGCAGTCTTTATCTGACACTGAAATAAATCTGCTAGTTTTCCTCAAACTCCACATCACTATTAAGGCAATGGTATTTAAATAGAAATTAAGGAGGCTATCTATTGAAATAGGTATTGTCCAAAACAACCCAAAGAAACACATCAGACAAGCAAATGCAAAAGGCATTTCACAAATTAGACATCTTTAGTATCACCCCATGCCTGCAAACAGCTACCTCAAGACTACCTCTTCGTCAAGTTTGTTTGCTCTTCTGGCAGTCTTCCTGGCAGCAGACCACTAGCTCTACAGGTGCCTCTTCCTGGAGTCTGGATGAAAGAATATTTATATTTATATTATATATTCATTTATATTAGACAGCAAAAATACTGCATTTACACAGCAGGGCTACAAACTCTGAAACATTACTAACACTTTTCACTTTACTCCTGATCTCTTCAACGAAAGAGGATACATCCACATCTCTGGCAATGAAGATGCCCTCAAAGTATGGTTCCTCTGACCTTAATGTAAGCAGAAAAAACACCATTTGTTTAGTAGGTTTTAGAAGGTGTGAAACAGCTTAAGCCAGGTGCACAGCTTCACAATACAACATTTTTATCACATGGTTCTTTGTACTGGATTTTAAAGTGCGGCAAATTGATATTGATACTCTGATACTGATACCTGGTATCATCACGATATCCCATACCAGTATCGGTGCATCCTTATCACAGTTGTCCTGATATTTCCAAGCAGGTTTGAAATTACCAGCATAAAATATGTCATGATGTTGTAGTGTGGTGGATGTATGACAAGTCCATAAAATGGTGCTGGGTAATGGCCAATGACAGCACAAGAGGAAACCAGGGAGGAAGCAGAAATAAGTACAAACTATCATGGTATCTTGAATAATTATCTGATGAGAAATATAAGCTTCTGTGTTGTGATAACATGAGCTACTATGATGTAGTGATGTCACAGAGTGATGTTGTGCAGTGTAAGCCATACAGCAAAGCTGTGTAGTGTGCACCTTGCATTACCCTTTAGTGTGTCGAAATCTGTACAGTTTTCTTTTGCCGTCTGCAGAAACCGCAAGCATGTTGGGTGTACATGCTGGGCAGGTGAAGTGCTCCACATTTGTCATTTTCTCACATAGAAACTGGCAGAAGATGTACTCCATAAAGCTCCTCTGAAATACATCTCCATGTATTTTACCCCTCTGTAAATGTGCAAATAGGTAAGAGAAAAGTTAAATGAAACAGCCAATGTCTCTAATTAAGGCAGTCTTTATCCACACTTATCTTACCCTTCCAAACTGCTGAGTCCTCTGCTCTAACAGCCGCAAAAAGCCTTGTCTTGACAAACCCGGAGCAACGGTTTTCATCTCCTCAAATGTGCTGAAGACATCCATTGAAAACAATGTGTCAGCATTTACAGATGCTGGCCAATACCCACTTCTTATGAGGTCGCTTCTGTCAGGTGTCCATTGTGATAGACACATTCTGCACGTCAAATCGGGCAAGTACAAGTCATAACGACCTAAAAAAAAAATGTAACTTATCAAACGTAAGAATATCTTGTGACACATAACTGAAAAACCAAACAATAAAGGCTAAAACCTACCTACCATTTATGCAAACCAAAATAGTTGCTCTGTCAGCAGATTCTGTGATGTTTGTAGGGTCACAGGTGCACAGTTGGTCAGGTCTCACTGTAGGCAACAGCCAAACTAAAAAGAAATTACACAATTTTGAAAAGAGCTTAAAGAAGGACTGTCTGATTGAGTTAAGTAAATTCTAAGAGTTAGACTAAGTTCACACACACACACAAACAATGACCAAAATAGGTTTAGTACAGAGCAGTACCTTGATTTTTCAGTGTATATCTGCCATTTTCTTTCACACAGCACACCATTGGCGGAATGGGCCTGTAAAATCCATCAGTGCAGGATTCCCTGTTATGGAGTTCTCGTTTTTGGTGGCAAATTAAATCACACTCCATACACAGCCACTCTTCTGGCATGCAGTCTCTGCAGCGAATGATGGCAGGAGTTGAGCACTGACAGCATTTCTTTTCCTTGACCACTCTGGAGAACAACAAGCAGTCCAGGTGGTAGGGCCTTGCTTTCTGCCACTGATCTTGGGCTGCAGACTGGCGCAAGCTCCATGATGTTGAAGGACCATCTGAAGCTTCAACAGTTGTTGCCAGAATCTTCTGCAGTTTTTGCATCTCACTGTCTGAAAGAGGGACATGAAAAAAGCTTCTACAAAGTGGTTCTACAAAGACTCCATTGTGGTTCTGGAAAGACTAAACTACTGGGCTACAATATAGTGAAGTAACAAACAATCCTTTCACACTGTTAATTTGATTAAAATAATGACAATAAGGAGTCATCCTACCAAGTAAGTGTTGAGACAAGTTTTGTTCCGTCACCATGGGTACCTCCTCAGCTGATTCACAAGGATTCAGGACTGAAAGATATTGTGATAAAGTCTCCCTTTATTAATTTTGCAGTTTGGTGCAAGTAAGTAAATCAGACATGGTACTCTGGCAGCATGCAGGCAAAAAAAACATAACTGCTGTAATGTTACAGCATTACTCATTGATGCGATGTTCAGACAAAGTTTGTATTGTATTGAAACATTACTAGCAAGGGGCACCGGCATCCTGGAATGACAACAACAAAATAAAGCAATAAGCCCAGTGAAGCTGTGGTTTACAGTGAATTTATAACCGCTAAGGGGCGTTGTTAGGCATGACGCGCAGCAGAGTACCCCCTTAGCAGTTATAAATTCACTGTAAACCACAGCTTCACGGGGCTTATTGCTTTTATAAAACGGTTATTCCATATATGTAGCAATGTTTAATAAAATAAAACAAAGCAAATAAACAATAAACTGTAATTATATTAATAAAAATATTACTCTTCTGCCGATAGTGGAATGGTTGCCAAGCAACTCACAGACGCAGCAACATACACACTCAGTGGCGCAGCGATACTTATAGGGCTGCACGATACTAAAGAAAAATGCGATATGCGATTACTTGTTAAATAATGCGATATTCGATATGCGATACGATAATGCTTTAAGTGTGCAAAATAAATTTAAATTATATTTGAATATAATTACAGAAACAGGTTTATTAGGCTGCTGTCACTTTAAGAGCTGCACAAATCTAATACACTGTTACACACACATCGCATTCAAATTTCGAAATGGGAGGGCGTTCATGTGCAATTTTTTATCTAGGAAACTATAATAATAATAATAGATATTTCCGAGAGCACGTGAAGGCAGCATAAAACGCTTCAAAATGCTCTTCAGAGTCACCTACGGGTGACATCACGGACACTACGTCCATATCTGTGGTCTATGGTTTTCTCCCATTTTTACTCACTATGAATCCCATTTATTTGCAAAATGAGCAGACTGCTGTATCACTAAAGATATTCACTTTCATTTGATCCAGAAGCAGGTCTGCATAGAACATAGCATCATCTGCTGCACCGATGTCCTGCTCAGCCATCTCAATTGCTAATTGCTAAATCTATTGGGAAAAATAAGACATTGACTGAGTGACAAAAAACACCATAAAAAGATTCAACAAGGCAAATGGCAATAGCTCTTATATAATTACATTGCTGAACAGACTGTTGTCAACATGTCTTACCTGCTTGATAAAGTCTGAAGAGGAAGTCTTGGCCAAAAGCGGGAGTTTTTAATTATGGTGATATCACGTGATGACTTACATCCAGGTATTTATTTTTTTCTTTCTGTCGTGTAGTTCTCACGTTTGGTATGCACTATTAATGTATTCTATCCAACATAGCAACATTTTTCTTTTCTGAATTAAAGGAATAACATTACAAATGCAGTGAACACATACTAATGTCTCCTTATCTGTAAGCACTAAGGTGCTAACCACTGGCACTGAAGTTGTTTCCCGTAGTTGCCAAGCAACGAGTAATTAAAAGGTTATGGTTAACATGGTTTAACATCAATTATTGTTTTAGCGTACCTTTCGACTAGACAAGGTGTCAAGCAGCTGGGAAAGCAAGAAAAGAAACTTGTATGCTCAGTGATCATCAATACAGCAATATTCCATTTTTATCGGTTTAATGAAAACCAAAATAGGTCGTTATGGCAGAGGCTTTTATGAAATTTTACGGCTATTATGTGTAGAATACGTCAACATCCGGGTATTTCTCCACTAGCCATGTTAACGCAAACGTGTAAGTTTCACGCTTGAGGGGGTTAAACCGTGACATCTACATGGTTTACAAAGTAGACCAACGTGACTGTTTCAAGTCTTGCCATGATATCGGGTTGCAACACCATCATGAACAGCACTGTGGCAACACTAGCACTACCATCTCTCAAGACCTGAAATGTGACACTCACATAGGCTCCATTGAAAGAGGCTGTAATTCCTTTGCCATCTATAAATTCAACCTGCCACAGGAGCTGCTTCTGCAGTTCTACTCTGCAGTCATAGAGTCGGTCCTCTGCACTTCTGTAACTGTCTGGTTCGGCTCGACTACCAAATCAGACCTCAGAAGACTACAGAGGATAGTCCAATCTGCTGAGAGAATCATCGGTACATCCCTTCCCACTCTCTAAGAACTGTACTCATCCAGAGTGAGTAAAAGGGCTGGCAAAACTCTGGACCCCTCACATTTAGGCCACTTCCTCTTTGAACTGTTGCCGTCTGGTCGGCACTGCAGAGCACTGAGCACCAGAACAGTCAAGCACAAGAAAAGTTTCTTTCCTCAGGCCATCTACCTCATGAACAATTAAATGCCCCCACTGGGTAATAAACATGTGCAATACAGAGCACTATTTATACTCATATTTGTTTAGCATACCATATCTCTTATTCACATTCCCTTGCATTATAACATAACTGTACATATTTTGTATATTGTGTATTTTATATATTTATTTTTAATCACATAATTTTATTTTTATTATCTGTCTTGTCTGTGCACTGGAAGCCTCTGTCACCAAGACAAATTCCTTGTATGTGTAAGCATACACTCTAAAAACTTTTACTATGATTTACTAAATTTTTTTGGTGAAACATTTTTACAGTAGTGAAATCAATTACATACACCGTATGAAATAAGTAAATGTAAGTAAAAAAAATTAAGTAGATCTGAGTAACTGCATTTGGTACATTAACAAATAAAATTGAGTAGAAATAATTGGGGAGAAACATTTAAAAAACAATATTTATGAGTAATATTAACTGTTTTTATTTATGAGTAATATTAACTTTTATAGTATTAATATTAACTTTTTTTTAATTTCCTCTAAACCTTTGTAAAATACTCCACACAACCACAGGTATACATGTCATTGGCCTTTATTGTCGATGAGTACAGCAGTACAGCATATTTTATACTGTTTTAACATGTGTACAATATTGCCTACATTTAAACTCATATAACAAACATATTATAAGTAAAAATGGAACATTTAAAAGTAATTCAGGTGTAATCAACCGGTCTGTTATCCATTTCCGTATCAGCGCTGGTTCTCGTGCCGGAGTGGGATCCGCGCTCTGCGGGTGGACTCTGAACTTCAAACCGCTGTCCTGTAGTCTAGCCCAAAGATGCTGCGACGCGCCTGACTCCATAAGCTGCCAATAAACAAATAGTGCACAGTTCTGAGAACATTTTATCATCCAAATTAATTATATTCATTATCTTTAGGAATAAAGTCGTGTGTTTTGAGCAAGGCACCAGGCATTTCAAAGACAGATGCCACATTTGTTTAGGTGACTCACATTGCGTCCCTGTATGTGGTTTTGTATTAAATAAAATTATTTAAAGCACAGTAATGATTTTGTAGATAAAATAAAACACACAAACCTGAATTTCACAGAGGAAATGCACCAATTCTGCAACAATGAGAAGAAGGAACTGCTCTGGAGACTGAAGAGAATTCAAACAGCCCGCACTCACTCAACCGTTGAGTCGTCGTCAAGTCGGAGGGTGGGGGAGGGGTGCATTGTTTTAATTGCTTAAACTTACTCAGTTTCTTAAAGCTGCTGTCCGTAACTTTTTTTGTGTTCAAGATTTACAAAAATTATATAATGAGAATGTACAACATGAATCCATTTTCCAAACCGTGTTTTTGTCTTACCCTGAATCATTATGGTACACTTATAATAAGTGTTTATATCGGGACTATTTCAGACCGGTCTGGTAGGAACCGCTGCGGAGGAGCACAGTCCCTGCATGACTCGCCATAGACATAAACAGAGAGAAGTAGCTCCGGCTGCAATGTTATTCTGCAAGACGCATGCAGTTCTGTATATTAACCGCTAGAGCGCAAACAATTACGGACTACAGCTTTAAGTGTGTGTTAAAGATTAATAATGTTGATTTGAATTAAGTAATATTTTTTGTTCTTGAAACAGATCAGTTTATTTCTCCATTCTAGAATATTTTGATAGAAATTTCACAAATATATTAAGTATATTTTAAATAAATAATTGGTTAGTCAAATACTAAATTCTTTTAGTGAAAAAAACTTAAATATAACTGTACAATTTAGACAAAATTAACTGTTGGATTTTTAGTCAGTTATTTTGGTATGTTCAACTCAAACAATCAAGTAAATGATATTCAGAGATTTTATTAAGTTAATAAAGTTAATTATTACTGTGATATTTACTAAGACACTGAATTATTTTTTAGAGTGTACTTGGCAATAAAGCTCTTTCTGATTCTGATTAAAATCAGAAACTGCATAATAAGCTCGATTATGACTGATTGCTTTATTATTTCTTAACCTTTGAGTTAAGTTAGGTGCCACTGTCTGTTTTTGGAACTTTTTGTGTTGAAACTGATTTGTTACAGCCTGAAAATTGATTATTCAGTTTTCAACAATGTAAACGTCACCCTTAATGGATTACATGGTCCTGGAGTTCCCTAGTTTTTTAAGATGATTCACACTTACAGGAAAAGACTGAGAGACTCCGGGATATATGCCTGCCCGGATGTGGGAGGTTCATTGTAATGTGTTGCATGTGGAAAACTAGTAATTTACCTGGATTATGACTGTTATCATGCTGTCATTCAACACTTGTCAGTTTTGAAATGCTAAAACTGCCTTTATGATATATATTGTCAATAACATACCCTATAACAACCTTACCCTACTCTACATCAAATATTATTTATTTCAAATTGTTATTGTTAACAAAATAATTTCTTAAAATTATTATTAAAACAATTATTTATAATATTACAATGAATATTTTTATGTTAAGAGCTTGCTTTTATGATTAATTTTATATGAATCTCTCCATTTGCATTTAAATGCAATCATCTGTGTAAATGGAATACCTAAAGTATACAAAAGCTAAAATTTAACTAAAATCAACCTGTCTTGGCGTATAACAGTACCTAAGGTTGTTTATAATTCTTTCTACTTCATGCAACCTCTTCCTGCTTTTCTCCAGCCAAACTGCATTGTTTGTGTTATGTCAGCACACAAATGTGTTCATTATTGGTATACTGTACAGCCACATTCTTGCAGAATGAGTGAGTTGCAAATTAGTGGTCCAGAAAATATGCTCACCTTGGGTGACCAATTATCCAACCTCATACAAACACACGCAAAAATTAAACCAACCATGTCATGTCAGGGCCTGCATGTGGTTGGATGTGCTAGCAGCTGCTCCTGACTCAAGCCGAGGGGGAAATTCCCCAACCTGCTGCCTGCTTGAGAGGAACTCTTGATTTATAAAGTTGAAACTTGGTGATGGTGGTATTGTTTGTGGATACTGAGGGGATTTTGTTGCTGAGATAAGTGATACTAAACACAGGTCAATAAGATTGTGAATGTTGTGGGTGTTTTGCCTCCTGAAACCTATATGTGAAACACATTTTAAAAGTTCTAAATACTCAATATTCTCTCTCAGAAGACATCTCTGAGAAATGAATGTGTGTCTCAGACATTGTTCACAGAGAAAAAAATTAAATAAACACATTTAAACTGTTATAGAGGCGTAGTCTTGTGTATTCCAACATGTTTAAATAAGCTCTAATTACATGTGGGTTAATGAAGCTTTGTGGTACATTCCTCTCACTGCGGTGAGTGATCAACCACAGCTTTACAACTGCTTTCCTTTGCCAACTTAAAGGATCCTTTCTGCTCAAACCGCACTTCTCTCACTCCTCATTGACTGTCTTTGGTAAAATACATCCTTTTTTAGATTTAACCCCCACCCCACTTTTTGTTGTTGTTGTTATCATTGTGTCTTTCATTCTCACTTGAATGTAACCTAATTGCCCTTTAAACTGACTTCGTTAAACAAGTCTGTTTGCGTATAATTCTCTTTTTATGTTGAGTGTGGTTTTGCTGCGGCTGTGTCTTTATATGTATATTTCTAAATTTCTGTCTCTATATTTCTAGTGTTGAGCTGAATAGACACTGCTGGGTTTAAAACGTCAGTGTTTTTTCAATGGAAGGGAGGAAATGGAAATGTAAAACCACAGGTCTTGCTGAGTTCAGCTTGTGGCTGTTTTGGAGTGACAGTAAATTCTGGATAAGTTATTAATCAGTTAATTCTGAGGAAAAAAAACACACATCTGTTGTTCCTCTCTTTTTTGCATGCCGTTTTATTTAACCTTCACATGTTTTCCTGTGAAATTTTGTCTTAATTATATTACTATTGTTTTATGTATTGATTTTTCTGTTGTAACAGTTTCAGTCATTAATCTGTTTTTATTGTTTACAACTAATGTAGAATCTGCAACTATTGTAATATCTCTCTTGCACACAATTCATCCAAGAAACAACATCATTCTGACAACTGAACACCTAATTACCCTCTTTCTCAAGGCTTTAAATGAATCATTACAGTGAGGCCTGCTCTATGAAAAGATTTGCAGAACTTCTCCAGCCAGACGGAAGAGTCATCTGGGATTTATCAACACCAGCTCTTTGAGTCACAGATCCCATGGATCACAGGCATGAATTTATTTTGATGTTGCTTTTTCTTTTCAGCCTATAGTTTCACATGACACCTTAGGCTCTAAATAATAATGCTATACATTTGATTGTGTGTGAGACTGCATTTACTCTTACACGTTCTTCAGTTTTGTGGGACAGGTGAACTTCATCTTCACCAAAAGATATTAAAAATAATATTTGGTGGGTGTATCGTATGGGTTTGGATATAATGCATTGTTTTATATGTGATGTGATAATTTGTTTTATTCTAATTTTGAAGAACTGGCCAGAGATGACAGATGATATTTAGCCTACAGGGCTCACTTTGGCTCATTTACAGTCATGTTTATGTTGATTAATCAGCACTTTCCCTGTCAAATAAAGCACAATATATACATAATTGCACAATATATACATAATTCCAAAAACACATCAAATACATATGCACTTGCACAGTGCTGCAGGGTATATCCAGTGACATGATGGAAGTGAAAGTAGGCTGATTTGGCAGGATGACGGCTCTCTTGAAGAAGTATTGTAGTTGACAGGTGATGGGATAGAGTTTGTGTCAATCCATCTCATTCTGAAACTGCATGGGACTTTGAATGATGGTGGCTGTTACAGTTGCCCAAGGGCGGAGAAGTTGAGAATTCTTGGATTCGTGCTCAATCTGAGGGAGTAAATGATACGAGTCATGTTGTTCCATATTTATCAACTCTAATTGTTGACATAAGCTTCCTATGAAGTACCAATGTTTGCAAAATCTCCTCACTTTGGCTCATATCCTCACTGGTAATGTTTAAAAATCCCCATAAACTCCTATAGTGTCATCACATACTGTATGTAGCCACAGGAAATGATTCAAGCTCTTACACAAACACTTAGTCCGCATTTGCTGCGCTAGTAGCAAAGCAAAAAGCAAGTCCCTTTGATGTTAAGACCATAAAATTCCTACTTTTTTGCTTCTGCCTTCTGTTTTGTTTCTTCCCGTATACCTTGCATTCAAAGACAAAGAGCTGTTCTTACCGGCAGATCTGCTTGATTTAACAGTGCTTTATTTTCTGCAACTGGAAATGTATGTCAGCATTGCGGCGGATGATGCGTCTAAAATGATTCAGTTGATACACACAGAGGCCATGTTCACACAGCAACACAATACAGTTGTCAATATTGCTGGATGGTCAAGTTTTGTGACTCAAATGCGGCATTCTCTGTATAAAAGCTGCTGGTTAATTGGGATTTGACAGATGAACTTGTGCTATTGAACTCTTATTGTGTCAATTGACTGTGATAAGACATTTCAGATGTTGCCATCTTTGATATTTATTTATCATCACTATTGTTATTGTGATATATTTCTGGTTAATGCGGGAATGTCACATCTGTAATTGAATAATAATAATATAACTATATTTAACTATAATAACTTTATTTTATATAGTGCCTTAAAAGCAGCTTCTCAAGGCACTTTACACAATAAAAAATACAGAAATACAGAAAAATACAGAATAAAAAAGTGCACAGACAGAAATGCAAAGCATACAAAAAAATATACAGTTGTCAATTACTCATTATTTTTGTGCCATGCAGCACAAAATATTATGCCATGATATTATTACTAATAATATTATTGAATATAACTGTAATTTTGTTAATTACTTTTTGTTTGTAGTCTAGAGACAACTTCAAATCGGCAGCTAATTTACCTACTTCAAATTATGATTATCTGCGTGCAAGCTACAGTTTAGCAACAGATGTTTTCTTTCGCATTGAAGAAAATGTACATCTGAGTGTAACGGGAAAAAGAAAAAACTTGGTTCTATTCACTGATTGGATTTTGAGATGTGGGCGTTTCGCTCAAAAGTGGAGGCAGATCAGTGTACCCAAATCTGAGTTGGGATACTTTTTTTCTGCAGATTGATTTCATCATTCCCACCCCCCTGGAACACCTCCCCAGGACATAGCAACGCTATCTCACGACCAATTCATACGTATTTTACGAGATGCCAATTTTTGATTGGCCATTGGGTTAATTGTGTTGCGCAGATCTGGCAACCTGGGTTAATTTTGTTGCGCAGACCTGGCAACCCTGAGGCCAATGAACATGAGCTTGCAGAGACAAGGTTTAAATGGACTAAGTGACTGGAGAAGTCTTGCATACATCCCCATGAAGTACTATGTCATTTTCTCCGGAAGGTCCAGTTATGCCATTTTGATTAAACATTATGAGGTCAAAATATTTTTTTTAAAAATTAAACGTATGCATAGATGAACTGTTGTTTAGAAAACTGAAGGTGAATTTTCATTCCATGCCAACTTTAAAACACTAAAACACTTTCCCAACACTAGTCCAAGAATAGGCCTTTTCAACATTCTTTCTGTGCATTTTCTTTCAGTTTTACACATTTTCTATGAATGCAATGATTTAGTAAAAACAACACCAAATAAACTGAAGCTGATAGTTTCTATATGACCTGAGAGTGATATTTCCAGCAAACATCATTTTGCTGATGTACAAATTTACCCCCATGGGAGAACAATCTTATGTTTATTATTTTTCAATAATTCAGAAATCCAGTTTCATATTTGCTCTGCTCTACTGTGTATTGCCATTCAATTAAGCTGAAATATCCATCAGCATCTTTTTATAGAATACATGGCTGGGGTGCAGCCCTCCATTTCACAAGCGGTCATTGGTGATAAACACAATAAGGAATTACTCTCAATGATTTATGAACAGTTTATTCGGTTGTTCAGCCATTTCGTAACACAAATCTCATGGGCCAAACATATCATAAAATATTATTAGAGTATTGTTTTCCTAAAAAGCAGCCTGCTGGAGTGGGACGAAGCCAAGTGTGAGGGTTCAGTGTCTGTGTAGGCTTTGGCTGGAGGACCAGGGCAGGGCAGACTATGTTGCTGTGGTTGTTTTATAGCCAGCAATCTCTGCCTGCGACATTTAAAACATAATTATTTTCATGCATCACCCTGAGAGTTTAAGAAGAGGCAGACACAAATCGGTGCTGTTATCACACAGGATCTTTTCAGATCTTTTCTGTTTTTGTGTAGTCACATCACACTGATGTCACACTCACATCCTCATTGTTGTGATGCAATAACCTATGTCTGTTTGCTGTGGTTTCCTCTTGTCACATATGGCGTGAGAAATGTTTTCTCAAATAAAGGGTAAATTTACTGTTGCCAAACAAGGCAAGTTGATATTTTGTTCCCAGCAGAAGATGCTGGGGGGTGTGCTAGGCGTATTTTGGATGTAAAATAGCAAAAACAATGTGGCATTCTCTATAGCCCTGGAGCTGTTTTTCATTACTCACTTGACGCCAAACTTAAACACATACAGATGTTTCCGCATAAGCAATCTGGATAGGTTTTGTGAAACCTGGATATGTGACAGATGCAAATAGTAGCGCCCATACGATTGTGCATAAATTATTGTAAATTGATGTCCCAGCTTATAAATAGTTATAGCTACAGGACTTGATTACCATAAAAAATTAACAGAGTGTCAGCAAGTCATTATAGAAAGTTTATAATAGAAATACTACATGAAGTGAGAAATCATCCGATGGGATTATAACAACAACAGTGCAAAAACCAAACCTGACCACATCAGCAAGTTTTGTCATGCTTTTTGGATTTTGGTTTCTTTCTAAATATAGCACAACAGCCAACATATGTGTGTGTGGTTGTTATGCTAATCCGTATTGAAATTTTTTGTACGTTTGACATTTACCATCCTCGTAGGAAGGTTTGTCCTCAAAAGGGTTTTCATGGCTAAACTTTAAATGAACAACAGCACTTTCCACATCAAAGTCGTATGTCAGAAGAACATAAACACCAGTATATTTCCCTTGTTTTGTTTTTAAGTTTAAAGAGTCCCTCCCTTGTTGTCTAATGAGAAAATTGTGCACACTTTGTGCATTAAACAAGTCTTAATGTGGACTTACTCTACTTGAGCATGATCAATATATATATATATATATATATCAAATACACTCACCTAAAGGATTATTAGGAACACCATACTAATACTGTGTTTGACCCCCTTTCGCCTTCAGAACTGCCTTAATTCTACGTGGCATTGATTCAACAAGGTGCTGAAAGCATTCTTTAGAAATGTTGGCCCATATTGATAGGATAGCATCTTGCAGTTGATGGAGATTTGTGGGATGCACATCCAGGGCACGAAGCTCCCGTTCCACCACATCCCAAAGATGCTCTATTGGGTTGAGATCTGGTGACTGTGGGGGCCATTTTAGTACAGTGAACTCATTGTCATGTTCAAGAAACCAATTTGAAATGATTCAAGCTTTGTGACATGGTGCATTATCCTGCTGGAAGTAGCCATCAGAGGATGGGTACATGGTGGTCATAAAGGGATGGACATGGTCAGAAACAATGCTCAGGTAGGCCGTGGCATTTAAACGATGCCCAATTGGCACTAAGGGGCCTAAAGTGTGCCAAGAAAACATCCCCCACACCATTACACCACCACCACCAGCCTGCACAGTGGTAACAAGGCATGATGGATCCATGTTCTCATTCTGTTTACGCCAAATTCTGACTCTACCATCTGAATGTCTCAACAGAAATCGAGACTCATCAGACCAGGCAACATTTTTCCAGTCTTCAACTGTCCAATTTTGGTGAGCTCGTGCAAATTGTAGCCTCTTTTTCCTATTTGTAGTGGAGATGAGTGGTACCCGGTGGGGTCTTCTGCTGTTGTAGCCCATCCGCCTCAAGGTTGTGCCTGTTGTGGCTTCACAAATGCTTTACTGCATACCTCGGTTGTAACGAGTGGTTATTTCAGTCAAAGTTGCTCTTCTATCAGCTTGAATCAGTCGGCCCATTCTCCTCTGACCTCTAGCATCAACAAGGCATTTTCGCCCACAGGACTGCCGCATACTGGATGTTTTTCCCTTTTCACACCATTCTTTGTAAACTCTAGAAATGGTTGTGCGTGAAAATCCCAGTAACTGAGCAGATTGTGAAATACTCAGACCGGCCCGTCTGGCACCAACAACCATGCCACGCTCAAAATTGCTTAAATCACCTTTCTTTCCCATTCTGACATTCAGTTTGGAGTTCAGGAGATTGTCTTGACCAGGACCACACCCCTAAATGCATTGAAGCAACTGCCATGTGATTGGTTGATTAGATAATTGCATTAATGAGAAATTGAACAGGTGTTCCTAATAATCCTTTAGGTGAGTGTATATATAACTAATGAAAATTACAAACCCGATTCCAAAAAAGTTGGGACACTGTACAAATTGTGAATAAAAAAGGAATGCAATAATTTACAAATCTCATAAACTTATATTTTATTCACAATAGAATATAGATAACATATCAAATGTTGAAAGTGAGACATTTTGAAATGTCATGCCAAATATTGGCTCATTTTGGATTTCATGAGAGCTACACATTCCAAAAAAGTTGGGACAGGTAGCAATAAGAGGCCAGAAAAGTTAAATGTACATATAAGGAACAGCTGGAGGACCAATTTGCAACTTATTAGGTCAATTGGCAACATTATTGGGTATAAAAAGAGCCTCTCAGAGTGGCAGTGTCTCTCAGAAGTCAAGATGGGCAGAGGATCACCAATTCCCCCAATGCTGCGGCGAAAAATAGTGGAGCAATATCAGAAAGGAGTTTCTCAGAGAAAAATTGCAAAGAGTTTGAAGTTGTCATCATCTATAGTGCATAATATCATCCAAAGATTCAGAGAATCTGGAACAATCTCTGTGCGTAAGGGTCAAGGCCGGAAAACCATACGGATGCCCGTGATCTTCGGGCCCTTAGACGGCACTGCATCACATACAGGAATGCTACTGTAATGGAAATCACAACATGGGCTCAGGAATACTTCCAGAAAACATTGTCGGTGAACACAATCCACCGTGCCATTCGCCGTTGCCGGCTAAAACTCTATAGGTCAAAAAAGAAGCCATATCTAAACATGATCCAGAAGTGCAGGCATTTTCTCTGAGCCAAGGCTCATTTAAAATGGACTGTGGCAAAGTGGAAAACTGTTCTGTGGTCAGACGAATCAAAATTTGAAGTTCTTTTTGGAAAACTGGGACGCCATGTCATCCGGACTAAAGAGGACAAGGACAACCCAAGTTGTTATCAGCGCTCAGTTCAGAAGCCTGCATCTCTGATGGTATGGGGTTGCATGAGTGCGTGTGGCATGGGCAGCTTACACATCTGGAAAGGCACCATCAATGCTGAAAGGTATATCCAAGTTCTAGAAAAACATATGCTCCCATCCAGACGTCGTCTCTTTCAGGGAAGACCTTGCATTTTCCAACATGACAATGCCAGACCACATACTGCATCAATTACAACATCATGGCTGCGTAGAAGGATCCGGGTACTGAAATGGCCAGCCTGCAGTCCAGATCTTTCACCCACAGAAAACATTTGGCGCATCATAAAGAGGAAGATGCGACAAAGAAGACCTAAGACAGTTGAGCAACTAGAAGCCTGTATTAGACAAGAATGGGACAACATTCCTATTCCTAAACTTGAGCAACTTGTCTCCTCAGTCCCCAGACGTTTGCAGACTGTTATAAAAAGAAGAGGGGATGCCACACAGTGGTAAACATGGCCTTGTCCCAACTTTTTTGAGATGTGTTGATGCCATGAAATTTAAAATCAACTTATTTTTCCCTTAAAATGATACATTTTCTCAGTTTAAACATTTGATATGTCATCTATGTTGTATTCTGAATAAAATATTGAAATTTGAAACTTCCACATCATTGCATTCTGTTTTTATTCACAATTTGTACAGTGTCCCAACTTTTTTGGAATCGGGTTTGTATTAGTAATAGAATATATCATATTTCTAAAGTGTGTGCGTGCGCGAATGATGTGTGTAAATATGACAGAGAACTAAGCTGCTATTTGAAATAAATGATGTAATAAAGATCTAATATTGCGACTATGTCAGGATGTGTAAGAACAACTTACAAAATTATTCTCAGGATCTGCAAATTTCTAACAAATTTCCTAATAATTTCTTGTTCACCATTATGTTAGTTACACACACCAAATACAAACTTGCACGTCAATGCACTGTCACACACACACACACACACACACACACACACACACACACACACACACACATCTTTATTATACTTTTTACAAATCAAATGCATTTTCCAATACAACTCCACCCACAGGATACAGACATTACAGTGCACCATAAAAGTGTCAAAACTATTGATAAAATGCTCTCAACATGTTTGATATTTTGCCCTGTATGGTCATGCTTTCTATAGCAATATACAGTGGGGAGAACAAGTATTTGATACACTGCCGATTTTGCAGGTTTGCCCACTTACAAAGCATGTAGAAGTCTGTAATTTTTATCATAGGTACTCTTCAACTGTGAGTGACGGAATCTAAAACATGTATGATTTTTAAGTAATTATTTTGCATTTTATTGCATGACATAAGTATTTGATACATCAGAAAAGCAGAATTTAATATTTGGTACAGAAACCTTTGTTTGCAATTACAGAGATCATACGTTTCCTGTAGTTCTTGACCAGGTTTGCACGCACTGCAGCAGGGATTTTGGCCCACTCCTCCATACAGACCTTCTCCAGATCCTTCAGGTTTCGGGGCTGTCGCTCGGCAATATGGACTTTCAGCTCCCTCCAAAGATTTTTTATTGGGTTCAGGTCCGGAGACTGGCTAGGCCACTACAGGACCTTGAGATGCTTCTTACGGAGCCACTCCTTAGTTGCCCTGGCTGTGTGTTTTGGGTCGTTGTCATGCTGGAAGACCCAGCCACGACCCATCTTCAATGCTCTTACTGAGGGAAGGAGGTTGTTGGCCAAGATCTCGCGATACATGGCCCCATCCATCCTCCCCTCAATACGGTGGAGTCATCCAGTCCCCTTTGCAGAAAAGCATCCCCAAAGAATGATGTTTCCACCTCCATGCTTCACGGTTGGGATGGTGTTCTTGGGGTTGTACTCATCCTTCTTCTTCCTCCAAACACAGCGAGTGGACTTTAGAGCAAAAAGCTCTATTTTTGTCTCATCAGACCACATGACCTTCTCCCATTCCTCCTCTAGATCATCCAGATGGTCATTGGCAAACTTCAGACGGGCCTGGACATGGTCTACAATTTTATCCCTGATGTCCTTACACAGCTCTCTGGTCTTGGCCATTGTGGAGAGGTTGGAGTCTGTTTGATTGAGTGTGTGGACAGGTGTCTTTTATACAGGTAACGAGTTCAAACAGGTGCAGTTAATACAGGTAATGAGTGGAGAACAGGAGGGCTTCTTAAAGAAAAACTAACAGGTCTGTAAGAGCCGGAATTCTTACTGGTTGGTAGGTGATCAAATACTTATGTCATGCAATAAAATGCAAATTAATTATTTAAAAATCATACAATGTGATTTTCTGGATTTTTGTTTTAGATTCTGTCTCTCACAGTTGAAGTGTACCTATGATAAAAAATTACAGACCTCTACATGCTTTGTAAGTAGGAAAACCTGCAAAATCAGCAGTGTATCAAATACTTGTTCTCCCCACTGTACTTTAAAATCAGTTAAAGCAGAAAAATAGTACGTATACATATGGATTAGCGTTCCAAACCTCTTGATGGTTGTTTATGAAAAAAATTCTGAGGGGCAAACATGCATGTGAAGTGACAAGACTAAACCTCAACTGGGATGCACTTGTCCTGAAGTGTTATATCATGACACAAACAACTCAAACAAGCGTTCCTTGCCCTTGGCATCCACTAAATCTAAAACTGACTAAAGAAACAATTTAAGTAAACAACATGTGAAGTCTCATAAGCAAACTGTGGCTCATTAATGTGAAAACACTGACACTGATCCACTGATGGAAGGCAGATGTAAATAAGCTTTTACATTTGAATTCTGAAATGCTGTTATTTCCTGGTTTGCCTTGTTGTCCAGTTATGTGCAATTAAGCATCTGTGTTATTATGTTGTTGAAAGTGATGTTATGCCTGTTTGTGATCAGGTTTCGTCTTTCGCTCCTGATGAAATAATTAAAAAGGATGTTGCATTTGTGTCGGAAGTGTCTCAGACACAAGAATGTCTTAACACAATTAAGCTTTACTGTGTATCTCTGTGTACTAAATGTTCGGATTTGTCCCACTTTGGCTCTATATGCAGTATTTATAAAATAAACAGCTAATTTTATTTATGTCCTTATACAGGCAGTCACCACCCCAACTGTAGCCGCTGATTCATTATCAAGCGTATTGAGAGGAAATGAATTTTCATGTCCAAAATAGAGACATGCTTTATACGAGATACTTTTAGTTATGACAGAAGTGTTTCCTGTTTCAGTTTTTTGCAGTTTATTAATGTACTGATGCATTTGTTGATGTGTATATCAAGAAAATGTGGTGATATCAAATATATTGTGAGTGTTTTACATTATGTGATGTCTGTGCGTGACAACATTCCTAAAAACGCATATAGATACACAGCAGTGATTGAAATTAGGAAATTAGCATATGATTGTGTTTTTTTGCATAACTTTAGAACACTCTCACATCCTCATTTTCAAAGCACCATTAGGCAACTTTTATGAACATCAATAGCTGATGGCTTCTGCATTTTTTGCAGAAACTAGAGCAATTTATGGCCATGTACGGATTAGGATTTCCTTTGCCTCTGGGCCCTAAACTACTCATGTCAACACAGCGCAGACTAACATGAATACACTTGTGCAACATTGAGTTTTGTGAGTTTATAGAGCTGCGTTAAGACACCTGTATGTAGGTCTATATGTCATTCCAACACAATCTCATGGCAAATTGTAACTACGTTTTGGTGAATTGGTGGCTAATTCGTATTAATTCGTGGAATCTCATTCTTATGTTTTTGTACGATCTGCTTACGCCCCAGTGACGGGCATTTAGGGGTGGACCCTCATGCTTATTTTCTTCTAATAATTGTACGTTTTGCCACCTTGTAACATTGTTGCATCAGATTGATCATTCAGCTTCATTTCAGTTTATGTTTTTTCCAAAATTTACTTACACAGAGTAACTTTACATCCATCCATTGCACATTCAAAAATAAATAAAAAATACGAAAACATCCTTTGGAAAACCAACATATAAATATAATTTCTTTTATATTAAATGTATTATATCTAGTACATTTATGTTATAATGGTTTATTAATAATTACTCTATATAAGTGCAATTACATATATCTGAATATATATGAATATATTTATACTCTTATAGCAACTGCTAAATATATATATATATATATATATACTATTTATTTATTCACTTTTCATTTACATAAATACAGTCATATTCATATAGCCTATTTCACATATATATATATGTTTATTAAATGATATTTATATTAAAGATACTTAAAAAGATATGTTCATTTATTTTAAGAAACTAGATAAAAGACAAGACAGTGTTTGTTGTCATCTTTTGTGTCTTCCAGCTCAATGTGAGGTTGCTGGAAAGCCCCTTATTTTTTGAATGGACAAAAAAAAAAATCACTCCTTTCAGTGGGCAAGTGTTTGGTAAGTGGGAGTGCTAAAATGACCGACGGGAGGCGGGTGGGTGCTCAGTGACTAATCTCTGAGGTGCACATAAATACTGCCTTCAGGGCACAAGAGAAGACACAAATCAGGAGGAGAAGACACAACAAGACTGCATGCGCTTTGTCTCTCCACTTGTTTTTCTAGTTTTGAGTCTGTTTTCTTATCAAAGTTTACTTTTTTAGAAGTTTTGATTCTTGACTTGAAACTCTAAACATGAGACTTGGAGTCGTGGTGTTTCTGGTTCTTGGAACCTGTTCTTTAAGAGCTTGGTGCGTGCCACTCAAATCTGTGTATGTGACGTTTCCTGGAGATGTGATAAAGAACATGACGGACACACAGCTGGCAGATGTGAGTATATCAAGTTTTAGTTCATGGTTTTTATGATATGGATATCTACTTTCAGTCCTCTATTTTTAAAATAGTACAAATGCAGTTTTATTATTCTAAAAGAATACCTTTCGGTATAAATATTTGACTCCAGGAGTACCTGAAGCGTTACGGCTACATAGATGTTCTCCAGAAGAGCGGACTGCAGGCAGTCGTGTCCACTTCTAAAGCTCTGAAGAAGCTCCAGCGGCAGCTCGGGCTGGAGGAGACTGGGTCGCTTGACCAAACCACCGTTGATGCCATGAAGCAGCCTCGCTGTGGGGTCCCAGACATCCGCAACTATCAGACTTTCGAAGGAGACCTGAAGTGGGATCACACTGATGTTACATACAGGTGGGATATTATCTGCACCAAACCTTTGACTACAACACTTTTAAATCTCATAGGTTTGTGATGAACATGTTCTAATCTATTGCCTTGTTTTGACTTGATTTGGCAGGATTTTGAACTATTCACCAGACATGGAAGCCTCTTTGATCGATGATGCTTTTGCCAGAGCTTTCAAAGTCTGGAGTGACGTTACCCCTCTGACGTTCACACGCCTCTATGACGGCACTGCTGACATCATGATCTCCTTTGGGAAAGCAGGTGAGTTGAGTTTTTGTAATGAATAAAAGTATTACGATTAAACACTTGGACTTCTGAGAAGGTTTGAATGAGCTGCTGTTTTTGTTTCAGATCACGGAGATCCTTACCCTTTTGATGGGAAAGATGGACTTCTGGCTCACGCCTATCCTCCAGGTGAGGGAGTGCAAGGAGATGCCCATTTTGATGATGATGAATATTGGACCCTTGGATCTGGACCTGGTGAGTGTGATTCTTACTTGATTCGTATTTCAATACACCCCAATTTCACAGTATGAATGAACAGCAGTGGCTTTAATATATAAATAGTTTTAATATCATGTAGCTTCATACAGTTTCATAGGGGGCATAGTGGGACAATAGCTCCCTCTATAGTTTTGAGTGTATAGTAACAGTTAGAGTGTGTCCTAAAACAGGGGTTGTCAAACTGGGATAATATTTAAAATATTTGCTTTGGGTTACATCCAATAACCATAAAAAAGCCAATTACTTAAATTTGAATATAATATCACACTTAATATTTTTCATATACTGTATAGTATAAATGAGTTCTTATGTATATTTTAAATATTTGCTTTGAGTTCTATCCAATAAAAATAAAAAAGCCAGTTACTTAATTTTGGAAACATATTGTCTTTATATTATCACACTTAATATTTCTGATACATAGAATAAATGAGTCATTATTTGTTAAAATGTATAGCTCTGTTTTTAAACTGTCCAGGAGTAATATTTTAAATATTTGCCTTGGATTCTATACATAACAATAAAAAAAACAGATTATTTAATTTTGGAAACATATTGTCTTTATAATATCACACTTAATATTTCTCATATATAGTATAAATGAGTCCTTATATATTAAAAAAAAAAAAAATAAAGCTCAGGTCCCTCACATGGGGATCATCATATATTTAAGTTATATACATTTTTGGAGTAGACAATGACATTGATATGTCTCCTTCAGCCATTCAAACCCGCTATGGCAATGCAGATGGTGCAATGTGTCACTTCCCCTTCCTGTTTGAGGGAACATCCTACTCCACCTGCACCACCGAGGGCCGCACAGATGGTCTCCCCTGGTGCGCAACCACTGCAGACTACGACAAGGACAAGAAATTTGGCTTCTGTCCCAGTGAGCGTAAGTGTTACAGTAATGATTTCATGGGGCTTTAATTTCAAAACAGACATTTAAACTGACTCCTTTGCCCTTAATATATGGAATTAATGTGAGAGTATTTCAGCAAGCACAAGTGTTTATTCTTTTGAGCATGTCTAACATTCCGTCTCTGTTTTCCCACAGTTCTCTTCACATTTGGTGGGAACAGCAATGAAGCACCATGTGTTTTCCCCTTCGTGTTTCAGGGAGTAAAATATGACTCGTGCACCACAGATGGACGAACTGATGGGTATCGTTGGTGTGCCACTACAGCTAACTTTGACACTGATACCCAGTATGGATTCTGCCCTAACAGAGGTGAGCAGCTCTCATACCTTCAGACTAGCAAATATGCAAGAATAATATGTTCTCAAAGTTTCAGCAGCTCACAATCAGATTTTATTTTTTTTCACAAACACAGCATATGTCTATCTATCATCTTTTATAATATAATATTTTCCCCTCACAGATACAGCTGTGATTGGTGGAAATTCAGAAGGCGAGCCATGCCAGTTTCCTTTCACCTTCTTGGGACAGACATACACTTCCTGCACCAGTGAAGGCCGTAGTGATGGAAAACTCTGGTGTGCAACTACCAGCAACTATGACACAGATAAAAAATGGGGATTTTGCCCTGATAGGGGTAAGTGATACTCATCTCCTTAAGACACTATAAAAATATGAAAGTGAGACATTAGCTAACATGCCTTTTCTCTCATAGGATACAGTCTGTTTCTGGTGGCTGCTCATGAGTTTGGACATGCACTTGGTTTGGACCACTCCAACATTAAAGACGCTCTGATGTATCCCATGTACAAATATATAGAGGATTTCTCCTTGAATCAGGATGATGTTGAAGGCATTCAGTATCTCTATGGTAGTTATCCACTTAAATAATCCATCATTCACTGATTGTTAAGTGTACTATGCATGTTCTTATTTAAGATTCAAGAATTTGGTCTTGAAACTTAAGGGTCTTGTACAATTCTGGTTTTATAGGACCTAAAACTGGCCCTAATCCCACTCCTCCAAAACCAAAGACCACCACTTCCTCTCCGATTGTGCCAACTAAACCCACCCCAAGTGAGAAAACAACCACTGTTTCCACCACAACACATGTAGACCCATCACAGGATGCCTGCCAAATCAAGGAATTTGATGCCATCACTGAAATCCAGAAAGAGCTTCATTTCTTCAAGGATGGGTATGAGCTGTTATTCTACATACTGACATGAACTTGCAAACACAACTAAAGCACTTAATCAATTCTCCAATACATGTTTCTACATCTTCTACATCTAATTTTTTACATCTAAGGCACTACTGGAAGATCTCAAGCAGTGGAGAACGCAAAGGCCCTTTCTTGGTATCAGAGAAGTGGCCTGCTCTGCCAGCCGTCATTAACAGTGCCTTTGAGGACCAGCTCACCAAAAAGATCTACTTCTTTGCAGGTACTTATGTAGGCCGAGCACTGTAGATGTGATATATAACATCTACTTCTTTGCAGCATATGTTGAAGTTCAGATATATAACAGTGCTGTATTTCATGCGCACAGATAAACAGTTCTGGGTTTATACTGGAAAAGAGGTGCTTGGACCACGTAAAATCGAAAAGCTCGGCCTACCAAGTGACTTGGACAGAGTGGAGGGAGCTGTGCAGAGAGGAAAAGGCAAGGTGCTTCTGTTTAATGGAGAGAACTTCTGGAGGTAAGTACCTTTGCTTCAAGACTGTAACTGTAACTGATCAGAAAGTGTCAAGCATTGAGCTATAGATGGGAAATTATAATTTAATGATAATAATAATAATTGTAGTTTTTCACAGTATTCTTGTCTTGTCTCTTATTTATTGTCACAGACTCGATGTGAAGGCTCAGCTGATCGACAATGGATACCCTCGATACACTGACTCAGTTTTTGGTGGCGTGCCCATCGATGCACATGATGTGTTCCTCTACAAGGGTAAGTGAGATTATGTTCAAATTCATTTTAAAAGTCTAAATAACTACTCTAATTTATCTGATCAAGCTAATTAAATTTGTTCTTTCTATTTTTTAATATTTTGCAGGATTCTTTTACTTCTGTCGGGAGAGTTTCTACTGGAGAATGAATGCCAGAAGGCAGGTTGACCGTGTCGGTTATGTGAAGTACGACATCCTGAAATGCTAAGAAGTGCAGTCGCTCGGCACAGTGACGACGTCCAACATCCTAGTCTGATGACAGAGCCCTTTTTTTAATAGGGAAACCATTTCTCTTCTGTGTAAAATGTAGTGAGGAAGACACAGACAGAATGTATTAAACTTTAAGTCCTGTTTTGGGGATTTTGACTTTAACTGTTATAGGAGAAGAACAGTTTTAACACTGAAATTATCATAGGCACATGAAACGGGATGTTAGGCATATTTGTCTCATTGTCTGTCAGCTTTAACATGGTCTTATAATTTATTATTTCAGCTTACTATATAACTGCTTTGGTCATGATGAGTTTCTTAACAGCACATTAAGAGAAACTATAATTATATTGATATTCTATAAAAGTTCAATGAGGCAATGCCAGTCTAACTCTAGGAATTAACTTTGTGTTTGTAAATGTATGAGTGGGGTCACCACAGGAACACTGTAGCCTAAATGTATTTGTTGTCAACAAAGCATCTATTCTCTGTGTTGACCCCACTCAAGATGTTTTTCAAAGCAAAGGTTTATTTTTAGCCTTAGAGCTAATGTTGAGATGTTATTAAGCCCAGATTTTGGTGTATTGTGTAATCATTTGCCTGGTGTAAATGATAATATTAATATTATTAATTTAATGTTCCACTTTCCACTTATTTATAGTATTTTTATTTGTTTGCTGCATTATGTTTACTCAATAAATTTGTAAACAAGATCATTCAATATGTGCAACTGCTCTTTCATTAGTATTTGGCCTGTGTGAATTTCTGGACTGTTACTCTAAGAGAATGAAACTACTGAGTGTTTCACAGATTAATGATTATTTCATTCTCATAATCTTTTTTTTTTTTTTTTTCAATGATTGAATGAGAGGGGTCACATAATATAAGCTACATACACTCACCTAAAGGATTATTAGGAACACCATACTAATACTGTGTTTGACCCCCTTTCGCCTTCAGAACTGCCTTAATTCTACGTGGCATTGATTCAACAAGGTGCTGAAAGCATTCTTTAGAAATGTTGGCCCATATTGATAGGATAGCATCTTGCAGTTGATGGAGATTTGTGGGATGCACATCCACATCATAAAGGGATGGACACGGTCAGAAACAATGCTCAGGTAGGCCGTGGCATTTAAACGATGCCCAATTGGCACTAAGGGGCCTAAAGTGTGCCAAGAAAACATCCCCCACACCATTACACCACCACCACCAGCCTGCACAGTGGTAACAAGGCATGATGGATCCATGTTCTCATTCTGTTTACGCCAGATTCTGACTCTACCATCTGAATGTCTCAACAGAAATCGAGACTCATCAGACCAGGCAACATTTTTCCAGTCTTCAACTGTCCAATTTTGGGGGGGGACACAAGTTTGGAATATATTCAATCACTGCAGACGGTTTAAAACAGTTGCCACAATAATATTTGACATGTACCAGCTTATTAATATTAATACAAAAGTTTGAGCTTGTGTGTCATATTTATATTGTATGTATACAGTATCCATAAATGTACACACATTCACACACAACCACCACACATACTAGTAACAGTAGTCACTTAAAAATACAATCACTATATTATTAGCAGGATGATAGCATATGCAGTCAGGGCTGCATTAAGACCTCACTGGACCCCGGGGCTATGAGTTACTGCAGGGCCCCCCGTCACAATAATAATAATAATAATTATATATATATATATATATATATATATATACAGTGGGGAGAACAAGTATTTGATACACTGCCGATTTTGCAGGTTTTCCTACTTACAAAGCATGTAGAAGTCTGTAATTTTTATCATAGGTACACTTCAACTGTGAGAGACGGAATCTAAAACAAAAATCCAGAAAATCACATTGTATGATTTGAACATTGTATTGATGACTGTTTGAGCTCGTTACCTGTATAAAAGAGACCTGTCCACACACTCAATCAAACAGACTCCAACCTCTCCACAATGGCCAAGACCAGAGAGCTGTGTAAGGACATCAGGGATAAAATTGTAGACCTGCACAAGGCTGGGATGGGCTACAGGACAATAGGCAAGCAGCTTGGTGAGAAGGCAACAACTGTTGGTGCAATTATTAGAAAATGGAAGAAGTTCAAGATGACGGTCAATCTCCCTCGGTCTGGGGCACCATGAAAGATCTCACCTCATGGGGCATCAATGATCATGAGGAAGGTGAGGGATCAGCCCAGAACTACACGGCAGGACCTGGTCAATGACCTGAAGAGAGCTGGGACCACAGTCTCAAAGAAAACCATTAGTAACACACTACGCCGTCATGGATTAAAATCCTGCAGCGCACGCAAGGTCCCCCTGCTCAAGCCAGCGCATGTCCAGGCCCGTCTGAAGTTTGCCAATGATCATCTGGATGATCCAGAGGAGGAATGGGAGAAGGTCATGTGGTCTGATGAGACAAAAATAGAGCTTTTTGGTCTAAACTCCACTCGCCGTGTTTGGAGGAAGAAGAAGGATGAGTACAACCCCAAGAACACCATCCCAACCGTGAAGCATGGAGGTGGAAACATCATTCTTTGGGGATGCTTTTCTGCAAAGGAGACAGGACGACTGCACCGTATTGAGGGGAGGACGGATGGGGCCATGTATCGCGAGAACTTGAATAACAACCTCCTTCCCTCAGTAAGAGCATTGAAGATGGGTCGCGGCTGGGTCTTCCAGCATGACCACGACCCGAAACACACAGCCAGGGCAACTAAGGAGTGGCTCCATAAGAAGCATCTCAAGGTCCTGGAGTGGCCTAGCCAGTCTCCAGACCTGAACCCAATAGAAAATCTTTGGAGGGAGCTGAAAGTCTGTATTGCCCAGCGACAGCCCCGAAACCTGAAGGATCTGGAGAAGGCCTGTATGGAGGAGTGGGCCTGCTGCAGTGTGCTGCAGTGTGTGCAAACCTGGTCAAGAACTACAGGAAACGTATGATCTCTGTAACTGCAAACAAAGGTTTCTGTACCAAATATTAAGTTCTGCTTTTCTGATGTATCAAATACTTATGTCATGCAATAAAATGCAAATTAATTACTTAATCATACAATGTGATTTTCTGGATTTTTGTTTTAGATTCCGTCACTCACAGTTGAAGAGTACCTATGATAAAAATTACAGACTTCTACATGCTTTGTAAGTGGGCAAACCTGCAAAATCGGCAGTGTATCAAATACTTGCTCTCCCCACTGTATATATATACATATATATATATATATATATATATATCACAATATAGTTACTTTTGCTTTAAATAAGATTTTTTTTTACATATCAAAATTTTTGATGCACTAAAATTTCATATTTCTTGTTACCAATTTCAGTATCACAAAAAATACTAGCCTAAGACAAGGCTTAAACAGGCTTAATGAAGACAAGTAAACAGTCACAAATTACAATAGAGCAAAGATACATAAGAAATTGACCTACCTGAAAAACTTAAAACACTAAATAAGAAATATTGGTAACACTTTACAATATGGGTGCACTAATATGCATTAATTCATACTTACCTAATGCACAGATAATCATATGTTAATGTATGACTCATGAAGAACTAAACCATTAATGAATTATTACTGCATCAGAAACTAATAAAATATTCAATATGATTAATAGATTAAGTAATATATGAATTGTTATTAATTAAATGTGTCATAATGTATTAATTCCTTAATAACGTAATAGTAAATTAATGTTAATGTTAATTAATGCATTCATTTACATGATTAGTTAATACTATAGGTTATTAAGGAATTAATTCATGAAGACACATTTAACTAGTAGCAATTCGTATATTACTTAATCTATTAATCACATAGGTAAAACTTTAGAATAATGGTCCGTCATTAATAGGTAACTATGCAGGAAGTAATGCAGGACTAATGAGTAGTACTACATTAAAACTTCAGCTACTACTATTAACTAATATAGAAACAAGCTTAACTAATCAGTAAGTAATATCGAATTTAGGATAATGCATTTATTAGGTAATCAATAATTACTGAATGAGATTGGCATCACTAAGAACTAATAGGTAACTATGACAAATTATAAAGAATTACTAATGAATTACTAATCACAACATTAGCGTGTCTGAGATGTGAGCAATTGTCTTTACTCTCAACGTGGTCATAAAATGCATCACTCATTACTCAAGTGTTACCTAGTCATTCTTCAAGGACTACTAGTGATCTGGACCATTATTTTAAAGTGAAAAAGATGTTTTTCACTTCAAAATAATGGTCCAGATCACTAGTAGTTCCTGCATAGTGACTAGGTAACACTTGAGCAATGAGTGATGCATTTTATGACTTTATTCAGAGTAAAAAAGATGACTGATTCACATAATAATGTTCTTTATAATTTGTCACTTAGTTAATAGTTATTAATGAGGCTAATCTCATTCAGTAATTATTGCTTACTTAACAAGGAACTATCTCCAAAATTTGATATTACTTACTGATTAGTTAAGCTTGTTTCTATATTAGTTGATAGTAGTAGCTGAAGTGTTAATGTAGTACTACTCATTAGTCCTGCATTACTTCCTGCATACTTACTTATTAATGACGGACCATTATTCTAAAGTGTTACCATCATATAGAATCTGTATTAATTGCTGATGCAATAATAATTAATTAATGGTTTAGTTCTTCATGAGTCATACATTAACATATGATTATCTGTGCATTAGTTAAGTGTGAATTAATGCATATTGGTGCACCCATATTGTAAAGTGTTACTGAAATATTATATTGTATAAAGTACAAATACACAGGATAGTTTTAACTGTATTAATTCAATATACATACATTCTTAATTATTTTACAAATCTGATTCAGTCAAGGACAGTGAGTGATTTTGTTTCTGATGTTACCATTATTGACACAAATGACATAAGCAGCTATATTAGGAGGCTTTAGACTCTAAAGTTTAGAGGGATAGTTCACACAAAAATGAAAATTCTGTCATCATTTACTTTCCCTCAAGTTGTTCTAAACATGTATGAATTAATTTCTTCTGTTAAACACAAAATAAGATATTTTGAAGTATATTGGTAACCAAACAGTTGCTGGACCCCATTGACTTTCATAGTATGAAAAAAATATAGGCTAGTATAGGAGTCAATGGGGAACAACTTAAGGGTGAGTAAATCATGATCGATTTTTCATTTTGGAGTGAACTATACCTTTAAGACCTCATTAATACCAGGATCTCATATATAGCCTACTACTACACATGCTTCATCTTAAACTGTTAACGTTTATTTAAGACACAAATGACTAAGTTTACGAGGACACTCGCAAAGACGGTGATTTTGACACATACTATATGTATTTGAACGTTCAAGCACAAGGCACGAAGTAGAACTCAACTTTAGTAAGGCGCTGTACGAGGTGCGCCGCGCGTATCAGGCTTAACTTAACACGCGCATTTACCTAAATGAATTCTCCCTCGCTGCTTAATGTGTCTGAATTGTTTAAAAACAATGCTTAAAAAGCGTTTAAATGATAAGCTTACATGATGACGGCGCAACACGATTGAAATATTTTAACCGGGTTATCGCCCACGCCTTAAGCTAATATATAGGCTAGAGTTTGTTCAAACATAAAAAGCATTATACATCCATCAAGTTTATAATCAAACTAACCTTAAATCGGTGGGGACGATGACGCTGTGGTTTTATCTGCTTCATGTGCCCGTCAACTTGCTGTTCCACAACTTCCACTCAATCAACAGCTTTAGTAAAATGACCTGGTAGCTGGGGATTTTACTAACTCGATCTCTGCTCTTTGTCTTTTAGGTTTTTCCTTTTCTGAGCCCCTCTCTCACTTTTTTTTTTATTTTATTTTTTTAGAATAGCTGACATTTATACCTATCGAAGATCGTTCTTTGCGTGACCATTTTCAGATTAGTCTACACTAGAACGAAGTGAAGAGTGTGGAGGTGATTGGAGGATGCGGACATCCTAATAAAGGCGCAGCGATCACCAAGTCACATATAGAATAAATGCATTTGATTTGTAAACCAAACTCAAAGTTGACGACTCAGCGTGTTGAGGCTTTGGCGATCGGCGCTACCGATAGCAAGTCAATCTACTCCTTGCTCGGGCCCTGGGGCTTCAGCCCCGCCTAGTCCTGTTGTTAATGCGGCCCTGTATGCAGTGTGGTATAATGCCACATATCCACAGAATGCAAATTAAATCGTGAATACCATGTGACCACTCACATACAATATATGCAAAGCAGGGGCGGTTCTAGACCCTTTTTAAAACTATCAGCTATCAAAATGTATTATTTATTTATTAAAATAAAAAATGAAAATAACTAAAAATGACAGGACATGTCGATAAGAAAAAAGTTTTAAGTTTTTATTATCGTTGCTATTCTGTGCGTGCGTGATAGCCCACCGTTAGAAGTGCAACGGCGGCTTGTGCTGCATGTCAGCCGGAGGCGGGAGACAATGTCAAAAAATCACTTTCATGAGACGTTTCGTGACGTCATAGAAGCTATTTTCTCTGATTTTAAAAATTGTTTAGCTTGCATTAATGCATGTAATCTGTACAATGTCTACGGACATTTGCCATGATATGAAACATCAAACTAGAAACTAATTTAGTTTACAATTAAGTATTCGTAATTGTTTTCAATTTAGTTAAATCGTGGTGGCTATGATTTACTAAAAATGAGGGAATAAGTTGTGAGAACGAATCTTCGTACTGTAGTTAAAACGGCAGTAGCTATGTAACTTTTTTGTGTTCAAAATGTACAATCATAATCCATTTTCAAAACCGTGTTCTTGTCTTATCCTGAATCACTACGGTACACATATAATAAGTGTTTATATTCGGAGTATTTTAGTCCGGTTCGGGTCGCACCGCTGCGGAGTATCACAGTACCTGCGTGACTGTCTTAGACATAAACAGAGAGAAGTAGCTCCGGCTACAATGTTCTTCCGCAAGACGCATGCAGTTCTGTTTAGAGCGCCAAAAGTTACGGACTGCAGCTTTAATAATCATCATTCAGTATACAATTCATCATTGCTTGGTCACGCTTTGCAAACTGAAGCAATTTAGTTTTTTGTTGACTGTCATAAAATGATACATTTCTTGAATACAAAGTCTATATTTTTTGCATTTAGTTAGCTAACAGTAATACGGGTTGATGATAATAATGAGATGGTGACTAACTAAAAAGACTAACACTATAGTGAAATTTCATGATTGTCAAAACCAACTTTGGTAGCTACTACAGAAAAAAATATTAATGCAAATAAATAATTTATTCATAAATAAATGTAAAAATAATGGCCTTGGTTTAAATAAGTAAATATGAGTAAAAAAGATAAAAATAAAGACTTTATAAGCAATAAAACAAAGACTGCAAAGTTTTTAGTTATAGGTTTATTTAAGCTAAAGTAATTCAGCCATGAGCACTAATTCTGTCTTTATCTTGTGCACAGAGATTACATTGGTTCTTCACATATGTGATTGTTTGCATTTATATTTGCTATCGACATTCTGCAATACACAGACACAGCATTAGGTAGCGAGAGCTAAGCCCCCCTAAGGACAAAATCCTAGAACCGCCCCTGATGCAAAGACATGTTTATTTTGGCATAATAAAAAAATATAAATGAGAATCTCAAGATAAACAAGCGGTTCACATACTTTTTCTTGCAACTGTATATATACAGTGGGGAGAACAAGTATTTGATACGCTGCCGATTTTGCAGGTTTTCCTACTTACAAAGCATGTAGAAGTCTGTAATTTTTATCATAGGTACACTTCAACTGTGAGAGACGGAATCTAAAACAAAAATCCAGAAAATCACATTGTATGATTTTTAAATAATTAATTTGCATTTTATTGCATGACATAAGTATTTGATCACCTACCAACCAGTAAGAATTCCGGCTCTCACAGACCTGTTCGTTTTTCTTTAAGAAGCCCTCCTGTTCTCCACTCATTATCTGTATTAACTGCACCTGTTTGAACTCGTTACCTGTATAAAAGACACCTGTCCACATACTCAATCAAACAGACTCCAACCTCTCCACAATGGCCAAGACCAGAGAGCTGTGTAAGGACATCAGGGATAAAATTATAGACGGCAACAACTGTTGGCGCAATTATTAGAAAATGGAAGAAGTTCAAGATGACGGTCAATCTCCCTCGGTCTGGGGCACCTTGCAAGATCTCACCTCGTGGGGCATCAATGATCATGAGGAAGGTGGGGGATCAGCCCAGAACTAAACGGCAGGACCTGGTCAATGACCTGAAGAGAGCTGGGACCACAGTCTCAAAGAAAACCATTAGTAACACACTACGCCGTCATGGATTAAAATCCTGCAGCGCACGCAAGGTCCCCCTGCTCAAGCCAGCGCATGTCCAGGCCCGTCTGAAGTTTGCCAGTGACCATCTGGATGATCCAGAGGAGGAATGAGAGAAGGTCATGTGGTCTGATGAGACAAAAATAGAGCTTTTTGGTCTAAACTCCACTCGCCGTGTTTGGAGGAAGAAGAAGGATGAGTACAACCCCAAGAACACCATCCCAACCGTGAAGCATGGAGGTGGAAACATCATTCTTTGGGAATGCTTTTCTGCAAAGGGGACAGGACGACTGCACCGTATTGAGGGGAGGATGGATGGGGCCATGTATCGCAAGATCTTGGCCAACAACCTCCTTCCCTCAGTAAGAGCATTGAAGATGGGTCGTGGCTGGGTCTTCCAGCATGACAACGACCTGAAACACACAGCCAGGGCAACTAAGGAGTGGCTCCGTAAGAAGCATCTCAAGGTCCTGGAGTGGCCTAGCCAGTCTCCAGACCTGAACCCAATAGAAAATCTTTGGAGGGAGCTGAAAGTCCGCATTGCCCAGCGACAGCCCAGAAACCTGAAGGATCTGGAGAAGGTTTGTATGGAGGAGTGGGTCAAAATCCCTGCTGCAGTGTGTGCAAACCTGGTCAAGAACTACAGGAAACGTATGATCTCTGTAATTGCAAACAAAGGTTTCTGTACCAAATATTAAGGTCTGCTTTTCTGATCAAATACTTATGTCATGCAATAAAATGCAAATTAATTACTTAAAAATCATACAATATGATTTTCTGGATTTTTGTTTTAGATTCCATCACTCACAGTTGAAGAGTACCTATGATAAAAATTACAGACTTCTACATGCTTTGTAAGTGGGCAAACCTGCAGAATCGGCAGTGTATCAAATACTTGTTCTCCCCACTGTAACTAATGAAAATTATTAGTAATAGAATAATACAAACCCGATTCCAAAAAAGTTGGGACACTGTACAAATTGTGAATAAAAAAGGAATGCAATAATTTACAAATCTCATAAACTTATATGTTATTCACAGTAGAATATAGATAACATATCAAATGTTGAAACTGAGACATTTTGAAATGTCATGCCAAATATTGGCTCATTTTGGATTTCATGAGAGCTACACATTCCAAAAAAGTTGGGACAGGTAGCAATAAGAGGCCGGAAAAGTTAAATGTACATATAAGGAACAGCTGGAGGACCAATTTGCAACTTATTAGGTCAATTGGCAACATGATTGGGTATAAAAAGAGCCTCTCAGAGTGGCAGTGTCTCTCAGAAGTCAAGATGGGCAGAGGATCACCAATTCCCCCAATGCTGCGGCGAAAAATAGTGGAGCAATATCAGAAAGGAGTTTCTCAGAGAAAAATTGCAAAGAGTTTGAAGTTATCATCATCTACAGTGCATAATATCATCCAAAGATTCAGAGAATCTGGAACAATCTCTGTGCGTAAGGGTCAAGGCCGGAAAACCATACTGGATGCCCGTGATCTTCGGGCCCTTAGACGGCACTGCATCACATACAGGAATGCTACTGTAATGGAAATCACAACATGGGCTCAGGAATACTTCCAGAAAACATTGTTGGTGAACACAATCCACCGTGCCATTCGCCGTTGCCGGCTAAAACTCTATAGGTCAAAAAAGAAGCCATATCTAAACATGATCCAGAAGCGCAGGCGTTTTCTCTGGGCCAAGGCTCATTTAAAATGGACTGTGGAAAACTGTTCTGTGGTCAGACGAATCAAAATTTGATGTTCTTTTTGGAAAACTGGGACGCCATGTCATCCGGACTAAAGAGGACAAGGACAACCCAAGTTGTTATCAGCGCTCAGTTCAAAAGCCTGCATCTCTGATGGTATGGGGTTGCATGAGTGTGTGTGGCATGGGCAGCTTACACATCTGGAAAGGCACCATCAATGCTGAAAGGTATATCCAAGTACTAGAACAACATATGCTCCCATCCAGACGTCGTCTCTTTCAGGGAAGACCTTGCATTCTCCAACATGACGATGCCAGACCACATACTGCATCAATTACAACATAATGGCTGCGTAGAAGAAGGATCTGGGTACTGAAATGGCCAGCCTGCAGTCCAGATCTTTCACCCATAGAAAACATTTGGCGCATCATAAAGAGGAAAATGCGACAAAGAAGACCTAAGACAGTTGAGCAACTAGAAGCCTGTATTAGACAAGAATGGGACAACATTCCTATTCCTAAACTTGAGCAACTTGTCTCCTCAGTCCCCAGACGTTTGCAGACTGTTATAAAAAGAAGAGGGGATGCCACACAGTGGTAAACATGGCCTTGTCCCAAATTTTTGAGATGTGTTGATGCCATGAAATTTAAAATCAACTTATTTTTCCCTTAAAATGATACATTTTCTCAGTTTAAACATTTGATATGTCATCTATGTTGTATTCTGAATAAAATATTGAAATTTGAAACTTCCACATCATTGCATTCTGTTTTTATTCACAATTTGTACAGTGTCCCAACTTTTTTGGAATCGGGTTTGTATATAATATTTCTAAAAAAAAAGTGTGTGTAAATATGACAGAGAACTGAGCTGCTATTTTAAATAAATGATGTAATAAAGATCTAATATTGCGAATATGTCAGGTTGTGTAAGAACAACTTACAAAATTGTCTCAGGATCTGCAAATTTCTAACAAATTTCCTAATAATTTCTTGCTCACCAGTTTGTTAGTTACACAACCCAAATACAAACTTGCACGTCAATGCACTGACACACAAACACACTGGTTAAAAAAAGTGACCTCGTTATATTGTAATCTTTATTATACTTTTTACAAATCAAATGCATTTTCCAATACAACTCCACCCACAGGATACAGACATTACAGTGCACCATAAAAGTGTCAAAACTATTTCTGATGAAATCAATATGTTTGATATTTTGCCCTATATGGTCATGCTTTCTATAGCAATATACTTTAAAATCAGTTAAAGCAGAAAAATAGTACGTATACATATGGATTAGCGTTCCAAACCTCTTGATGGTTGTTTATGAAAAAAATTCTGTGGGGCAAACATGCATGTGAAGTGACAAGACTAAACCTCAACTGGGATGCACTTGTCCTGAAGTGTTATATCATGAAACAAAAACTCAAACAAGCGTTCCTTGCCCTTGGCATCCACTAAATCTGAAAATCTGAAACTGACTAAAGAAACAATTTAAGTAAACAACATGTGAAGTCTCATAAGCAAACTGTGGCTCATTAATGTGAAAACACTGACACTGATCCACTGATGGAAGGCAGATGTAAATAAGCTTTTACATTTGAATTCTGAAATGCTGTTATTTCCTGGTTTGCCTTGTTGTCCAATTATGTGCAATTAAGCATCTGTGTTATTATGTTGTTGAAAGTGATGTTATGCCTGTTTGTGATCAGGTTTCGTCTTTCGCTCCTGATGAAATAATTAAAAAGGATGTTGCATTTGTGTCGGAAGTGTCTCAGACACAAGAATGTCTTAACACAATTAAGCTTTACTGTGTATCTCTGTGTACTAAATGTTCAGATTTGTCCCACTATGGCTCTATGCAGTCTGAATGTACCTATAAACTGAGTTTGTTCAATTAAAAAAAAATATTATACTTTCCCCTATACCTTATTCTGTATTCTAAATGTATTTATAAAATAAACAGCTAATTTTATTTATGTCCTTATACAGGCAGTCACCACCCCAACTGTAGCCGCTGATTCATTATCAAGCGTATTGAGAGGAAATGAATTTTCATGTCCAAAATAGAGACATGCTTTATACGAGATACTTTTAGTTATGACAGAAGTGTTTCCTGTTTCAGTTTTTTGCAGTTTATTAATGTACTGATGCATTTGTTGATGTGTATATCAGGAAAATGTGGTGATATCAAATATATTGTGAGTGTTTTACATTATGTGATGTCTGTGTGTGACAACATTCCTAAAAACGCATATAGATACACAGCAGTGATTGAAATTAGGAAATTAGCATATGATTGTGTTTTTTTGCATAACTTTAGAACACTCTCACATCCTCATTTTCAAAGCACCATTAGGCAACTTTTATGAACATCAATAGCTGATGGCTTCAGCATTTTTTGCAGAAACTAGAGCAATTTATGGCCATGTTTGGATTAGGATTTCCTTTGCCTCTGGGCCCTAAACTACTCATGTCAACACAGCGCAGACTAACATGAATACACTTGTGCAACATTGAGTTTTGTGAGTTTATAGAGCTGCATTAAGACACCTGTATGTAGGTCTATATGTCATTCCAACGCAATCTCATGGCAAATTGTAACTACGTTTTGGTGAATTGGTGGCTAATTCGTATTAATTCGTGGAATCTCATTCTTATGTTTTTGTACGATCTGCTTACGCCCCAGTGACGGGCATTTAGGGGTGGACCCTCATGCTTATTTTCTTCTAATAATTGTACGTTTTGCCACCTTGTAACATTGTTGCATTTTCCCGTGAGATCAGATTGATCATTCAGCTTCATTTCAGTTTATGGTTTTTCCAAAATTTACTTACACAGAGTAACTTTACATCCATCCATTGTACATTCAAAAATAAATAAAAAATACGAAAACATCCTTTGGAAAACCAACATATAAATATAATTTCTTTTATATTAAATTTATTATATCTAGTACATTTATGTTATAATGGTTTATTAATAATTACACTATATAAGTGCAATTACATATATCAATTGCTAAAATATGTATGTGTGTATTTATTTATTTATTTAGCATAAATACATTTATACTCATATAGCCAATTTCTAAAATCATATACTATTCATTCATTCATTCATTTATTCATCCATTTATTCATTCATACGTGCATTTATAGTCCTATAGCTAATTGCTAAAAAATATTTATTTATTTATATTTCTTGTACATTTATACTCATATAGCCAACTGCTAAAGATATATATTATTTATTTATTTTCCATGAATATATTTATACTCTTATAGCAACTGCTAAATATATATATATACTATTTATTTATTCACTTTTCATTTACATAAATACAGTCATATTCATATAGCCTATTTCGCATATATATATATGTTTATTAAATGATATTTATATTAAAGATACTTAAAAAGATATGTTCATTTATTTTAAGAAACTAGATAAAAGACAAGACAGTGTTTGTTGTCATCTTTTGTGTCTTCCAGCTCAATGTGAGGTTGCTGGAAAGCCCCTTATTTTTTGAATGGACAAAAAAAAAAATCACTCCTTTCAGTGGGCAAGTGTTTGGTAAGTGGGAGTGCTAAAATGACCGACGGGAGGCGGGTGGGTGCTCAGTGACTAATCTCTGAGGTGCACATAAATACTGCCTTCAGGGCACAAGAGAAGATACAAATCAGGAGGAGAAGACACAACAAGACTGCATGCGCTTTGTCTCTCCACTTGTTTTTCTAGTTTTGAGTCTGTTTTCTTATCAAAGTTTACTTTTTTAGAAGTTTTGATTCTTGACTTGAAACTCTAAACATGAGACTTGGAGTCGTGGTGTTTCTGGTTCTTGGAACCTGTTCTTTAAGAGCTTGGTGCGTGCCACTCAAATCTGTGTATGTGACGTTTCCTGGAGATGTGATAAAGAACATGACGGACACACAGCTGGCAGATGTGAGTATATCAAGTTTTAGTTCATGGTTTTTATGATATGGATATCTACTTTCAGTCCTCTATTTTTAAAATAGTACAAATGCAGTTTTATTATTCTAAAAGAATACCTTTCGGTATAAATATTTGACTCCAGGAGTACCTGAAGCGTTACGGCTACATAGATGTTCTCCAGAAGAGCGGACTGCAGGCAGTCGTGTCCACTTCTAAAGCTCTGAAGAAGCTCCAGCGGCAGCTCGGGCTGGAGGAGACTGGGTCGCTTGACCAAACCACCGTTGATGCCATGAAGCAGCCTCGCTGTGGGGTCCCAGACATCCGCAACTATCAGACTTTCGAAGGAGACCTGAAGTGGGATCACACTGATGTTACATACAGGTGGGATATTATCTGCACCAAACCTTTGACTACAACACTTTTAAATCTCATAGGTTTGTGATGAACATGTTCTAATCTATTGCCTTGTTTTGACTTGATTTGGCAGGATTTTGAACTATTCACCAGACATGGAAGCCTCTTTGATCGATGATGCTTTTGCCAGAGCTTTCAAAGTCTGGAGTGACGTTACCCCTCTGACGTTCACACGCCTCTATGACGGCACTGCTGACATCATGATCTCCTTTGGGAAAGCAGGTGAGTTGAGTTTTTGTAATGAATAAAAGTATTACGATTAAACACTTGGACTTCTGAGAAGGTTTGAATGAGCTGCTGTTTTTGTTTCAGATCACGGAGATCCTTACCCTTTTGATGGGAAAGATGGACTTCTGGCTCACGCCTATCCTCCAGGTGAGGGAGTGCAAGGAGATGCCCATTTTGATGATGATGAATACTGGACCCTTGGATCTGGACCTGGTGAGTGTGATTCTTACTTGATTCGCATTTCAATACACCCCAATTTCACAGTATGAATGAACAGCAGTGGCTTTAATATATAAATAGTTTAAATATCATGTAGCTTCATACAGTTTCATAGGGGGCATAGTGGGACAATAGCTCCCTCTATAGTTTTGAGTGTATAGTAACAGTTAGAGTGTGTCCTAAAACAGGGGTTGTCAAACTGGGATAATATTTAAAATATTTGCTTTGGGTTACATCCAATAACCATAAAAAAGCCAATTACTTAAATTTGAATATAATATCACACTTAATATTTTTCATATACTGTATATTATAAATGAGTTCTTATGTATATTTTAAATATTTGCTTTGAGTTCTATCCAATAAAAATAAAAAAGCCAGTTACTTAATTTTGGAAACATATTGTCTTTATATTATCACACTTAATATTTCTGATACATAGAATAAATGAGTCATTATTTGTTAAAATGTATAGCTCTGTTTTTAAACTGTTCTGGAGTAATATTTTAAATATTTGCCTTGGATTCTATACATAACAATAAAAAAAACAGATTATTTAATTTTGGAAACATATTGTCTTTATAATATCACACTTAATATTTCTCATATATAGTATAAATGAGTCCTTATATATTAAAAAAAATAATAATAAAGCTCAGGTCCCTCACATGGGGATCATCATATACACTCACCTAAAGGATTATTAGGAACACCATACTAATACTGTGTTTGACCCCCTTTCGCCTTCAGAACTGCCTTAATTCTACGTGGCATTGATTCAACAAGGTGCTGAAAGCATTCTTTAGAAATGTTGGCCCATATTGATAGGATAGCATCTTGCAGTTGATGGAGATTTGTGGGATGCACATCCAGGGCACGAAGCTCCCGTTCCACCACATCCCAAAGATGCTCTATTGGGTTGAGATCTGGTGACTGTGGGGGCCATTTTAGTACAGTGAACTCATTGTCATGTTCAAGAAACCAATTTGAAATGATTCGAGCTTTGTGACATGGTGCATTATCCTGCTGGAAGTAGCCATCAGAGGATGGGTACATGGTGGTCATAAAGGGATGGACATGGTCAGAAACAATGCTCAGGTAGGCCGTGGCATTTAAACGATGCCCAATTGGCACTAAGGGGCCTAAAGTGTGCCAAGAAAACATCCCCCACACCATTACACCACCACCACCAGCCTGCACAGTGGTAACAAGGCATGATGGATCCATGTTCTCATTCTGTTTACGCCAAATTCTGACTCTACCATCTGAATGTCTCAACAGAAATCGAGACTCATCAGACCAGGCAACATTTTTCCAGTCTTCAACTGTCCAATTTTGGTGAGCTCGTGCAAACTGTAGCCTCTTTTTCCTATTTGTAGTGGAGATGAGTGGTACCCGGTGGGGTCTTCTGCTGTTGTAGCCCATCTGCCTCAAGGTTGTGCGTGTTGTGGCTTCACAAATGCTTTGCTGCATACCTCGGTTTTAACGAGTGGTTATTTCAGTCAAAGTTGCTCTTCTATCAGCTTGAATCAGTCGGCCCATTCTCCTCTGACCTCTAGCATCAACAAGGCATTTTCGCCCACAGGACTGCCGCATACTGGATGTTTTTCCCTTTTCACACCATTCTTTGTAAACTCTAGAAATGGTTGTGCGTGAAAATCCCAGTAATTGAGCAGATTGTGAAATACTCAGACCGGCCCGTCTGGCACCAACAACCATGCCACACTCAAAATTGCTTAAATCACCTTTCTTTCCCATTCTGACATTCAGTTTGGAGTTCAGGAGATTGTCTTGACCAGGACCACACCCCTAAATGCATTGAAGCAACTGCCATGTGATTGGTTGATTAGATAATTGCTTTAATGAGAAATTGAACAGGTGTTCCTAATAATCCTTTAGGTGAGTGTATTTAAGTTATATAAATTTTTGGAGTAGACAATGACATTGATGTGTCTCCTTCAGCCATTCAAACCCGCTATGGCAATGCAGATGGTGCAATGTGTCACTTCCCCTTCCTGTTTGAGGGAACATCCTACTCCACCTGCACCACCGAGGGCCGCACAGATGGTCTCCCCTGGTGCGCAACCACTGCAGACTACGACAAGGACAAGAAATTTGGCTTCTGTCCCAGTGAGCGTAAGTGTTCCAGTAATGATTTCATGGGGCTTTAATTTCAAAACAGACATTTAAACTGACTCCTTTGCTCTTAATATATGGAATTAATGTGAGAGTATTTCAGCAAGCACAAGTGTTTATTCTTTTGAGCATGTCTAACATTCCGTCTCTGTTTTCCCACAGTTCTCTTCACATTTGGTGGGAACAGCAATGAAGCACCATGTGTTTTCCCCTTCGTGTTTCAGGGAGTAAAATATGACTCGTGCACCACAGATGGACGAACTGATGGGTATCGTTGGTGTGCCACTACAGCTAACTTTGACACTGATACCCAGTATGGATTCTGCCCTAACAGAGGTGAGCAGCTCTCATACCTTCAGACTAGCAAATATGCAAGAATAATATGTTCTCAAAGTTTCAGCAGCTCACAATCAGATTTTATTTTTTTTCACAAACACAGCATATGTCTATCTATCATCTTTTATAATATAATATTTTCCCCTCACAGATACAGCTGTGATTGGTGGAAATTCAGAAGGCGAGCCATGCCAGTTTCCTTTCACCTTCTTGGGACAGACATACACTTCCTGCACCAGTGAAGGCCGTAGTGATGGAAAACTCTGGTGTGCAACTACCAGCAACTATGACACAGATAAAAAATGGGGATTTTGCCCTGATAGGGGTAAGTGATACTCATCTCCTTAAGACACTATAAAAATATGAAAGTGAGACATTAGCTAACATGCCTTTTCTCTCATAGGATACAGTCTGTTTCTGGTGGCTGCTCATGAGTTTGGACATGCACTTGGTTTGGACCACTCCAACATCAAAGACGCTCTGATGTATCCCATGTACAAATATATAGAGGATTTCTCCTTGAATCAGGATGATGTTGAAGGCATTCAGTATCTCTATGGTATTTATCCACTTAAATAATCCATCATTCACTGATTGTTAAGTGTACTATGCATGTTCTTATTTAAGATTCAAGAATTTGGTCTTGAAACTTAAGGGTCTTGTACAATTCTGGTTTTATAGGACCTAAAACTGGCCCTAATCCCACTCCTCCAAAACCAAAGACCACCACTTCCTCTCCGATTGTGCCAACTAAACCCACCCCAAGTGAGAAAACAACCACTGTTTCCACCACAACACATGTAGACCCATCACAGGATGCCTGCCAAATCAAGGAATTTGATGCCATCACTGAAATCCAGAAAGAGCTTCATTTCTTCAAGGATGGGTATGAGCTGTTATTCTACATACTGACATTAACTTGCAAACACAACTAAAGCACTTAATCAATTCTCCAATACATGTTTCTACATCTTCTACATCTAATTTTTTACATCTAAGGCACTACTGGAAGATCTCAAGCAGTAGAGAACGCAAAGGCCCTTTCTTGGTATCAGAGAAGTGGCCTGCTCTGCCAGCCGTCATTAACAGTGCCTTTGAGGACCCGCTCACCAAAAAGATCTACTTCTTTGCAGGTACTTATGTAGGCCGAGCACTGTAGATGTGATATATAACATCTACTTCTTTGCAGCATATGTTGAAGTTCAGATATATAACAGTGCTGTATTTCATGCGCACAGATAAACAGTTCTGGGTTTATACTGGAAAAGAGGTGCTTGGACCACGTAAAATCGAAAAGCTCGGCCTACCAAGTGACTTGGACAGAGTGGAGGGAGCTGTGCAGAGAGGAAAAGGCAAGGTGCTCCTGTTTAATGGAGAGAAATTCTGGAGGTAAGTAACTTTGCTTCAAGACTGTAACTCTAACTGATCAGAAAGTGTCAAGCATTGAGCTATAGATGGGAAATTATAATTTAATGATAATAATAATAATTGTAGTTTTTCACAGTATTCTTGTCTTGTCTCTTATTTATTGTCACAGACTCGATGTGAAGGCTCAGCTGATTGACTGTGGATACCCTCGATACACTGACTCAGTTTTTGGTGGCGTGCCCATCGATGCACATGATGTGTTCCTCTACAAGGGTAAGTGAGATTATGTTCAAATTCATTTTAAAAGTCTAAATAACTACTCTAATTTATCTGATCAAGCTAATTAAATTTGTTCTTTCTATTTTTTAATATTTTGCAGGATTCTTTTACTTCTGCCGGGAGAGTTTCTACTGGAGAATGAATGCCAGAAGGCAGGTTGACCGTGTCGGTTATGTGAAGTACGACATCCTGAAATGCTAAGAAGTGCAGTCGCTCGGCACAGTGACGACGTCCAACATCCTAACCTGATGACAGAGCCCTTTTTTAATAGGGAAACCATTTCTCTTCTGTGTAAAATGTAGTGAGGAAGAGACAGACAGAATGTATTAAACTTTAAGTCCTGTTTTGGGGATTTTGACTTTAACTGTTATAGGAGAAGAACAGTTTTAACACTGAAATTATCACAGGCACATGAAACTGGATGTTAGGCATATTTGTCTCATTGTCTGTCAGCTTTAACATGGTCTTATAATTTATTATTTCAGCTTATTATATAACTGCTTTGGCTTTATTAATTTAATGTTCCACTTTCCACTTATTTATAGTATTTTTATTTGTTTGCTGCATTATGTTTACTCAATAAATTTGTAAACAAGATCATTCAATATGTGCAACTGCTCTTTCATTAGTATTTGGCCTGTGTGAATTTTTGGACTGTTACTCTAAGAGAATGAAACTACTGAGTGTTTCACAGATTAATGATTATTTCATTCTCATAATCTTTTTTTCTTTCTTTCCATGATTGAATGAGAGGGATCACATGATATAGGCTACATATATGAAGTGAATCTATGCTATAAATATGGCACTATATACCCCACTCTATAAAGGGTTCAAGCCCGTAAGGGCTCAAACCCTATTGTAATTGTTAGGATTTTTATTATTAGGGGTTCAAGCACGTAGTGCTGATTTTTTATATGGTAAAAAACCAGCTGGCTGCAGGAAGCGTGGCCAGTACAGATGACTTTGACTTAGTCCTCTTATATTTTCCTACTTAAACGCACGTTGCCCACCGTGCTCTTTTTTCCTAAAGCCACCGGGTGGCAGTGCAGGTGCAAGGGCCCTTCCATCGCTGCTTGCAGCTTTAATTTTTATTAATTCTGTTAATGAATTAGGGGGAGATTTTGTAAGAAGGGAAATAAATACTTTTCTGATTGATGATATGGGTCAAGGTAACCATGACTAATGAATTGCAAGTCAATAAAGTTATAGCTCATTAAAAAATTCTAAATGCAGAGATACTCATCAATTTGATCACAAAGATATTTTAATTTTAATTAATTTGTCATTTAAAGCGTTTTTCCAACTGCATGCCATTGTTACTCCTATTTTTAAATCTGGAGAACATGCAGTTAGTAATTATACAGTCATAAGCATACTGCCAGTAATCTCAAAGGTTGCGCAGGAGATCGTTTCTGAACAACTGACATCCTATATTAATAGAGTTAGGTTTGGTTTACATTGTATGCAGTTGGTTTCAGAGTAAATTATTCTACTGAAACAGCTACTTTACATTTAATAGAGCAAATAAAATTTAGTTGTGTCTAGGTGCAGATCCACCATCTGATCTGGATACGGCCCGGATCCAGCTGACTACAGTAACCTCAGGATTAACAGAGAGACTAATATTAGCGTAGATGCCATTCTTCTTACGATGTAACAAGTACATTGAATGTTATGAGACGTGTTTCCAGTTCTGGTTGACCGAATTTATGCAGCCTAACAATCCTTTTTATGGATGTGGATTATAGAAATGTGATTAGATGTGAGGTTAAAGAGATGTGTTTTTAGTCTAGATTTAAACTGACAGAGAGTGTCTGCTTCTCGAACAATACTAGGAAGACTGTTCCAGAGTTTAGGTGCTAAATAGGAAAAGGATCTACAGCCTGCAGTTGATTTTCATATTCTATATATTATAAACTGGCCAGAGTTTTGAGATCGTAATAGACGTGAGGGAGTATAATGCGTTAAGAGCACGTTCAAGTACTGGGGAACTAAGCCATTTAGTGCTTTGTAAGTAATCAGCAAGATTTTAAAGTTTATACAATGTTTAATAGGGAGCCAATGCAGTGTTGACAGAACCGGGCTAATATGGTCAATAGAACCATTACAATACCATTGCATTACGATTACAATAGAACCAGCTGCATGAAGTAATCATGAGGTTAACAGAGGAGCTGTTGTTAATCAGATGAGTTGTGGTGAGATAAGCAGATGTTTTGCAAAGGAAATTTGGAACTGTCACACGTAGACATCAAAATTCAGCATGATTTACATGCTGAATTTTGCAGTTGGTTTCAGAGTAAGTTACTTTATGTAGTTCCAAAATGATATTTGTAGTTGAAGTAAAAACAGTAAAAATAACACTTAACTTACCATGCTTTTACCACAGTAACCTTAGTTTTACTGTGATGATAGGTGTAGTAAAAGGACAGTAACCACAAAACATACCATGCTTTTACCACAGTAGGCTATAGTTAGTTTTAATGTGATATTTGTTGTAAATGCACAGTAACCGCAACCCTTATCATGGTATTTGTAAATTAGTTGCGCCCCTTCTTGGAAAGTATAGTCGGCTGTCCCACACACTCAGAAATTTTATATCAATTCCATTGGATTCTTTAAAATTATTACAAATTGGGCCCTGTCTCTTCATGTTCCAGTGATACACGATGTCTCTCCATACCTCATAACCTACATCTGTTTGCAAGAGTGGAAATACTCTTTTGACTTGTCACATGACATCAGATATTCGATTATTTTGTCATAATCATAATCATTCATCAAAATATGAACTTACATCAATGTACTTATTGTGTTCATATTGTATTACAAAACACTTTTGCTGATATTGAGGTGGGATGCAACCCATCATCACTCCCAAGGCGTCAAAAACTGAAGCATGGTCAAGCGCCCCCGGCGTCACAATGAAGACGCCAAAGGCGACCCTCGGCGTCACTCTATGGACGAACTGGGAACTCCATTGCTTTCAATGGGAAACCTGTAGCGTCAAAAACAGACGCAAATTTTTTCGGCATGAAATCGCGCTGAAGAAGTATCATTCAAAACACATCGCGATATTTGGCATCAGTTCACGTGTGCCTGATGTTGGTAAGTAGTCGTAAATACAATGTCCTAATGTTTGATAGTATAATGTATTTTCTGTTTGTCGGTATTAAATCTATAGCTCCCTCATGTGCAGTCACTGCATTATATCTGTCATCTCCACTGAGTCTGTTTCATTGCTTTCTAATTCAAAACACCTTATAAACTGCTGTATAAACACTGTCTGTCACGTGACGTAGGCCTACTATAGATCTTCAATCAGTTAATCATATTCATATCAGGTTTAAAGTAGTGCAAGTGTAGTTCCAAAGTGATATTTGTAGTTGAAGCACAGTAAAAACAACACTTAACTTACCATGCTTTTACCACAGTAACCTGCTTTACTGTGATGATAGGTGTAGTAAAAGGACAGTAACCACAAAACTTACCATGCTTTTACCACAGTAGGCTATAGGTAGTTTTAATGTGATATTTGTTGTAAATGTACAGTAACCGCAACCCTTACCATGCTTTTACGACAGCATTGGTAGTTTTAATGTGATATTTGTTATAAATGCACAGTAACCACAAAACTTACCATGCTTTTACCACAGTATTGGCAGTTTTAATGTGATCTTTGTTGTAAATGCATAGTAACCACAACACTTACCATGCTTTGTTGCATGGTACAAAAATTGTAAGGTAAATCAGTACTTTTTCCTATATATAATCCTATATATTATATATAATGATATTTTCTTTTCTCTTTTTTTCAGCTGAAAAGCCTTGCGGACTCAGTTCAGTCTTGTTTGAGGAGAAGTAAACGGAGGAGACAGAAAGCTGCGAAGGTTTTGTTTTTAACCCTTTATCAAACATATTATCAAGCATTTGTTGTTTCTTAAACTTTTTTTTACAAAAACCATAGCCCAATCAGTAAGAACATAGTCTCAAAGTCTTAATAATTCATAAGATTTAACAAGTTGTCAAATTCGTATGATAGGCTACTCATACATAATCCTGCAGCTTTTACTACTACTGCTGTCATTGGCTACGGCCTCAATTTCTGTACATATTTATCGTGGTATTTGTAAATCAGTTGCACCCCTTCTTGGAAAGTAGACTGATGTCCCACACACTCAGAAATTGTATATTAATTCCATTGTATTCTTTAAAATTATTACAAATTGGGCACTGTCTGTTCATGTTCCAGTGATACATGATGTCTCTCTACACCTCATAACCTACCTCTGTTTGCAAGAGTGGAAATGCTCTTTTGACTTGTCACATGACATCAGATATTCGATTATTTTGTCATAATCAGATCAGTTACACCTCTGATAACATCCCGTTTGCATGTAAATCATATTATTTTTAAACAAATTCATATGAATATAGTTTGCTATTAAAGACATACTTTTAATCATAGAAATGCCCACATATCAGTGAACTTATGCATTTACCATTTAATTATGCAACACTCTTTACAGAAAGAAATCCTACAGTTATGTATAAACTGACAACATCATCATCAAGTCCTGTGCTGGGCATATTGGACAACAAGTGTCCTGTCCTCCAATGTATCCAATCTCTGGCCACATTCTCCACATCTTCATGGGACACCGGCATTCTTCAGGTCTTTGTGAAACATCTGTCTCCATGTCTTCCTTGGTCTTCCCTGTCCCCTGCGTCCTCCTGATGGTGTCCACTTCATAGCTGTCTTTGGGTGCTGTTGTCCAGTGAGGTGCACCCTTTGCCCTGTCACAGTTTCTGAAAGTCTTCACGTGGAGTCCCACTCCTCCTCATGATCTCTTCAATATATGCAGAACCAATATTCAAAATAGTAATTTATCTTTTTCTGTATTGTTAAAGCTTTTTGTTTTCTCTTTTCAGCTTCATAAACTGTACTTGATGTCTGCCTAATGCTTTATCAAAAAAGCATCAGTGCTCATCAGGAGTTTTGTTAAAGGACATATCTATTGCCATCCACTAGTTCTAGTCATACAGCGACTTCATTATGAAATAGACAAATGTATATTTCTGCATGTGTATATATCAGGTGTTTGAAGATCAGGAGAACAGTTTTGAGGGTAACAAACTTTTCTGCCACCAACTCCAATGGCTCAAAAGGGTCACCTGTTAGTCCCTCTAGGACGACAGAAAGATCCCATGAGGGAACTCGTGCAGGGCGGAAAGGCCTAAGCCCTTGCAGAAAACGACCAAAGAGACCAGTGGGTGACGTCCAATGGAAGCACCCTCCATCTGTATATGCTCGGCAAATATAGCTGCCACATAGACCTTCAGAGTGGCCGGAGCCGCCCCTGCCGAAAGACGACTTTGTAAGAACTCCAGTATTGAACCAATAGGGCAATAAACTGGGTCTAGATTATGTTGTGTACACCAGGAGGTAAAGCTTCCACTTGAAGGCATAAAGACGCCTCGTGGAGGGGGCTCTTGAGTTAAGAATAGTATCTGTAATCTCAGCCGAGAGACCAGAACAACTTAACGCGCCCCGCTCAGGGGCCACACCCACAACTTCCATAAGTCCAGACGGGGGTGCCGGATCATACCCTGAGCTTGAGTCAGCAGGTCTGGTCTGAGGGGAACCTTCCACGGAGGACCGACTAACAGACTGACCAGGTCTGAAAACGTCTCGGTTACGTATGTAACCCTCGTTCCCTGAAGGAGGGAACGGAGACGTACGTCGGACGTCACCGACGAATTGGGATCACTTCTGGGAGCCCCTATCAGCTTCGAGTGTATAGAGAACGGGCCAATGGCCATTGCCGTGCGAGATTTGCATCTCGCGCTCCGCCCCGCATCGCGGGTATAAAGCGGAAGCGGATGCCGCGCACATTTGTTTTTCACTGAGGAGCCGAACTAGTGACTCGGCCGTGCAGTGATGGTACAGCAACTGTAGCGACGGGAAGTACGTCTCCGTTCCCTCCTTCAGGGAACGAGGGATACATACGTAACCGAGACGTTCCCTTTCAGTCGGTCACGTTCGACGTACGTCGGACGTCACCGACGAATTGGGATCCCTATGGAAAACGCCACAGTTACTACCACTTCCAGCGCCCAGCGAAAGCCCCTCAGACCCCTGTCTGTTCGGGGCGGGGAACTCACGCAGGTAGAGTCACTGCTGCTGTTCCGCAAGACCCACTCAGCAGAGTATTGGATAACGCTGGCAAAGCGTGCCCCGAGGGGCCGCTGCGGAAGCCACATCCTACCAGTAGGGAGGTATCATGTGGAATATAGACGTATGGACTGGCCGTGGGCAGAGACCGCACAGAGACGGCAGAGCGAGCTCTGCCAAGGGAAAGACACGGGCTCGCCGTAGTAAGCCGTACCATGGAAGAATACACATATGGGACCGCCGTAGGGGTCACAACATATGGATACCCAGCCTAACACAAGTTCCACCAATGCATACGAGTGTTAGACCTGGCGTCGGACGCTCCGCCACGTCTGACTGCCGCGGGTTGCGGAAGACTCAACAGGGTTCGCCGTTCTGGGGAACTCGACTGGAGCATATCAGCGCACGTATCCGGTCCATGAGGAGGGGAATGGCGCAGCAAGCCGACACTAGAACGGGCCCTTCGGTGTTACTGGCTATTTGAAGCGAGCACGCAGGAAGAAACCGGCTCTACACGGAGGCTATAGAATCTAGCGAACGTGTTAGGTGTCGCCCAGCCCGCAGCTCTACGTATATCTGTCAGCGAGGCGCCATGCGCCAGCGCCCAGGAAGAGGCCACACTCCTGGTGGAGTGGGCCCTCAACCCGAGCGGGCAAGGCACGCCTTGGGTTTCATACGCCAAGGCGATGGCATCCACTATCCAGTGAGCCATCCTCTGCTTGGAGACAGCCTTTCCCTTCTGCTGGCCTCCGTAACAGATGAAGAGCTGTTTTGAGGTCCTGAAGCTTTGCGTTCTGTCCACGTAAGTCCGCAGAGCGCGAACGGGACAGAGAAAAGCCAGGGCTGGGTCTGCCTCCTCCGAAGGCAGCACTTGCAGGTTAACCACCTGGTCCCGAAAGGGAGTGGTGGGAACCTTGGGCACATATCCGGGCCGGGGTCTCAGGATTACATGAGAGTTACCCGCCCCGAATTCCAGGCACGATTCGTCGACCGAAAATGCCTGCAGGTCCCCTACCCTCTTGATGGAAGCCAATGCAGTCAGGAGTACTGTCTTCCAAGACAGAATTTTTAACTCTGCTGACTGCAAAGGTTCAAAGGGAGCCCTCTGCAATGCGGTTAGCACCAGAGATAAGTCCCAAGAGGGTATAGAGTGAGGGCGAGGCAGATTTAATCTCCTCGCCCCCCTCAGGAACCTGACGACCAGATCGTGCTTCCCTAAGGACTTACCATCAACCATGTCGTGATTTGCGGCGATAGCGGCAACATACACTTTGAGGGTGGAGGGAGACAGCCTTCGCTCCAACCCTTCTTGCAGGAAGGAAAGCACAGAGCTGATCGAACATCTTCGGGGGTCTTCTCGTCGAGAAGAACACCACTCGACGAACAGGTTCCACTTCAACGCGTAGAGGCGCCTCGTAGAGGGGGCTCTGGTGGAAGTGATGGTGTCTACCACAGTCTGTGGTAGGCCACCTAGAACCTCCGCGTCCCGTCCAGGGACCAGACATGGAGTTTCCAGAGGTCCGGACGCGGGTGCCACAGGGTGCCCCGTCTCTGAGTCAGGAGGTCCTTCCTCAGAGGAATGGGCCAAGGAGGTGCTGTCGCGAGGAGCACTAGTTCCGGGAACCAGGTCCGGTTGGGCCAGTATGGCGCAACTAACAAGACCTGCTCCTCATCCTCCCTGACCTTGCACATTGTCTGCGCAAGAAGGCTCACTGGGGGAAACGCATATTTGCGTAGGCCCCGGGGCCAGCTGTGTGCCAGCGCATCCGAGCCGAGGGTCCCCCCCGGTCAGGGAATAGAACAACTGGCAGTGAGACGTGTCTGGGGCGGCAAACAGGTCTACCTGTGCGGTCCCAAAGTGACTCCAGATCAGCTGGACCACCTGGGGATGGAGTCTCCACTCTCCTGGGAGCACTTGCTGTCGTGAGAGCTTGTCGGCTGCACGATTGAGCAGGCCCGGAATATGAGTGGCACGAAGCGACCTCAGATGCTTCTGACTCCAGAGGAGGAGATGGCGGGCGAGTTGTGACATGCGGCGGGAGCGTAGACCACCCTGTTTGTTGATGTACGCAACGGCCGCAGTGTTGTCCGTACTGACCAGAATGTGCAATTGCCTCGAGTTGTTAGCAGTTCGTCTTGCGCTGGGCCGCCTCAAAGGGCCGCTACGAGGCAACGTAGCGGCCCTTTGAGGCGGCCCAGCGCAAGACGAACTGCTAACAACTCGAGGCAATTGATATGCCATTTCAGTTGAGGCACCGTCCACAGACCCGAAACTGCAAGCCCGTTGTACGTGGCCCCCCAGCCGGTGGATGAGGCATCCGTGGAGACAACAGCATGCCTGGACACTTGTTCTAGGGGAACTCCTGCCCGTTGAAACGAAGGGTCCGACCACGGACTGAAGGTTTGGCGGCACTTCGGTGTTACTGAGACACGGAACGAGCCGCTCTGCCACGCCCATCTCGGGACTCGGTCGTGTAGCCAGTGTTGAAGCGGCCTCATATGAAGCAATCCGAGCAGCGTCACCGCGGCTGCGGATGCCATATGCCCCAGGAGCCTCTGAAAATGTTTCAGTGGTACCGCTGTCCTGCATTTGAACGAATTCAAGCAGTTCAACACCGACTGGACGCGCTCCTCTGTGAGTTGTGCTGTCAGATTGAGTCCAGCTCCATACCGAGAAAAGAGATCCTCTGCACGGGGCAGAGTTTGCTCTTTTCCCAGTTGACCCGAAGTCCCAACAGGCTGAGGTGACTGAGCACCATGTCCCTGTGTTCGCACAACTGCGCCCCCGCGACTGAGCCAGGATCAGCCAGTCGTCGAGGTAGTTGAGGATGCGAACACCACGCTCTCTCATGGGAGCAATGGCCGCCTCCGCGACTTTCGTGAAGACACGGGGCGAAAGGGACAGCCCGAAGGGTAGGACTCTGTACTGATATGCCCGTCCTTTGAACGCAAAGCGTAGGAACGGTCTGTGTCGAGGGAGAATCGAGACATGAAAGTACACGTCTTTCAGGTCTATCACTGCAAAATCTTGGGGACGGATGCACCTGAAGATGCGTTTCTGCGTTAGCATTCTGAACGGCAGCCTGTGAAGGGACCAATTCAAGAACCGCAGGTCCAAGATTGGCCGTAACCCGCCGCCTTTCTTGGGTACAATGAAGTACGGGCTGTAGAAGCCCGTCTTTTATAGTGGCTGGAGGCACCGGCTCTATCGCGTCCTTCGATCTCCGCCCGGAGCATGGGGGCGTTCTCTTTCGACACAGAGGTGAAGTGAATGCCCCTGAACTTGGGGGGACACCGGGCGAACTGAATCGCATAGCCGAGTCTGATAGTACGGATGAGCCAGCGCGACGGGCTGGGGAGCGCTAACCAGGCTCCCAGCGACCGTGCAAGCAGGACTAACGGCACCACAGACGTACCCACAGCGGGGCAGCGCAGCGGCGTGCAGGGACCCGACTCGGACGGCATAGCGGCCCGAAGTGGGGTCTGAGTGTGCAGTGCAACACTTACCTGCTTCCGCTGAGGGGGCGCTTGGGTGTGAGGAGGCCTCTCGTGTGCGTCCTGAGCACAGCCAACACCCCCTGCTGGCGACTGGAGAGGCGCCGGAGGGCGACAAGGCATCGGAGCGTTGTACACCGCCAAGCGCGCTCTCTTGGCACCCAGAGATTTTGGAAACTGCTCTTTTGGTGGAAATTTGGGTACCGCTGGCACGAAGGTCAGCGGCGCAACAGAAATTAAATGAAAACCAAGGATTCTCTCCCGGCCCTCCTCCGGGAGAAGGAGTGGTGCTGCTACCACCTCCTGAAGAGCAGTTCCCTCCATCTCTGGGTGGCCCGTCTCAGGGTCTCTTACGACGGCGCTTGCCACCTGGCTTGGCAGCGACCTGAGCGGGCTGGACGTCCTTCCCACGGCCGGCTCCACGCCGACGCCCTGGTGTAGGCTGCTGCTGGGCTTTGGCGGGAGCGGGGGTGGCGGCGGGCGAATGCCCTCGGCGACGAGCAGGCGGAGGCGCTGCGACCGGCGGCTGGGTGGAGGCAGCAGCTGACCGCCGGGGCAGGATGTGTTTGATGGCCTCCGTCTGCTTCTGGGCGGCTGAGAACTGCTGGGCAAAGCTCTCGACCGTGTCACCGAACAACCCGGCCGAGGAGATGGGGGAGTCCAGGAACCGATATTTATCGGTCTCCCTCATGTCGGCCAGGTTGAGCCAGAGGTGTCGCTCCTGGACCACGAGCGTGGACATCGCCTGACCGATGGAACGGGCGGTGACTTTCGTCGCCCGGAGGGCGAGGTCCGTCGCCGTCCGGAGCTCCCGGAGGAGCTCTGGGTCAGGCCTACCCTCGTGCATGTCCATGAGCGCCTGGGCCTGGTGCACTTGAAGCAACGCCATGGCATGCAGAGCAGACGCAGCCTGTCCACAGGCCTTGTCAGCCTTTCCAGTTAGACTGGAAGAGAACTTACAGGCCTTGGAGGGGTGGCGCGGGTCACCGCGCCAGTTGGAAGCGGACGCCGGACACAGTTGCATCACGACAGCCCGTTCCACCGGCGGGATTCCCACGTACCCCTTGGCTGGCCCGCCATCGAGGGTAGTGAGGAGGGAGGAGCCACTTGGCCGGTTTCTGGCAGAAAAAGGTGCCGTCCACGACTTTGTGAGCTCCTCATGCACCTCCGGGAAGAAAGGCTGGGGCGGGACGCTGAGAACCAGTGCGACCCGCCCCGAGAAACCAGTCATCCAACCTAGAAGGCTCGGTACACGGTGGAGGGTTCCACACGAGCCCGACCTTTTCGGCGGCCCGGGAAAGCATAGCCGTCAACTCAAGGTCCGACTCGGCCGCCGCGACTCTCCCAGAGGGAGGCAGCGCAGCCGAGTCTTCATCCTCCGAGGACTGGAACTCCCCCTCCGATGCAGCGATCGACATCTGTTCGTCTGCTGGAGCCCCGAAGGTCACCACTGGACGCCCATGGGAGGGGCCAGCGGTTTCCTCCGGAAACTCTACCGGCTGCGGCGCTTCAGAGGGAATAGGGGCCCGCGGAGGCTGGCTCGGCGGGTTTGCCCTAAACGTGATCCTCAGGTCACCCTGGCTATTCGTCGAAGTAGGTCTATTCTGCCTGTGTCTGCTCTCACTGTATGGAACGCCCTCACCGAACCAACAGGAAATGCTGTGGAAACAGCAGATTTTCCCAAACCAGGAAGTGCACGCAGTCGTGCTGCAGTGTGCCTTCTCACCAGCACCTCGATCGATCTCTCTCTCGTTCTCTTTCTCTCTCTCTGCTTTCTATAGGCAGGAACAGCCTCTCTTCCTCAACGCCGTTCGGCTCCGAAGTGAATGACAAATGTGCACGGCATCTGCTTCCGCTTTATACCCGCGATGCGGGGCGCAGCGCAAGATGCAAATCTCACACGCCAATGGCCATTGGCCCGTTCTCTATACACTCGAAGCTGATAGGGGCTCCCAGAAGTGATCCCAATTCGTCGGTGACGTACGTCGAACGTGACCGACTGAAAGAGAACCAAATCTGAGCGGGCCAGCGAGGGGCCACCAACAATAGGTGTCTTACTTTGTCCATTCGCACTCTGAGCAGCACTGCTGAGAGCAAGCGAACCGGTGGAAAGGCAGAAAGACTGGTCCTGGGCCATGAATGGGCCAGAGCATCTATCCCCAGAGGCGACGGCGGTGACAGGGAAAACCAGAGCGGGCAGTGCGTAGTCGTGCTCGAAGCGAACAAACCTACGTTCGCTCGACCGAACCTCTGCCATATGCGGCCCACCACCTGAGGATGCAACCTCCAAGCTCCAGGATCTAAGCCCTGCCTCGAAAGTAGGTCCACCCCTAGGTTCAAATGACCCGGAATGTGAACCGCTCTGACTGACAGAAAATTTGTCTGCGCCCAGAGAAGCACACGCTCTGCCAGCCTGTACAGGGGGCGAGAGCGTAGCCCTCCCTGATGATTCAGGTACGATACTACAGTCATGTTGTCCGTCCTGACCAATACATGATACCCCTTCAGATGGGGTAAGAAGCGTTTGAGTGCCAGAAACACTGCTAGCAACTCCAAACGATTTATGTGCCAACCACGATGTACTTCGCTCCAGACTCCAAAGGTCGGGCGTCCTTGATAAACCACCCCCTCAGCCCGTAAGGAATGTGTCCGTCGTGATCGTCTTGCGACGACAGCATACCCCTAACTGAACTCCTCTGCGGAGCAGCGGGAGCCTCGTTCATGGACGCAGAGCACGAAAGCCTCTGCGTGTAACCAGAACTTTGCGGAAAGGTTGGCAATGAGGTGAGATCCCCTGACTCTTGACCCACCATTGGAATGGTCTCATGTGGAGCAGGCCCAACTGAACTACAGGGGACGCTGCTGCCATAAGGCCCGTCAGTCTGTGGCATAGACCAACGCGGACTAGACAACCTGTCTTGAAATGACTCAGACAGTCTTGTAGTGACTGAATGTGTGCAGGAGACAATCGTGCCCGCATCACGCCAGAATCTAGATCCACACCCAGGAAAGTTGTCTGCTGACTTGGCAGCAAAACACTCTTCTGAAGGTTTATGCGTAAACCTAGGCTCCTCAAATGACAGAGAACTAAGTCTCAATGAACTATCGCCAATTTCTGGGATTGAGCTAATATCACCCAAGCCGCAATGGGGCCAGAGCAGCGTCCATACATTTCGTAAATGTCAGAGGAGCTAAGGCCAGTCCGAATGGAAGGACACGGTATTGGTAAGCTTTGCCCTCGAAAGCAAACCTAAGGAACTTCCTGTGTCTCTTGACGATCTGGATGTGGAAGTACGCATCCTTTAGATCAATGGTCACAAACCAATCTCCGGTTCGAACCTGAGACAGAATGGACTTCAACGTCAGCATTTTGAATTTGCTCACTCTGAGCGCAAGATTTAAGCGGCGCAAGTCCAAAATCGGACGTAATCCACCATCCTTTTTGGGCACAACAAAATAATGGCCTGAGTGGGGGGTATCTCTTCTATAGCCCCTTTCTCTAAGAGAGACACAATTTCCTGTCTCAAAGCCGGGGCCTACCAAGGACGCACCGTCGTGGGAAGAGCACCGCTGGAAAGAGGTGGGCCTTTGCGGAATTGGATGGTGTAGCTGTGGCAAACAGTACGTAACACCCATTGCGAGACCTCGGGCAGGCATTGCCACGCAGCCTAGTGCTCCGCTAGGGGCGTTAAGGGGTCTGTTCTTGGCACCTGCCAAGCATTGGGGGGTTCGAACGCCGTCATAAACGGGCCACACGCATGTGACCCTAAGGCTTTCTCCTGAACTCCGAAGGCTTGGATGTGTGGAGTATCTGAGACGGTGCTCGTCGATGGGGCCCGGCCTAAAACCGCCCGAGCGCACTTAGCAACGGTACAGTTAAGGCCGGAGCCAGGAGGCCACAGTGAGAGAGGCGAATACGCTTGCGTGGTTCGTCCAAACTCTCCAATGAAGGGCCTGGCCTCCGAGGACGAGCGGAAGGTTCAGGAACTGTTCTTGGGGACCTGAGAACGAGAGGCCTTGGCTGTCGAAGTCAGGTCAATCCGTCTGCGTTGTCATGTGCAAACTGGTGGGCGAGTCCTAGGAACCCAGTCTCTGCGGGGGGTTCCATAGACGATGTTTCACCTCACTGTACCTCACGGGGGCGCTGAAGGGAGCACGAGCGTGAACGAGCCGGAGGTGGTTGCTGCTCAACCTCCCTGGACCTACGTGGGATGAGTTGGCGAAACACGGCAGACTGCTGTTTTTCTGCTCTAAATATTTCGACCACAGTAGTCACAGACTCTCCAAATAGGCTGTCATTGGAAATGGGGGCGTCTAACAAGAAACATTTGTCTTTTTCTTTGATGTCAGTGAGAGTAAGCCAAAACTGGCGCTCTACTGACACCATCCCCGCCATGGACCTGCCTACTGCGCAGGCAGTATGCTCTCAGCACCAAGTCAGTAGCCCGACTGAGCTCTTTAACAGCCTCAGGAGTCATGCCTTCTCCCTCGTCTAGCTCCTTCAATAAATCGGCTTAATAGGCCTAAAGCACAGCCATAGAATGAAGGGTAGCTGCTGCTTGCCCAGCTGCCATGTAGGATTTACCAACCAAAGAAGAAGTAATCCTACACGGTTTGTAAGGCAGCAGGGGGCGTGACTTCCACGATGGAGCCGAAGTCGGCGCGAGATGGGCCGCGAGAGTCTCTTCAACGGCCGGCGTCATCGCGTAACCGTGATCCGCCATTTTGGAAACAGTGGCGAAATCCGCGGTCACGGGATTAGTGATGCGCGCCAAAAATGGCTGCTTCCAAGACTTCGAGACCTCATGGTGGAGGTCCTGGAAGAAGGGTAGAGGCCTACGGGACTGGGTTGGGGCGCAACTAGTAAAAAAGCTTTCGAAAAAAAACGATCGTCCAGCTTCGATTAGGCCTGATTTTGCGCAGGCTCGCTGTCCCATTCCAGCCCCAGCTTATCTACAGCGCGAGTGACCGCTTCTAACAGCTCGTTGTACGACTGGGAAGCGCGTTTCTCCTGTCCACTCGGGGGGAGAGAACTACACATTTCACCCACAAGCCCCTCAGAATCAGAAGCCACTGTAAATGTGATGATAAAACATCACCGTCAAAAAGGCAAAAGAAAGCCAAAGCCAAAAGAAATCGAATCACGAGCTTCTGGGGTAGGCCGCATTTTGTCGTGGACAAATAAAACAGGGTCGTCGCGGTTCTCGAACGCGCGGACACGACCGGGGGAGAGAGAGAAAAAAAGATCATAATCCGTCTGCTCACTCTCCATGTGCTCCGGCTCGCCAAGTGTCCATCTCGTGCGGTGCCTCGGCAGCCGCAGAAATGGAGAGGCGGGGGTTAGACGAACGGCCTTTAGAAAAGGCGGTGAGCCTCAAGCGCAACACTTTAGGATGCAGGCTATCGCAGTGTCGACAGTCAGATAGGCCGTTAAGCACGGCCTGAGCATGCTGAATGCCTAAACCTTGCACTCATGAGTGTCTCCTCCTGCGATAAACCTGTTGCACGGATCGATGCATCTCCTGTAGCTCATCGTGTCCTCTTAAGAGGAGTAAAACTGCTCTGAAAAGGGTAGCTATGAACACGAGAAATTTGCTTTCCAACGGGAACAGAGAATCCGCTTCCTGAAGGAATGAAATCCGATGATTTGACGCCTAGCACGCTGATTTGAAGCATACGTGACATATTCTCAGGGCGGTGCTAAGCGTCACTGGCCAATCAATTGGCATGATGGTATAAGGGCTTCAGACATTCGTCACACCGAAGTCGTTACCCATAGCGACGGTTCGCAGCGTTGAGTGAACCTATGAAAGTGAACGGCGCTTCATGTTACAAAGTGTGTTTTGGGGTTATTATTACGTTAGTAATACATTAAGGTAACTATAAAGTGTCGCTATGTTGTGAGAAATTACTCCTTTACCGAGATCCCAACCCTAGCCCTAAGCATTTCTGCACACTTCAGTGAACTACAGCGCCATGTTTCCCGTTCCATTGATAGAATGACAGAGATATATGGGTAATGTAGTTTAAAACGTTTAGTAAGGAAACAATAAATGTTAAATAAATAATATCTTTAATGGCCAACTGGATGTCTAAATATGTTCATTGTGCAAACCTTTATGACATATATGAGGGGCAGGCTGAAATGTTACATTTTACTGTGAGCACTTTTAAAATGCCTGGCATCAGTAACGTCCATGCTTTCATTTTGAATGCAGTAGTAGATTTACCAGGATGATCAACATGGCTCATCTTGGCATCAGTAACGTCCATGCTTTCATTTTGAATGCAGTAGTAGAATTACCAGAACGATCAACATGGCTCATCTTCAGTTATGCTTGAAGTGTTTGCAGTAATATAGCCCACTGCAGCCTCTTGTAATTCACATACCTTCTCTTTATTTCACTGAAAACTGGCATATTTGTCACAACATGCAAGTATATGCAACTTTTGGTGCATTGTTGTCCCAAATATCATTAACCAGTTTTACCTAAGTAAAAGAATGGTAATTAATTATAATAGTATAATGGTATTTTTAATTATGAAATCTCATAAGAGCCTAGTAAAATTGTGTATTTACTGTACCAAACACCACTTTCACCATACTTTATTACACAACACTTTATTGGAGGATACAGCATAAAGTTGATAAAGTAGCATAAAGACAAATGAGATTCAAGATAAATAAAAATGGGTCTTCAAAAATACATTAACATCATATTAATCCATTCACAGCTGCTGAAGCCACACACATGAGTGGCACAGAATCCCATCGAGTCAACTATGATACAGAAAACAGATCTGATATTGTGTTGGAAAATAATGATTTATTATCACAGCTAGACTGGTTTCTTGCTCTTCCCTGTATATGTCTCTATCATGGTCATGTTCTATCATGTTCTTCTTCTTCTAAACAGTTTGTTCAGTTGTACCCTACAGTACAACTGATGAAAAGAAGATGTGATCATTGATGTGGTGTAGCTTTTTCTCAACCAGAGGAAGTCTTAACATCCCATTGTCCTGCGTTCTCCAGTCCTGTTTTAAAAGTAAATCAAAAAACACAAACAATTCAAATTAAGCTGTTTAATGGACAATCAGGTCAGCTTATGTTCTGCCAGATTTAAAGCAGTGGTGGGCTACTCTGACTCTCAGCGTCCACTGTCCTGCAGATTTAGCTCCAACCTCAAACCCACCTGCCTATAATTGTATACAAGTAAACCTGAAGACTTTAGTTAAAATTTTCAGGTGTGCTTGATTAGGGTTGAAGGTAAACTCTCCACCTCAAAAAGGAGACTGCAAAAGGGCCAGAGTTGCCCATTCCTGATTTACATTTACAAAGCAGCAGTCAGTACATTATATAATATACACATTGAAGTATTATATATATAATATTGCAGCACATAATATAAGCTAAGTACTGAACAAAAAATATTTTACCCATATCAACAGCAACCTGTTTTAAAATATCTTTTAGAAAGGCATGGTCTCTTTTGAGCCTTTGCCAGTGATGCTAGATTTCTTTCAAGAAAACATACTCTTCTGTCATTTGTTTCAAGAGCATCACTTGATCAAAAACCACGTGATAACCTGTACAAATGTAAAATTGTTAAAATACTGCAACACAAACTTCATGGCATGAATTAAGAAATGGGTACAGAGGCACAGGACTTACCATGCTCATGAAGCACCCATGGCCATGCATAGTTCTCAGAGACTGGAGTTTTTGCCTCTTGTATTCCTCAGAGGCTGCACATTAGTCTTTTTCCTCTAGAATCTTCTGAAGTTTGTGCCTTCTCTTGCTATCCATCTTAAAACACAAATGCAATGTTTTTGGTCTGTGCAGTATAAGGCCTTGTTTCAAGCCAAAGAACTAACCAGATATTACACATAATTCAAAGAACATTTACTATTTGATTCCTAAAATATGCCACAACTCATTATCTTCCAAAGCTACTCAGAACCCCAGCATCTACAAAACAATGGAACAATGTAACCTGGAGTTTATATAAACTAAATACTTTTTGTCACACTTGATCTTTTTTTTTAAAACAGAAGGTGCCGTCTTTAAGAACTTTTTAACTTAATAGTCCTTTGAGAGATCAACATCAAATTCTGTACTACATATTACAGCATTGCTTCAATACAAGACATACCAATGGACCTTCTTCTTTGGGCACAAGATGATCATGTTCCTTCCTCACCCTAAACAAAGGACTTATTCGATTGTCTTGCTTTGATATAAGGACTGGTCTTTAATAATAAGTTAATTTACCATATGATTCAGGAGAGCATTTGATGAGTAAATACTGACTGAAATATTCTAGAAACTTTATCTGGAAAGGACTAGTCATGGCAAGGTTTGCTGCGACTCACTAGTGGCTCTTGTGAGGGTTGGCTCTTAAAAGAGCTGCTGAGTAAGAAGGACTAAGTCATCTGCAAGTAATCCTACAAGACAGAAAGGAAGGTAATTTTATTACATTACATGCAAGTTGTCAGTTTATACAGGACTGTAGGATTTCTTTCTGTAAATAGTGTTGCATAATTAAATGTTAAATGCATTTTTATTTAAGTTCACTGATATGTGGGAATTTCTATGATCAAAAGTTATCTTTAATAGCAAGCTATATTCATATGAATTTGTTTAAAGCTAACATGATTTACATGCAAACGTTATCAGCAGTGTAACTGATATGATTATGACAAAATAATCGAATATCTGATGTCATGTGACAAGTCAAATGAGCATTCAAATGAGATTCTGTCATCTCCACTGAGGCTGTTTCATTGCTTTCTAATTCAAACACCTTACTAAACTGCTGTATAAACACTGTCTGTCATGTGATGTAGGCCTACTATAGATCTTCAATCAGTTAATCATATTCATATCAGGTTTAAAGTAGTGCAAGTGTAGTTCCAAAGTGATATTTGTAGTTGAAGCACAGTAAAAACAACACTTAACTTACCATACTTTTACCACAGTAACCTGTTTTACTGTGATGATAGGTGTAGTAAAAGGACAGTAACCACAAAACTTACCATGCTTTTACCACAGTAGGCTATAGGTAGTTTTAATGTGATATTTGTTGTAAATGTACAGTAACCGCAACCCTTACCATGCTTTTACCACAGCATTGGTAGTTTTAATGTGATATTTGTTATAAATGCACAGTAACCACAAAACTTACCATGCTTTTTACCACAGTATTGGCAGTTTTAATGTGATCTTTGTTGTAAATGCATAGTAACCACAACACTTACCATGCTTTGTTGCATGGTACAAAAATTGTAAGGTAAATCAGTACTTTTTCCTATATATAATCCTATATATTACAAAACCCATAGCCCAATCAGTAAGAACAAGTCTCAAAGTCTTAATAATTCACAAGATTTAACAAGTTGTCAAATTCGTATGATAGGCTACTCATACATAATCCTGCAGCTTTTACTACTACTGCTGTCATTGGCTACGGCCTCAATTTCTGTACATATTTACCGTGGTATTTATAAATCTGTTGCGCCCCTTCTTGGAAAGTAGTCGGATGTCCCACACACTCTTTTTTATAATTAATAATTAAACTAATTTTATATTAATTCCATTGTTTCTTTAAAATCATTACAAATTGGGCCCTGTCTGTTCATGTTCCAGTGATACATAATGTCTCTCCACACCTCATAAAGACAAATTTATGAGAGGAAGAGTGGAAATGCTCTTTTGATTTGTCGCATGACATCAGATATTCGATTATTTTGTCATAATAAGCTCAGTCACACTGCTGATAACGTCACGTTTGCATGTAAATCATGTTAGTTTTAAACAAATTCATATGAATATAGCTTGCTATTAAAGATAACTTTTGATCATAGAAATTTCCTTTTTTACGGTCTATGGCAGAGACCTAAGGTGTGTTCGACATCGGCTGCGGCTGGATGTAACCGATCGGCGAGAGTAGCCGCGTGCAGGCGGGGAGGAGCTGCAAACGGAGACGTGAAGTCGGACACTTTTTGCTTCCCGTAGTGACGCTCGCGCTGTGTTTGCATACTTTATTACAGCTGAAGTGAAATAAATGCAATATTTGTCAAATACACAGATGTTTCAGAGACATTTTCATTCAGTAATTTATGCATTGCTTAATACAGCGTTGTACAAGGATAAAGTTCAACATACAAGCCTACACTATCAATAAAGTGGGGTCTATCGTGGAACAGCGGTGTCGTCATCAGAGCGCGTGTAGTCACTCTGGAGAAGCTGCGCAGAATGCATCAGCTGGCTGCTCTCGAATCGCTCTCGCGGCACTTTGTTGACATACGTCACTGTCACGTGGCGTCGGCGCTGCCTCAAGTCGGACAAAATTTTTAACCGGCATGCACTGCTTCAAGTCAGCCTCCGATTGGTCTGCGCATCGCTGCATGAAGTCGAACAAGCCTCTATACTTGAAAAATTCGCGTCTGTTTTTGACGCTACAGGTTTCCCATTGAAAGCAATGGAGTTCCCAGTTCGTCCATAGAGTGATGCCAAGGGGGGCCTTTGGCGTCTTCATTGTGACGCCGGGGGCGCTTGACCATACTTCAGTTTTTGACGCCTTTTTTGAATGGACAAAATGAGTGAAAAAATGATGAAAAAAATCTACTCCTTTCAGTGGGCAAGTGTTTGGTAAGTGGGAGTGCTAAAATGACCGACGGGAGGCGGGTGGGTGCTCAGTGACTAATCTCTGAGGTGCACATAAATACTGCCTTCAGGGCACAAGAGAAGACACAAATCAGGAGGAGAAGACACAACAAGACTGCATGCGCTTTGTCTCTCCACTTGTTTTTCTAGTTTTGAGTCTGTTTTCTTATCAAAGTTTACTTTTTTCGAAGTTTTGATTCTTGACTTTAAACTCTAAACATGAGACTTGGAGTCGTGGTGTTTCTGGTTCTGGGAACCTGTTCTTTAAGAGCTTGTTGCGTGTCACTCAAATCTGTGTATGTGACGTTTCCTGGAGATGTGATAAAGAACATGACGGACACACAGCTGGCAGATGTGAGTATATCAAGTTTTAGTTCATGGTTTTTATGATATGGATATCTACTTTCAGTCCTCTACTTTTAAAATAGTACAAATGCAGTTTTATTATTCTAAAAGAATACCTTTCTGTATAAATATTTGACTCCAGGAGTACCTGAAGCATTACGGCTACATAGATGTTCTCCAGAAGAGCGGACTGCAGGCAGTCGTGTCCACTTCTAAAGCTCTGAAGAAGCTCCAGCGGCAGCTCGGGCTGGAGGAGACTGGGTCGCTTGACCAACCCACCGTTGATGCCATGAAGCAGCCTCGCTGTGGGGTCCCAGACATCCGCAACTATCAGACTTTCAAAGGAGACCTGAAGTGGGATCACACTGATGTTACATACAGGTGGGATATTATCTGCACCAAACCTTTGACTACAACACTTTTAAATCTCATAGGTTTGTGATGAACATGTTCTAATCTATTGCATTGTTTTGACTTGATTTGGCAGAATTTTGAACTATTCACCAGACATGGAAGCCTCTTTGATCGATGACACTTTTGCTAGAGCTTTCAAAGTCTGGAGTGACGTTACCCCTCTGACGTTCACACGCCTCTATGACGGCACTGCTGACATCATGATCTCCTTTGGGAAAGCAGGTGAGTTGAGTTTTTGTAATGAATAAAAGTATTACGATTAAACACTTGGACTTCTAAAAAGATTTGAATGAGCTGCTGTTTTTGTTTCAGATCACGGAGATTCTTTACCATTTGAAGATTGGGTTCTGGCTCACGCCACTCCTCCAGGTGAGGGAGTGCAAGCAGATGCCCATTTTAATGATTATCATTACTGGACCCTTGGATCTGGACCTGGTGAGTGTGATTCTTACTTGATTCGTATTTCAATACACCCCAATTTCACAGTATGAATGAACAGCAGTGGCTTTAATATATAAATAGTTTAAATATCATGTAGCTTCATACAGTTTCATAGGGGGCATAGTGGGACAATAGCTCCCTCTATAGTTTTGAGTGTATAGTAACAGTTAGAGTGTGTCCTAAAACAGGGGTTGTCAAACTGGGATATATTTAAAATATTTGCTTTGGGTTCCATCCAATAACCATAAAAAAGCTAATTACTTAAATTTGAATATAATATCACACTTAATATTTTTCATATACTGTATAGTATAAATGAGTTCTTATATTTAAAGTTTGAGTTCTTATGTATTTTAAATATTTGCTTTGAGTTCTATCCAATTAAAATAAAAAAGCCAGTTACTTAATTTTGGAAACATATTGTCTTTATATTATCACACTTAATATTTCTGATATATAGAATAAATGAGTCATTATTTTTTTTAAATGTATAGCTCTGTTTTTAAAATGTTCAGGAGTAATATTTTAAATATTTGCTTTGGATTCTATCCATAACAATAAAAAAGCGGATTGTTTAATTTTGGAAACATATTGTCTTTATAATATCACACTTAATATATCTCATATATAGTATAAATGAGTCCTTATATATTTAACAAAATTAAAGCTCAGGTCCCTCACAAGGGGATCACAAGGGGATCATATGAAAGTGAGACATTAGCTAACATGCCTTTTCTCTCATAGGATACAGTCTGTTTCTGGTGGCTGCTCATGAGTTTGGACATGCACTTGGTTTGGGCCACTCCAACATCAAAGACGCTCTGATGTATCCCGTGTACAAATATATAGAGGATTTCTCCTTGAATCAGGATGATGTTGAAGGCATTCAGTATCTCTATGGTATTTATCCACTTAAATGATCCATCATTCACTGATTGTTAAGTGTACTATGCATGTTCTTATTTAAGATTCAAGAATTTGGTCTTGAAACTTAAAGGTCTTATACAATTCTGGTTTTATAGGACCTAAAACTGGCCCTAATCCCACTCCTCCAAAACCAAAGACCACCACTCAGATTGTGCCAACTAAACCCACCCCAAGTGAGAAAACAACCACTAGCCCCGTTTACATGCACACTTGTATGTCATTCCGATTGAAAGGTTCGGTGGACAGTTTACATGAAACGTTATCTAAACCGATCTGGTGTTTACATGTGCTGACTTTCAATCGGAATCATTTTGTGACATGCGCGCAGTTTGTCTGCCGCATCAGATTCGTAACATTGCCAGTTATAGTAACTACGACGTTCGTGGATCAATAGTTCTGTGTTGGTAATTTTTATATTTATATTTATTTATTTTTCTGCTGGCGGACATGCAGTAGTTTAACCTAATTTAAGACGTGCTTAGCATCATTACTAGTAGATAAATAATTCAGGGTTGCCAACTCACGCATTTGGCGTGAAACACACGCTTTCAGGCTCTGTCTCACGCTCTCACTCTGCCCAAGTAAATCTCAAACCAAATTGCCAAACCTGCTTTTGATATGAAGCAAAGTCTAAGCTTTTAAATTTGGTAAAGTTTTAATACGAAATTCAAACAATAAATACCGTTTTGGCACACTTAATGTGGCATAACAGTTAAAGCCAGAGCCGTTGAAAAACAGTTGCGACATGCTTTCGGTACGGTACGGTATTTGCAGCAATTTTTTGGTAAACAGTACAGCATAGTGTGCATTGATTATTACGTCAACCACATTTACAGTATCATTTTATTATGGAGAGTGATGGAGATGCAACATTAACATTAATGTTAATGTTTTTCTTGTATTTAACCCTCAGGTATTGCTTACTAATTGGTCACACTCATACTCATTGGTGGTCAAATGTGACCATACACCTTAACTATTTTTCAATTAAATAAATGTTCTATATTTTAGTTCAATAATATTTTTTGAATATTTTGAGGAGATCTTTTGGTACTAAATACTATTTGTGCAATAATTATGGTTCATTAATGACCACTTATATTTTCCTTCTAATATTTTTATTATTTATATTACAATTAGTGTAGTAATTAAGGTTAAAATAGAGAATTCCAATATAAAGAGGCAAAATAGAGTCATTTTGTGGCTGGAAAAATAATAATTTTCATTTGTAATGCCATGATTTACCCACTAGGTTCCTGTATGGGTCTTTAATAATTATTACATATATTTAGTCTAGTTGCTCAAAGTATTGCAGATCAGAACTGCTTACTTATTTTTAGGTTTTGCATTTGAATAAATATTCAGACATGATCAAACACTAGATTTCTTTAAATGTGAAATTTTAAAACGTTAATAACCTAATAGTTTTAATGATTACTTATATAAGCACGCACAAGTGAATATTAATGAATGCAAGCTAATATAATTTAACCCAAGAAAAGTTTAAAAGTTATTTTTCCTTATACAGTAGGTTATATACATATAAATTGATACTGAGTCAAGATCGAAATCGATATTTGTGCCAATCACACCCAGTTCCTTGTTAGTCCAATAAAAGCTTTTATTGACACCAGGCCCAGCAAAGACAGGTTTTTCAAAGTGGGGATCTATGACGTCAAAGGGAGGCAAGCACCGCCTCTGCAGAAGAAGATCAACGCCCATCACTGCCTGTTTAGCCCCGCCCACCGATTCGCGCATGACATGCAATAGACTTGGTCGGCATGGTGTCATAGCTGGGGGCGTGGCGTGGGGGAAAACAGTCCATTCCCCCACACTGGAAATGCATGGAGTTAACCCAGTATAGCCTATATAGAATCACTTCTGCCGCTTGACAGAGCAAGATACATAAAAAAACTGAGCCGTATTGGGTCAGATTGTCCGTACAGTATCTGTGACTGATAAACGACCCAACGGAATCAATGGCAAGAGTTGTCATTTTCTCGTCAAAATACATGCTGCTCCCCAGACCCCCAAATAGGTATGACATGCCAACTTCATAAATCACCCAGTCTTTCGATGATGATGTTAATTCAGTGTTCCTGAATTTAATGGATTAAAAGTATACATTTAACGTTTTAAAATGATCATAAAACGTGTCTTGTGCTATGAAATTGATATTTTTCTGAATATACCGTGTGCAATGGAAAGGGTGTTTGTTTATGTATAAGTATGTTTGGGCTAGAATAGAAACATGAAATGTCAAACGTTAATTTACCGCAGTGCCACGTTTAGCAAACATTTGTCAAAAGCCTAACATCCAGTTATTGATGAGCTGTTTGACATCAATGACACGGGTTTAGATAAAGTTTAGACATCCGTCAGTTCTCTGTTGTCTTGCATGCATGTAGCTTTATCTAGGTATTCGTTTTTCTTGTTAGTACAGCCATGCACGAATGAATTAGTTCAGCATTTACATATTACAAAGCAAAAAGTTTACATGTCAGTGTCACAATATTATTCAAATTACTGACAATAGCTAAGTTTTTTTTTATTTGCTTTTTTTTTATAGCAACCGTCTTCATCAAAAGACTGGGTGATTTATGAAGTAGCCTAGCTATTATGTCGTGTAATATTTGTGGGAGCATGCATTTTGACGAGAAAATGTACAAATGTCGTACATAATGTGACTATCAGCTTGTAAGCTTGAAGCACAAACATGAGCCCAGCCCTTCCCATCATGAAATAAAGAAGACTTCTGAGTGTTTTGTACATTAATAACCTCACGCATTAATATGTGGCTATGTGATCGCTCATCATGAAAAACTGCTTTAACGATAAATTAACTGCATTTCTGACGCAGTTCGAGTCCCGTGACAAGTATAACTTTATTGGCGTTTTGTTCAACACACTTTTGTCATTGCAATTAATGAAATCTCTTTTTTTAATATTTACAATAATACCAGCATCATGTAGTGCAAATGTTTAATTGTAATGGACGTGTTGCACAGGCTTTCGGAATTGACGAATGGCTCCGTCTGTTTATTTGGCACTATAAAACTTCAGATCAGGGTTTTTTTTTTAACTTACTAGAGGTGCAGAACGCCACATGGCAACTTCTCCGCATTGCACCAAGCAAAAATAAATCGTAATCATTACAAAGAGTAAAGATAAAGCGTCTAACAAGGTCTACGCGCGTTTGGCTTGTTTTCCCCCACGCCATGAATGGATATGACGTTTTTGTGGGCGTTCCCAGTAATGCAGACCAAGTCTATAGAATAGGTAGCCTAAGTAACATAGGCCTACGTGGTGTTAAACCAGATCGAGCTACCAAGCAATAAACATGCCTTTGAGGATTACAAAATATTGTGCAGTGCCTGGGCTCGACAGTAATGCAACATGTAAGTAACTGTGTTAATTCTAATGCCTGATCTGAAATGTAATGATTCATGTACAGTCAGATGTTCTTTGTCTGTGTGTCAGTAAATCAAACCAGTGACTAAACGTCAACTTGCGTTGTTTCTCTTAGTAGGATGAAAATAATCTGTTATTTAACGGTGATTAAATTATATAAAGAAAGCGATCAACGAAAGCTCCCTTTGCAATCGTTGGAGCAACGCGCGCTGAAGCTGTCAATCAAACAGTGAGAGTTTATCAGTGACGCGTTTATCAGTGACTCCCGTTTTATTCAACGAATCTCTTAACTATATCACGTTTGCACTGTTAGTGGAGATGAAAGCATTCGTTAGTGTACAGAAACTGAGTTGCAATGAGGAGATCACTGCTTTCATGCGCTCAACATGTCTGTGATAGGCTACAATGTTCATCTCTGCAACCTTTAATGCCAGGATCTTAATATAATGCCATCTAAATATAATGCCACAGATTTAAATGTAATGCAACACTTTTCACGATTAGTTAACCATGAGAGCTGTAATAGTAAAAACGCGCTAAAAGAGAGCTTAATAGTTAGCTATTTCAAATGGAAAGACATTAGCCAATCACAGCAGTGGGCGTTTACACTGAACTCTCACAGCAGACACGCCCCTTAAAACAGAGCGTTCAAACCAGAGGGCTAAAATCAGGGTAGGAAAAATGCCTTTTATTTATAAATTATGACATTTTTTGATGTAAAAAGCATTCTAACATTATAAGTGCACCCCGGGAAACATCATAAAACAATAAAACAACGCAGTTCATGACCACTTTAAAACAGAACCTGTTCTGTTGCGTTCCGGACCCCAGCATTTGGTGGCCTAAGAGCAAATCATGAAATAGTTTTGAAACTATACCATCATCCCTATATAACTATATATATATAACTGACGAGAAACAGAGAGAAATGTCGAAGGTGTCCTCTCCAGCAACTTGAATGTGTTTCCGGTTGCCATGGCAACTCTAAACTGCCACCAGGACTTATACAGTTTTATAAAAGCTATTTATTTGTTGTAAAGTGTAAGAATCACCTCAGGAAAATAAATTCTTCTGTCAGGCGCAGTTGAAGTAAAAAGTGCCTGGGACAAACGCTGTCAGATGAGATTGCGTAGCCAGGCTATGTCTGTGTCATTATTCCAACATTATCTTGTTACGAAATAAAAAGTTTACACCTCAGAAAAATTTACTTTCCTGTCTTGTCAACATTATAGCCTACTGTGAGCGCAGCGCGCACTCTTCAGTGGTGGAGGCGCGCGCTGTATATCACGACACAGAAGGACGTACACTTAAGCCGGGGACACACTTAACAACTAGCTGAAACATTCTGAACTAGACTGAACTGAACACACTTAAAGACTGTTCCCTTCGACTGGAGCAGATTTTAGTCTTTGACAGTCAGAGAAGAGCACAAACGTTTACGACTGAGTCAGTCCACACAACACACTTAACGATAAGTGAGTCACAACGTGACATTCTGCTGAACTCAACTGTGCCAGATCTTGTACCGAAACAAACATGGATGTCAACAGACAGCCGCCACTATTGCAGTGCAATTTGTGCAGAAAAACAACACCCTGCCAACAACTGTTTTTTTTTTATTTTTTTTATGAAACATTAAACATAAAATCATAAAGCCTTGTTTTTATCTTTCAAGTGTTCTTTTTGCCGTTTTTGTCTGAGCAGACACATTTCATTATGCATTTCCTGATTCATTAATTACAACATTTCTAGTGCTATTTTTTTAAACCTATAAATCAAGCAATAATGTAGACTGTTATTCACAAATCAGGAATTAAAAACGAATTGGTTCGTATGAGCAAAAACGCTGCGCTATTTTTTCGTTCTGTTTCCAGACTTATCGGTTATAACGAAATAAAATACTGCTTTATTTATTCTGAAACAGAAGTCATTCAAAATGTACAACGTTGTTTTTTTATTATTATCATGAATGTGGTGCTATTATGCGCAGCTGAGTAAATGACATTTGGGTTTACTGTATGTGTGTCGGATGAAGGCGGCTTTCTGCTGCATTCTTGCAAAGGGACTCTTGAGGAGACAGTGGATTGCCATTCATTTGTTGCCCTGATTGCACTCGCAATGCGCGAATACAGGCTCGCTCTCACTCATATCCAAGGTAAATCATCAACACTATCATCCCTTACCCTTATGAATTAATACAAAAGAAACATCAAAAAGATTGTTTGATAAAATTACAAGAATAATGTTTGACAGGGAACGCATCTCCTCAGCATAATTGGCTGCGCCAGTCGCAAATATTAAACATGTTTAATAAAATCTTTGTGAGGACGACTGGCAACAGCTGGTTCTTAAATTCTAAGACTAGAATCTTTAGATACAGCACACTGCATGATTTTTCACACAGACTGAACGCAACTGTCCCTGATTCGGCGCGTTTGAGCATGATCAGTCCTAACAACCAAATTCCATTCATAATCGGCCTAACAGTCGTCAGGTGTGTCCCCGCTTTAAAGTAATCGGATCAGGTCGTTTACATGGTGGATTTTTTTCGTTTGATCGGTTCATGGAAAGGTTTATCCCACCCCTCTCAAACCGATTATAATTTCATTTGGTTTGGGCATTTTTATTCAGATTGAGGTGTTTATATGGAGCATTTTCATTCGGATTGGACATTTAAACCGATTACAGTGCTCCATGTAAACGCACCTACTGTTTCCACCACAACACATGTAGACCCATCACAGGATGCCTGCCAAATCAAGGAATTTGATGCCATCACTGACATCCAGAAAGAGCTTCATTTCTTCAAGGATGGGTATGAGCTGTTATTCTACATACTGACATGAACTTGCAAACATAACTAAAGCACTTAATCAATTCTCCAATACATGTTTCTACATTTTCTACATCTAATTTTTTACATCTAAGGCACTACTGGAAGATCTCAAGCAGTGGAGAACGCAAAGGCCCTTTCTTGGTATCAGAGAAGTGGCCTGCTCTGCCAGCCGTCATTAACAGTGCCTTTGAGGACCCGCTCACCAAAAAGATCTACTTCTTTGCAGGTACTTATTAATCAAATTGAGATATTTTGCCATTATTGCAGCATATGTTGAAGTTCAGATATATAACAGTGCTGTATTTCATGCGCACAGATAAACAGTTCTGGGTTTATACTGGAAAAGAGGTGCTTGGACCACGTAAAATCGGAACGCTCGGCCTACCATGTGACTTGGACAGAGTGGAGGGAGCTGTGCAAAGAGGAAAAGGCAAGGTGCTCCTGTTTAATAGAGAGAAATTCTGGAGGTAAGTACCTTTGCTTCAAGACTGTAACTGTAACTGATCAGAAAGTGTCAAGCATTGAGCTATAGATGGGAAATTATAATTTAATGATAATAATAATAATTGTAGTTTTTCATAGTATTGTCTTGTCTCTTATTTATTGTCACAGACTCGATGTGAAGGCTCAGCTGATTGACTGTGGATACCCTCAATACACTGACTCAGTTTTTGGTGGCGTGCCCATCGATGCACATGATGTGTTCCTCTACAAGGGTAAGTGAGATTATGTTCAAATTCATTTTAAAAGTCTAAATAACTACTCTAATTTATCTGATCAAGCTAATTAAATTTGTTCTTTCTATTTTTTAATATTTTGCAGGATTCTTTTACTTCTGTCGGGAGAGTTTCTACTGGAGATTGAATGCCAAAAGGCAGTTTGACAGTACCGGTTATGTGACGTACGACATCCTGAAATGCTAAGAAGTGCAGTCGCTCGGCACAGTGACGACGTCCAACATCCTAACCTGATGACAGAGCCCTTTTTTAATAGGGAAACCATTTCTCTTCTGTGTAAAATGTAGTGAGGAAGACACAGACAGAATGTATTAAATTTTAAAACCTGTTTTGGGGATTTTGACTTTAACTGTTATAGGAGAAGAACAGTTTTAACACTGAAATTATCATAGGCACATGAAACGGGATGTTAGGCATATTTGTCTCATTGTCTGTCAGCTTTAACATGGTCTTATAATTTATTATTTCAGCTTACTATATAACTGCTTTGGTCATAATGAGTTTCTTAACAGCACATTAGGAGAAACTATAATCTTGTTCTATAAAACTTCAGTGAGGCAATGCCAGTCTAACTCTAATGTATGACAGTCTAATGTATGAGTGGAGTCACCACTGTAGCCTAAATGCATTTGTTGTCAACAAAGCACACTGTAAAAAATTTTAAGCCAGTACAACAACAAAAATCTTAGTACTAATTTCCCCTAGCTTTTTCTTGTTTTTCTCAACTTTTGTAAATAACAGTTATACTAACTGAAATTAAGTTGTCAGTCATACAAAAAATGTTTAGTTGAATTAACTTAAGATTGTTTGTTAGTTTTCTGGAGAGGTCCAACTGTTCTTTAACAAACCTTTTTTAAAGGAACACTCGACTATGGCTAGGAACTTTACTCTCATTTTTGCGTAATAATCAAGGAACTTTGCTGCCGTACCATGGGTGCAGCAGGCGCAATGATATTACGCAGCGCCTGAAAATAGTCCCCAGCTAGGTAACTTCCAACGTGACCAGCAATAAGTTTGTGTAGTTGCAGGTATTCCGGTTCAAATGGATATGGTTCAGGATCTGCACCAAAGTAAATATCTTCTGAATCATCTCTCACAAATGTCTCCATGGTTACAAGGCTGGTTATGTTGACGGAAGTTAGCCTATTTTCAGGCGCTGCGTAATATCATTGCGCCTGCAGCAAAGTTCCTTGATTATTACGCAGAAATGAGAGTATAGTTCCTAGACATATCGGCCTAGAAAATCGCAACTTTTCAATTTCCGTCGGTCTTAGTACACGATGTAACTACAGAAGAGTCGAGTTTTAAATAGGAAAAATATTGAAAGTCTTTGGTCATTTTTGAGCGAGATGCTAACGGTCTAATCAGATTCAATGATCTATGCTAAGCTATGCTAAAAGTGCTACCGCCAGACCCGGAGATCGGCTGAATGGATTCGTAAACGGTAAAACTCAATTGTTTAACTCTAGGGGAGTTGGAAAATGAGCCTATTTTCAAAAACAGTGGAGTGTTCCTTTAAGTTGGGCCAATTCAACATTTTTTGTCTGAAGAACTCAATGTCTGAAGTTGAGTGAACAAAAAAATGCTATTGGAAATTGGTACTAAGTAATAATACGTTATGGATGGAAACTACAATAGCATTGCCCAAGTCAAAAACTGAAAACAGTAAGTCAATGTTAACACAACAAAACATTTATTCCAAACAGAAATTTACTTTCGCAAGCATGTGTAAGGCAATTAAATGTAATTTCAATTAGCTGTCATCATGACAAGAATTTCTCTTAAAGGGATAGTTTACCCAAAAATGATAATTCATTACAATTGACTTTTTCTGTCTCAAACTCATATGACTTCCTTTCTTCTGTGGAACATGCACAAAAACTTGTTTAGCTATTGTTTAGTCTGTTTTTTTTTTCTGAAACAATACACTTTTGGGAGAAAGCGATCAAAGCGTTATTCCTAATTCTTTAAAAAATCTTGACATCTGATTGTATTGCTTTAGAAGGCATGGATTAAATCATATGGGTTACATTTATATAAAACATATGGTTTACATTTATATTCTTCTCGTGTTCTAAAGAAGAAAGGAAGTCATATGAGTTTGTGAAAAAAGTAAATGATAATGAATTATCATTTTTGAGTTAACTATTCCTTTAAATATTGTCACAGGAAACAAATAAAATGTCTTACAATTGCACTAACCATCCAAAAAGTGTATCAATAATGATAGTATTGCTACCACCATCACAAAAATCCTGTGACAAGTTTAAATTCAAAAATATTTAAGCTAAAGTGATTCAACACTGCAAATTGAAATACTGCAATACTGCAACTAAAATTAAACACTGCCGTTAAAACAGTTTTACAAAACAATGCCACTGAATATGAAAAGTGACTAAACAGTGGCATATGAGCAACCCAAACGTTCAAAATGTAAAATAGACCATCTATCTACAAAGCGCTGACACCTAAACATGAAAGATTTAGTACGACTGAACAGTATATCAACGATATCAGTTCAGTCAGTATATATCAACGAATATCAAGTAAACAAATATGCATTTGACTTTTTAGAGAATTCAAGACTATAAGTCTTCAAAATTCACCATAACACAATATACAGTAACATCCTAACAAACACCATCATTATGCCAAAGGTACCCACCAACAATAAAAGCATCTGAAAACACTAAAAGCATCTTAAACTCCCTATACAGTAAAAAGCTCATTCTACAGGGACTGAACTCTGTTGGTGCAGTTTTCTCCCAATTCCACGAAGATGTTCTGCACTGCCTCAAATGTGTATTTGAGTCCTTTTGGATACTCAATGTTCAGCGCATAGAGAAGTCCAAAGAGTACTATGAAAGCAGTGGGGAAAGTCAGGTAGGTCCTCCACAACCACAGTTTCCTCCAGGATGATGGCGAGGTTTTGACATCTATTTGTTGCCTGTGAGAGATCGTACTCCATGACTTCAAGAATGCCCAGTTTCACTCCTCTTGTGTAAGTCTCCTCTAAATCAGTGTCCTAAGAATTATATAAATGTCATGAAAAATGGTGAAGTACAAATATAAAAATCAAAGCTCAAACTCTTGCAAACAAAACATGATATTATGTGCTAACCTGACGTAAATACTTGAAAACAAGCCACATGCAAACCATATCAGGAACTTTATTAAATATAACCACGCATTTCATAAAATAACAGTAATCAATGAAAATATGAGATGAACAAAAGCTGAAAACCTACCAGACAAGTCTTTGATATTGCATCTTGCTCCCTGAGGTACAAGGGGAGTCCCCGTAGTGCCGTTGAGTATCTGTGTGATACGATGTCTGTTGTCTGTAGGAGTGAAATAAATAATTTTAATTATGATTTACTTCTGCATGATTACTTATTGCGTCAGGGGTTATTCTTTTGCCGTAAGTCGACTTGAGTAGGCCGTCTACCGAAACTAGTTATTTTAGTTTTTAAAGTTTTAAATATGGATATTTTTCTTACACAAGCGCTTCGCTTCAGAAGGCCTATCTGTCTATAAAGCCTATAAAAAAACAGTCTTCATGTATTTTACAACACTTCAGCTTGTGATTCTTATTAGTGGGGGTCATTTTTTAGGATTCTTTACCTAACTTAAGTCTCACGTAGTGGGGGCGTGGTTTAGCACGAGAGAAAATGATAACGTTTATCGGAAAACATGCTGATATATATATATATATATATATAGTTTATTTAAATCTAACAATTCAATAAATTCATTTCAAGGGTTCACAATATAGCTACTGTTGAGCAGTGGCGGAGCCAGGAGTTTTCACAGGGGTGGCCGGGCAGGGGCCAGCAACCATTCTGGGACAGAAATCTTCGTTATTTCAACATAAAAATTAGTTTGACACATTTGCGCGTGATATTCAAGAGTGCGCGCCGCGAGCACAGTATAACGGCGGACACTGAGAACAGGAAATTTCGTTTTTCTAAGTTTTACTGACAAATAAGCTGTGTCCCAATGTGAAGGCTGTGCGCTTCGAATGCCGCGGACTGCACGAAGGCCGAACCGAGGGACAGGGTTGCCAGGTCTGCACAACATAACCCCTCCAATTGCTAATCAAAAGTAGCGGAATCACGGCCAAAACGGGCGGTAAAAAAAATTGCTAAAGTAAAGACAACTTAAACCTGTGGACTATAGGCTACAAACAACCCACAGCAACAGTGTAAAAGTAGCCCAATTCCAGACTTGGCAACACTGAACCGAGCGTCGTTAAATGGCCTATAGCAGGTGTGTGACTGTTGAACTCTGTTGAACTCTGTTGGTGCAGTTTTCTCCCAATTCCACGAAGATGTTCTGCACTGCCTCAAATGTGTATTTGAGTCCTTTTGGATACTCAATGTTCAGCGCATAGAGAAGTCCAAAGAGTACTATGAAAGCAGTGGGGAAAGTCAGGTAGGTCCTCCACAACCACAGTTTCCTCCAGGATGATGGCGAGGTTTTGACATCTATTTGTTGCCTGTGAGAGATCGTACTCCATGACTTCAAGAATGCCCAGTTTCACTCCTCTTGTGTAAGTCTCCTCTAAATCAGTGTCCTAAGAATTATATAAATGTCATGAAAAATGGTGAAGTACAAATATAAAAATCAAAGCTCAAACTCTTGCAAACAAAACATGATATTATGTGCTAACCTGACGTAAATACTTGAAAACAAGCCACATGCAAACCATATCAGGAACTTTATTAAATATAACCACGCATTTCATAAAATAACAGTAATCAATGAAAATATGAGATGAACAAAAGCTGAAAACCTACCAGACAAGTCTTTGATATTGCATCTTGCTCCCTGAGGTACAAGGGGAGTCCCCGTAGTGCCGTTGAGTATCTGTGTGATACGATGTCTGTTGTCTGTAGGAGTGAAATAAATAATTTTAATTATGATTTACTTCTGCATGATTACTTATTGCGTCAGGGGTTATTCTTTTGCCGTAAGTCGACTTGAGTAGGCCGTCTACCGAAACTAGTTATTTTAGTTTTTAAAGTTTTAAATATGGATATTTTTCTTACACAAGCGCTTCGCTTCAGAAGGCCTATCTGTCTATAAAGCCTATAAAAAAACAGTCTTCATGTATTTTACAACACTTCAGCTTGTGATTCTTATTAGTGGGGGTCATTTTTTAGGATTCTTTACCTAACTTAAGTCTCACGTAGTGGGGGCGTGGTTTAGCACGAGAGAAAATGATAACGTTTATCGGAAAACATGCTGATATATATATATATATATATATATATATAGTTTATTTAAATCTAACAATTCAATAAATTCATTTCAAGGGTTCACAATATAGCTACTGTTGAGCAGTGGCGGAGCCAGGAGTTTTCACAGGGGTGGCCGGGCAGGGGCCAGCAACCATTCTGGGACAGAAATCTTCGTTATTTCAACATAAAAATTAGTTTGACACATTTGCGCGTGATATTCAAGAGTGCGCGCCGCGAGCACAGTATAACGGCGGACACTGAGAACAGGAAATTTCGTTTTTCTAAGTTTTACTGACAAATAAGCTGTGTCCCAATGTGAAGGCTGTGCGCTTCGAATGCCGCGGACTGCACGAAGGCCGAACCGAGGGACAGGGTTGCCAGGTCTGCACAACATAACCCCTCCAATTGCTAATCAAAAGTAGCGGAATCACGGCCAAAACGGGCGGTAAAAAAAATTGCTAAAGTAAAGACAACTTAAACCTGTGGACTATAGGCTACAAACAACCCACAGCAACAGTGTAAAAGTAGCCCAATTCCAGACTTGGCAACACTGAACCGAGCGTCGTTAAATGGCCTATAGCAGGTGTGTGACAACTGACAGCGGACGTTTGTGAGGGGATTTTAAAAAGAGAAATGGAGGCAGAAAAGTTGTTTTTTTTTGTTTTGTTTTTAATTAGCTTTTTATGAGTTTTTATTGGATTTTGACATGCTTCAAAGCCTGCGACGATGGGAGACCGGACCATAACCAGGTAAATATGTAGCCTATCACTGTAAAAACTAAAGGTGCCTCAAATAACCTATCGGGTACTCAAGGAACAAAATGTATTTTAAGTGCCTCAAAGCTCTTTCTCCTATAGTAGGGTTAGCCTACTGGTGGAACCACTGACAGTCTTTACGGTTCTTGCAGGGACTTATGGGATCCTTTAAGCACTGTGTATTTAGTTCTGAGGTCCTGGAGTCATCTTTTCATTACCATGAGACCTTGAAGTGCTTTGAGGGAACTTAGAGGAACTCAAATTCTATAAAAGGGTTCTTGTAAGATCTGTAAACATTTCAGTGATTCCTAGATCTCTTTTGTAAAAGCCAGTATCTGGTGGAACCCGAAAGTTCTGTGAGGCCATATTAAGATGTACAGAAATTGTTTACCAGGTTGAGATCACGATTTTTTTTTTTTTTTTTTTTCATTTTTATTGAATAGATTATGGTTAATAAAATGTTTTGTGTTCAGGTTGGACTGTATCAGTCAACACACACACACACACATACATATATATATATACACTCACCTAAAGGATTATTAGGAACACCATACTAATACTGTGTTTGACCCCCTTTCGCCTTCAGAACTGCCTTAATTCTACGTGGCATCGATTCAACAAGGTGCTGAAAGCATTCTTTAGAAATGTTGGCCCATATTGATAGGATAGCATTTTGCAGTTGATGGAGATTTGTGGGATGCACATCCAGGGCACGAAGCTCCCGTTCCACCACATCCCAAAGATGCTCTATTGGGTTGAGATCTGGTGACTGTGGGGGCCATTTTAGTACAGTGAACTCATTGTCATGTTCAAGAAACCAATTTGAAATGATTCGAGCTTTGTGACATGGTGCATTATCCTGCTGGAAGTAGCCATCAGAGGATGGGTACATGGTGGTCATAAAGGGATGGACATGGTCAGAAACAATGCTCAGGTAGGCCGTGGCATTTAAACGATGCCCAATTGGCACTAAGGGGCCTAAAGTGTGCCAAGAAAACATCCCCCACACCATTACACCACCACCACCAGCCTGCACAGTGGTAACAAGGCATGATGGATCCATGTTCTCATTCTGTTTACGCCAAATTCTGACTCTACCATCTGAATGTCTCAACAGAAATCGAGACTCATCAGACCAGGCAACATTTTTCTAGTCTTCAACTGTCCAATTTTGGTGAGCTCGTGCAAATTGTAGCCTCTTTTTCCTATTTGTAGTGGAGATGAGTGGTACCCGGTGGGGTCTTCTGCTGTTGTAGCCCATCCGCCTCAAGGTTGTGCGTGTTGTGGCTTCACAAATGCTTTGCTGCATACCTCGGTTGTAACGAGTGGTTATTTCAGTCAAAGTTGCTCTTCTATCAGCTTGAATCAGTCGGCCCATTCTCCTCTGACCTCTAGCATCAACAAGGCATTTTCGCCCACGGGACTGCCGCATACTGGATGTTTTTCCCTTTTCACACCATTCTTTGTAAACTCTAGAAATGGTTGTGCGTGAAAATCCCAGTAACTGAGCAGATTGTGAAATACTCAGACCGGCCCGTCTGGCACCAACAACCATGCCACGCTCAAAATTGCTTAAATCACCTTTCTTTCCCATTCTGACATTCAGTTTGGAGTTCAGGAGATTGTCTTGACCAGGACCACACCCCTAAATGCATTGAAGCAACTGCCATGTGATTGGTTGATTAGATAATTGCATTAATGAGAAATTGAACAGGTGTTCCTAATAATCCTTTAGGTGAGTGTATATATATAAGTCTGAAAATGCTGTTCTTAGGCATTTTACAACCCAGTATGACTACAGGTAGGCTATCTATTCGTTACAGCATGTACACAAAATTCGAATATATTTAATATTTCGTAGGCCTATTGAAATAAACTGTGCATCATTAGAAGTGAATAGTACAAATGTGACCGCTAAACGAACAGCATTAGGCCTATGATATTTTGTATTTTTAAATTCCGAATTAAATAACTTTCAGGACAATAGGCTAAACTGTTCAACCAATAATTATCGTTATGTTGTTATTGCCAAAATGAAACCTATTACAAATAGAATCTTTAAAAAAAGTGTAGCCTATTATTATTATTATTATTAATAATAATAATAATAATAATAATAATCCGAAGAAGAAGACGAAGAATGAGAATGAGGGCTCTCTGGCGTCCTGCTAGCGGGCAACGCAAGTAGCGGCGAATTTTTTTTGTTTTTTTTTTTTTTTTTTAAAAACGTCTATTTCCTCAAAATAACCGCTTCATATTACTTTCCCGTTTAAGGTGAGTAAAGTCGCCAAAATAATTATGCAAATTAGATACAATGTGTACACACAAGGCCACACATGCTTAATTGTATGGCTGTTTAAAAATGTCTGTTTTATACTTTTTTTTAGATTTTAGTAAAAGTGTAGATTGATTAGCATTTGTATAACCCCAGTTTTAGTACAAATACCATGGTAAAATGGTTAGTGTATCAAAACCATGGGGGCAATTCCAGCGTTATGGACGTGACATTTGCAGTCAAAACTTGAAATATAAATTCTTATAGAATGCATTTAATACCAATATATTGAACAGTTTTTCTATATATATTCATAGTCCCTTAATAAAGGTGCCCAGACATTAAAAAAATTCAGTCTACACACACGTTTTATATTTTAGATGAGGGAAATACACGCGCGTTATGGACGTGACAAAAAAAGTCTCTATGTTTTAGGTGATAACATATTTTTTAGGAATTCTGTGAATTAAACTGCGTAAACCAAAAGTAATAATACCCACTGAATGAAGAAGGGTTTGCTCTCCACAGAACATAAAATATTCATTTTATTTTTCGTGTTCGCATTAATGAGGAAAAAACAGTGTTAGGCTACGGGCGTGACAGATCTCCGTTACGGACGTGACCGGTCTGAAAGCGGCACTAAAAGACTGCTTTAAAACTTTCACAGAGACCTCGAATGGGCATTTAAACTACCAAATATTGACATCTGCGACACCAGTGTGGTAAGATTGCACAATTAATCAACTTTATCATACTAAATCGCTGTATTTCAAATGGTTATGGATTATTCATGTTGACAAGCGCGTGCGTTGTTCAAGACTCAATTTAGAGACCATGATTTTCCTTCTAACACAACTGCTTGCTAAAATTCATAAATAAATATTAATGTTCATCATATAGGAGTTTAAATCGGAGGTTTCGCCCACTGTCAGGTAAACCGATTGATTGAACGCCTGAAACAGATCACAGGAGGCTAATAGTCATATGCATATGATTTAATATGAAGCGTCCGTAACGGTCACGTCCGTAGCGCATTTTTATGCTTGTTCAGAGCAAAGTAGTAAGATGAATTGTCGATCCTAATAAGCATAGACATAATTTAGCTTTGTATATAAAGTTTCAAGTTATTTGTGTTTATAATTGTTATATTATATAAACTTAATCTTTAAAACGTTATGGACGTGACACAGCACTGAAGCGCCATGACCTCTTAATTATAGCCCTTATAAATTCAACAGGAAGTGCTGTTATGACAAAATCACTTTATTTATTTCTCAGGCATGCCTCCATCTTTCTGCAAAATGCTTACTGTTAAAATAAAGTTTAAAAAGGGGGGTCTTTGATCCCTCTTTTGAAAGCATGAAATATCGTTGGTTGATAATGTAATTTTAGCATTGTTTCTCACCTCATATGTGGTGGATAAACAAGGCAGTTTTCTTAACATTTCTGTTACAGCACATTAATACAGTATATTACAGACCTAAATGGACAACTTAAAAAGGGTTTTGTTCTTTTGGTAAAAACTTTATTTTTTCATGGTAAGGATGACCTTTGCATGGAATTGGCCATGGTTAATTTGATGTTACCATGGTTTAACAATAATAAACATTTTTTTAATCGTTTTTTTTGTATTTTTTTAGTAAAACTATGATTAACTTTCGTAAGGGTTCGTAAAGGTAATGATTTGTATACTGTACAAACTGCTATATTTTACCCTAACTAACCCTTTCCTTTTATCTTTTTTTCTCCTCAGAACATCCAGTATATTTAGTATTTCTCTAAAAAACAGGGTTCATTGAGCAGCAACAAATGTAAGTATATTTCTGGACTTGGAAATAAAATGGTGTTTGTCAGTCAGGCCTTATTCAAAAAACACAGAAAATTATTTAACCAGTCGATCATGAAAGAAAATTATTTTTAAATCAGTTTATGAATTAGGGGGTCCAAAGGCTGTCATATTGTTGTCCACTAAAGGGAGCCACAGGTAAGGAAACTTTTGAGCCTAATCCTTTCTATCAGTTTCCATCCCTTTGAATGGAAAGAAATGAATAGATTTAGTTCATTTGTATAACTTTGGTGTACTGACAGTATAGTTTTATATACTTGGTTTATACAAAAATCTGTGAAATGCTTATAGATCATAAAATGTTTATTTACACATTATAAAACAAATTTTTAAGTTGCCAGACGCGATTAAATATATTGCTGTCCATCAAGAATGAATTTTAATTCTTTTATTTTATTTGTTTATCCATTTATTTCTTTTTTAATCCAACAGTAAGAGGGAGTGATTTAAAAAAAAAAATTTTTTTTAACTTTTTAAAAAGTTTTTTGTTTTGTTTTGTTTTTGTAACCGGTTTTATTAAATCTTAACTTTTTATTAATCATGAGACATAATGATTTGTATACTGTACAAACTGTATATTTTTACCCTAACCCTTTCCTTTTATTTTTTCTTTCCTCAGAAAATTCATTATTATTTCTCTGAAAAATACGATTCACTGAGCAGCAACAAATGTAAGTATATTTCTGGTATATAGTATAATGAAATTTGAAATGGTGTTTGTCAGTCAGGCATTATTCATGAAACAAATTCAGAAAATTATTTATAAATCAGTCGATTCATGGACTTAAATACCACATAATAAGAAACATTTCAATTGAATCACTAATCATTCACACGGGCCACTGGTGCTTAGACCCCAATGATTGCCATTTGTGGCTATATTTTTTTATTAATTTATTCTAATCATCATATTAGAAGGATTTCTGAAGGATCATGTGCCACTGAAGACTGGAGTGATGATGCTAAAAATTCAGCTTTGACATCACAGGAATAAATATATATTCAAATAGAAAACAGTTATTTTAACTTGTATTTGTATTTTATTTACAATATTATGGTTTTTACTGCATTTTTCATCAAATAAATGCAGCCTTGATGAGCATAAGAATTGACTCATGAATTTACTTTTATAGGGACATCTCTAATGTGAGGCTGTGGACAGTTTCTAATGTCTGTTGCTGGCTGACAAGAAATTACCTCTCTGCACTTGCCCCATCTTTTGAAGGTGTGTAAATAGTTGAACAATGACTGTTTATAATTGCCCACTGTGCAACAAGACATTTTATCTTACCCATTTACTCAAACACATTGGACTATACTATCAACATGAGCCTCATTTCCATATAACTTGTGAACTTAATGGATGCAGCCATTACAGTAGTTGTTTTAATTCCTACCATTCTCATGTTTAGCGAAAACACAAGGAACTGTTAAAACGCAATCATTCAGTAGACAGCCATCAACATCCGGATCATGATTTAGGATCAGGCATAGCAGAAGAAGATGAGCATGATTTAGGATCAGATATCCCAGTAGAAGATGAGCATGTACTCTGTGACCTAATACAGAATGATCAAAAGTCTTGCAACCTTACTCACGAACAACTAATTGAAGGTTTAAAAAAAAAAAGCCTTTGCTTGTTCATTTTAAAAATCCGTAAAAAACATACAGTGCCAGCAGTTGTACAGAAAAGTGTTGTAGAAGATCTCAGAACAGTATGCGACACATTTATCACACATTACACAGAAGCCATCCGTTTTCATCTGGCAAAAAAGCAAATACACATTGAAGATGACCATGAGCTTCAGGTGTTGCTTGATAACGGCTTGTTTTTTGAGCAGTGCATAAAGAGCATTGGTTCTGAATGGATGCTGGAACAATACTGCGTCAAAGAGCTAGCTATGATAAAACCTATCGAGATATGCCTTAACAAACAAGAGAATGAAAAAATTATTTAATTCCAGTAAATTCCCCTGCTTGCTTTGCTGCAAAAGCTTGCAAAGAACAAAGATGTCTGGGCCACTCTCAATAGAGCCCAATCTGCAAATGATGAAATTCTCACAGATTTCACAGATGGTGAAATGTTTAAATCAAACAGACACATGATCTTTCATAGCTTACTTCTCCATTTTTATGTGGATGAATTTGAAGTGGTCAATCCACTTGGCTCAAAAAGAGGAAGACACAAACTAACCGCTGTCTATTTTAAGCTTGGAAATCTGGACCACAAGGATACATCCAAGATACAAAACATTTATTTGTCCACACTGGTCCACCATCGTTTCCTCAAAAATGAACTCACATCTTATGACGAAGTACTTCAGCCTCTTATTACTGATCTTGCAGTGTTGGAAACTACTGGGCTTATGTTGTCACGTGACGGAGAAAGTAGGTTATTTAATGGTACAGTGGCATCTGTATCAGCAGATAACCTATCTGCTCATGCCTTAGCAGGACTCACCAGAAGTTTTTCAACTGGAAGAGTTTGCCGCTGATGAGTTCATCATGAGGAATGCTGCCAATTACAGGTATCATCTTGATGCTGTTGAAGAAGATTCAGCAAACTCATCAGTCTATGGGATCACCAATGCCTGTTGCCTTTCAAAGCTGGAGCATGTACCCTCTCCAATATTACATCTCTTTCCACCGGACATTATGCATGACTTCCATGAAGGTATAATACCAATAGTCCTTAGTCTAAGTATCTCCCAGTGGCTAAAAGAGAAATACTTTGCACTAAGTGACTTAAATTATGAGATTGAGAACTTTCCTTATGGCAAAAATGATGTGCCATCAAAACCTGTACCACTCTCAGATAGAGCTCTCAAAAGTTGCCGTTTGGGAGGCAGTGCCGTGGAGAATCTTACCCTTTTTCGACTACTGCTATTTATGATTGCAGAACAAATTCCAGAAACTGACTGTTTATGGAGGCTTTACCTCCTTCTTCGAGAGATAGTGGACATTGTCATTGCTCCTGTAATAAGGAGATCCTGGATTCCATATCTATCAGAGAAGATAGTTGAATTTTTGTCCACGTTCCATCAACATTTTCCTGGGAAAATCACCCCGAAGATGCATTACATGATCCATTATCCAAGGTTAATCCTATCTTATGGTCCTCTGGTGCATTTGTCCTGTCTCCGCTTTGAAGCAAAACACCAGTATTTTAAAAGAGTGGCCAGAGTTCTTGGGAACTTTAAAAACATTACGAAGACTCTTGCCAGGCGACATCAATTTAGACAGTGCTGGGAACAATCAGATACTGATTGCCTAGGTATCACTACTGAAACTGCAGACACACGAAATATTCCTGTGCAGGCTCTGCCAATTGACGCACGTGAAGCCTTAATGTCTCAAACAACCTCTGTGCCTGGGACTGTCAGTAAAACAACATACATATATGTAAACAGTGTGGCATACCATATGGGAGACTGCATCATTGTCAACACAGCACATGCAGAGGAGATACCAGTGTTTATGGAGATCCGGGGAATATACTGTGTCAGTCAGACTTGGCTGCTTTGTGGGAAAATGTTAATTCCTTCATACTTCGACAATCATTTCAACTCATATGTTGTTGAGGAGAAGTGTCAATGGACTGTTGTGAAACCTGGTGAGGAGATTGGCCACCACTGCCTTGATGGTTACAGGAAGTCAGATGGGCAGATATCAATACCACTTAGACACTGGATTACAGTCAGTCCCTCTCGTTAATAGTTTTTCCTTTCTCCTTTTTTCTACATTTCCATTTTTATTTCAAATAAATGTTTTATTTAATTAAATTTAATTATTTCATTTGATATAACAATTTAGTCTTCTCTCTTTTAGAACACCAAATAGATGGAGATACATTATTGACACTGAATGACAGGATGGTGGAGCAATTGGTGCCAATAATAAAACAAAGCATTAAATTCAATCGAATGATGGACAACCTGAATATCGTCAAGAATATGGACAAGAATCATGAGTATGTCAATTTAATTAAAATCTGAAATGTTTCTGTTTTTCTCAACTTCAGTTCAGCATCAGTCCAATTTAACATTTTTGAAATATATTAAGAAAAATAGATAACCATGATGATAATGATTATTTTGTCCTGTAGCTTAGTGCTCACTTCAGGTGGAAATGGGCCGTCATCTAATATAGATCATGAGACAAATGCAGGACAAACTTGGCCAACAATTTTCAAATTACCAGATTTCCCAGCTCTGCTAAAACAAAAAATGGAATTGGATATGTAAGATGATTTTTTTATTATTTTTTTTAGAAATGTATCACTGCCCTAAGTTTGTGCTTAAGTCATTTCCAAAAAAAAAAAAAAAAATCACCATTCGCTTATGGGTAAAAGCTACAGTGAAAGTGAATGATAACAGGAGAACGATTAAATGATGTCAGAAGTTTCATTTGTGTGTAAACTTTCCCTTCAATACCAACACTACTATTAAAGGAACAGTTCACCAAAAAAAAAAAAATAATAATTCTGTCATCATTTACTCACCCTCAAGTTGTTCCAAACTTGTATGAATTTATTTGTTCTTTGCTGAACACAAAATAATATATTTTGAAGAAAGTCTGTAACCAAACAGTTGATGGACCATTGACTTCCATAGTATTTTTTTTTATCTATTATGTAAGTCAGTGGGGTCCATCAACTGTTTAGTTCCCCATATTCTTCAAAATATCTTTGCCTGTGTTCAAAGAAACAAAGAAATTTATACAAGTTTGGAACAACTTGGAATCCTGGTGTAACGAGGCGGTAGACTCGATAGGATCCATATGCAGCTTTATTATAAACAATAGTAGTCATACAGGCAGGGATCAAATACCAGCAACAAAACAGGGAAAACACTCAGTAGTGTCAGCCGGGGCAAAACAAGACTTCGCAATAGGCGAGTGTGTGCGTCGACTTAAATAGTCCGGGTTATAGGAGACAGGTGTGTGTGTAATCAGCCCAGGTACGGGGTTATGGGAGATGTAGTCCATGCAAGGTTAATACTCAGGTGAGGGAGCCCTCTGGTGGCGATCGGAGGGAGCCACAGAGGCCAAGTTCGTGACAGAGCCCCCTCCCTGCGAGCAGCTCCTGAAGCGAGGAGGCGGTCGACGCCGGGGTCTTCCACGAGGGCGAGGGGCAGGTCTCTCCAGATGGGTCCTATGGAATTCATTGATGAGAGACGGGTCCACAATGTCATCTGCGTTGACCCAGGACCGCTCCTCCGGGCCATACCCCTCCCAGTCGACGAGGTATTGTAGTATTCTGCCCCGGCGTCTGGAATCCACAAGCTCGTGTACTTGGTATGCCTCCTCGCCTTCCACGATTAGGGGAGGAGGTCTCTGGTCACTGGCCTTGTCTAGGTTCTCCTCTCCTCTTGGACCATCTGCGGGCTTGAGCAAGGAGACATGGAAAGTGGGTAAGATACGGTATTTAGGAGGTAATGCTAAACGATAGGAAACTGGAGTTATTTGCCTGATGATTTTGAATAGACCCACGTACCTGGGATTGAGCTTTTTACAGGGTAGCCTGAGACGAAGATTCCTGGTTGATAACCAGACCCATTGACCTGGGCGGTAATCCGGATGCGGGCGACGGTAGCGGTCAGCTTGTTCCTTCTGTCGCCAAACTGCCCTCTGAAGGTGAATGTGAGCCTTGTTCCAGACAGCCTCACTCCGCTGAAGCCAATGGTCCACAGATGGGAGATCCGAGGGCTCTCCTGACCAAGGGAACAGTGGGGGTTGGTATCCGAGTATGCACTTAAAGGGTGTGAGTCCCGTCGACGGCTTCTGGAGAGAGTTTTGTGCATACTCTGCCCAGAACAGATACCGACTCCAGTCGGTTTGATTGTGGTGACAATAGGAACGCAAGTATCGGGTGAGTTCTTGATTGAGGCGTTCAACTTGACCATTAGTCTGAGGATGATAGCCAGAAGTCAGGCTGATATTGACATTGAGTCTTTGGAAGAAGGACGTCCACAGTTGTGACGTGAACTGGGGTCCTCGATCGGAAACAATGTCTTCTGGAAGACCGTAGAATTGAAACACATAGTTACAGAGGTGTTCAGCAGTCTCTAGAAACGGTGGGGAGCTTAGGTAGGGGAATGAAGCGACAGGCCTTGGAGAAACGGTCAACTACTGTGAGGATGGTGGTCTGGCCCTGAGAGTTGGGAAGATCGGTGACAAAGTCTATGGCAATATGAGACCAGGGGCGTTGCGGAATGGGCAGTGGATGTAACAGACCAGCAGGTACTTGGTGTGGTGGTTTGGTGGTTTGACATATGGCACAGTTGCGGATGAAGATGATGATATCAGACTGTAAAGACGGCCACCAGAAACGGTTACTGATGAGTTGAGTGGTGGCTGCTATACCTGGGTGACCGGAACTGAGTGATGTGTGTATACATTGAATGACCCTCTGGCGGAGAGATGTGGGAACATAAGTACGACCAGTAGGGCAGTTCGGAGGAGGTGGTTCAGAATGGTGGGCATCAGTGATTTCTGTCATGATGTCCCATTGAACTGGAGCAAGAATGATAGTGGGAGGTAGTATGGGTTCATTGGTCGGTGGTACTAAAGTGGACTCGTACTGGCGTGAGAGAGCATTGGCCTTAGTGTTTTTGGAGCCGGGTCTGTAGGTAACAGTAAATTGAAATCTGGTGAAGAACAGGGCTCATCTGGCTTGTCAGGGATTGAGATGTTTAGCTGAGCGGAGGTATTGCAGGTTTCGGTGATCGGTTAAAACAATGAATGGGTGCTTACTTCCCTCCAACCAATGCCGCCATTGTTCCAAGGCAGCCTTCATGGCCAGTAGCTCACGATCTCCCACGTCGTAATTCTGTTCAGTGGGAGTGAGTTTGCGGGAGTAATACGCACAGGGGAACAGTTTGGAGGGATTGCCCTGACGTTGGGAGAGGATTGCCCCGGTACCTGTGCTGGAAGCGTCCACCTCGACAAGGAATTCTCGTTCGGGGTCTGGATGATGTAAAATGGGGGCCGTTGTAAACAATTCCTTCAACTTATGAAAAGCATCCTTAGAAGTGGTTGACCAGACCAGTTTGATATTTCCCTTCTTGAGCATGGAGGTAAGAGGTGAAGCAGTCGTGCTGAAGTCTCTGATGAATCGTCTGTAGAAGTTGGCGAATCCTAAGAAGCGTTGCAATTCTTTGATAGTGGTTGGTAATGACCAGTTTACCACTGCCTGGACCTTGCTGTCATCCATAGCGACCCCTTTAGGGCTGATAATGTAACCCAGGAAGGACGTGGCAGTCTGGTGAAACACACTTCTCAGCTTTGGCGTAAAGTTGGTATTCTATTAGTCTTTGTAGGACAGAGCGGACATGGCGAACGTGATCGGGGTAAGTATCTGAATAAATAAGAATGTCATCAATATATACTATGACCCACTTGTTAAGCATGTCCCAGAAGACGCCATTGATGAAGGCCTGGAAGATGGACGGACTATTGACCAGCCCGAACGGCATAACCCGGTATTCGTAGTGCCCGGTGGTGGTGGTGGAGAAAGCTGTTTTCCATTCGTCCCCCTCCCTGATACGGATCAAATTAGCGCTCCGGAGGTCTAGCTTGGTAAAGTACAGTATTTGGCCGTGCAAAGTTGTTCTAGGGCAGTTGGAACCAACGGCAGGGGATAACGAAATTTCCACCGTGATGTCATTGAGGCCTCGGCAGTCGATACAGGGTCTTAACCCCCCGTCCTTTTTCTTTACAAAGAAGAACCCAGCAGATGCAGGAGACGTAGATGGTTGAATGAATCCCTTGGCCAGTTCCTCCTCGATATAGTTCCTCATAGACTTGGACTCAGGTTGGGAAAGCGGAAAGATGCGACCCTTGGGAGGCGTCGTACCTGGGATTAGGTTGATGGCACAGTCGCTGGTGCGATGTGGTGGTAACTAGGCTGCCTTGGACCTGCTGAAAACCTCAGAGAGATATTGGTAGTCAGCTGGTAGCTGGTTAGTGGGTGGTGATTGTTTGGGAGAGTTCTGTAGTCAAGGGGTCTGGAGACAGTTTCGGCGACAGTGGTCGGACCAGTGAATGATCTGGTTGTCTGCCCATGAAATTTGTGGGTTATGTTGGCGTAACCATGGTAATCCGAGGATGACGGGGTTCTGAGGTGATTTTATAATGAAGAAACGGATTATCTCAGTGTGCAATGCCCCAATTTGAAGAGACACGTCGTCAGTGGTGTAATGAACCTGTCCAGTTCCCAGGGGGCGTCCGTCTAGCGCTACCACTGACAACACAGAATCGCAGGGAATTAATGCAATGTTATGTGTCTTGGAGAAATCAAAGTCCATGAAATTACTGGCTGCTCCTGAGTCTATCATGGCTAGGGCATTCACTGAGTTATCTTTTATCATGAGTCTGGCTGGAATTTCAATATTGGGAGAGGTAGAAGGAAAACTCACCGCAGTGACGTTTCGGCTTGTGGGTCGAGTGGGACACGATGCTCTTAAATGGCTGGGTTGACCACAATAGAGACAAAGGTGTTGCTGAACACGTCTGTCTCTATCCTCCGAAGACAGGTGAGCGGAACCGATTTGCATGGGCTCAGAATCTTGCATTGGTGGAGTGGAGGCAGGAACTGATGAGGCGTTTCTCAGGGGCCGTCGTGAGCGAATTAAATTGTCGAGGTGGATAGCCAGATCAATGAAGCCATTCAGAGTTTTTCCCTCATCACGACAAGCCAACTCAGATTGAAGGTCCATGTTTAAGCCCTTGCGGAACAGTAGTTTCAGCGTGTCATCCACCCAGGTTGTTTGAGCAGCTAGTGTGCGAAATGTGAGAGCGTATTCTGCCGCCGTTTGTCTTCCTTGACGAAGCGCCAGCAGTAACTCATCAGCCTCCTTACCTCCCTCGGCGTGTTCAAAAATCTCACGGAAACGTTGCAAGAATTCATCAAGTGAGATAAGTGTAGGATGGCCGTGATTCCACACCGTAGTAGCCCATTCCAGCGCTTTACCCATTAGCAGGGAACACACAAAGGCGATGCGACTCTCATCATTGGTGTATAGAGCGGGTTGTTGAGATAAACAGTGAGCATTGTAGCAGAAACCCCTTGCATCTTGCTGGGGAGCCATCATATTATATAATATTATTAGATAATGATGGACTTACGTCAGCGTTGGAGAGTTGCATGCCTTGTAGCGTCTTCACCAGCTCCTCGGTCACGGCGGTGAGACGGGTAAGTTGTTGTTGGTGGATGGCTAGCACACTTGGTTGGGTAGAAACCTCTGTTGACAGACGATAGATAGCCGCTGGATCTTGGTCGGGCGAAGTCTTCTGTAACGAGGCGGTAGACTCAATAGGATCCATATGCAGCTTTATTATAAACAATAGTAGTCGTACAGGCAGGGATCAAATACAGTGTCCAAGTGTCCAAGGCAAGGAAGTATCGTAAACAGAGACAGGCAAAGGGTGCTCTTCCAACAGCCTTCAGCGCGCGATCACTTCCGTTGAGTGAGGTCAATGTACAATGTACACGATCTGGCGTAGTTTACGCAAGCGCCGGAAGTGATCTCTCTCGCGTATCTCTACACCAGATCGTGTACATTGACCTCGCTCACCGGAAGTGATTGCGCGCTGAAGGCTGTTGGACAAAGCTGTGGTGTATTAGAGGTAAAAAATTATATAAATACTGTTCGGTTTCTCGCACAAACCGATCGTTTCGTGCCTTAAGACATCAGTGTGTCGTCACGAGCCGCAGGGTTTAATATGGATTTGTTTGTGCATGTTTTTTTTTACTCTCATAGATTGTGTTACCATTCACATGCATTATACGACTGACAGACTGCAACGGTTGGAGTTAAAAATCTTCATTTGTGTTCTACTGAAGAAACAAAGTCACCTATATCTTGGATGTCCTGGGGGTAAGCAGATAAACATCAAATTTTCATTTTTGGGTGAACTATCCCTTTAATGAGACTGATCTGCTTCCATAGTGTAACAGTTTAATGATCTACAGCAAAGAGCTTTGGTGAGAACTAAACAAGTATTTAATTACTACAGTAGTAATTTCTTGCTAGAAATGACATCAGAAGTGGAAAATGTTGGTAAAAAAAAAAACGTACATTTACACTTCAAAAATCGATCAGATGAAGGTATCTCAGGAGACAGGAAGTGAAGCTAACATTAGATTCGGACGTGCCTTGATGCCTTCCTACCTTGAAATGTGTCCTCCGAAGGCAGCATTTTCCAGGTTTCGGACGCAGCCTCGATCAGATGAAGGTATCTCAGGAGACAGGAAGTGAAGATAACATTGGATTCGGACGTGCCTTGATGCCTTCCTACCTTAAAATGTGTCCTCCGAAGGTATGGAATTAATTTTGTGCCAGTAAAAACAAACATTGTATACATTGATAAATGGGAAAAACACTCTGAAAATAAAAACAATAAACTAAATAGCAAAAAAGTAACATCGTATTTAAATAAACAGCATTTTTTGTAAATAGTTTTCAAAGATTCATTTTTGCTAAACGTGGTTTTGAATGCGCTGCCAGTGTTTTTGTTTTCGCTCTCCAACTTTCTGCTTTCGCTTCACAAATTTACGTTCGCCATTCTGACGCAAGCCTCTCGTGAGGGCGGGGCTTAACAGTGGTTCGCTCTTATTGGCTCCTGAGATTTTGATCGACGGGTCCTTGAACCGGAAGAAGTGTTTGACACGGGCGCGGGCACATGTCTGGACTCTGGAGCTGAGCTGTGAGTAGTCTACACTAATAATAGTAGTAGTAATAATAATAATAATGATGATGATGATGATGATGATAATGATAAGAGTATTTTAAAGAACATCAATGACAACACACGGATATTTTCCACAGATATTCGAGATGAGTAACGTTAATCGGGAGCATCACGGAGTGCCAACATCCTCCTCGGCAGGACATTTGAGGCAGCCTGATGTAAGTTTAAAGAGGTCATGAACTGAGAAATCAAATTTTCCTTAAGCTTTTGACATATAAGAGGTCATCATACTATAAGAATATCCTGTAAGTTTCAGAACTGAAAACTTCCTTGTTAGTCCAATAAAAGCTTTTATTGACACCAGGCCCAGCAAACGACAGGTTTTTCAAAGTGGGGATATATGACGTCAAAGGGAGGCAAGCACTGCCTCTGCAGAAGAAGATCAACGCCTACTTCATCACTGCCTGTTTAGCCCCGCCCACCGATTTGCGCATGTAACATAGGCCTAGTGTTAAACCAGATCGAGCTACCAAACAATAAACATGCCGTTGAGGATTACAAAATATTGTGCAGTGCCTGGGCTCGACAGTAATGCAACATGTAAGTAACTGTGTTAATTCTAATGCCTGATCTGAAATGTAATTATTCATGTACAGTCAGATGTTCTTTGTCTGTGTGTCAGTAAATCAAACCAGTGACTAAACGTCAACTTGCGTTGTTTCTCTTAGTAGGATGAAAATAATCTGTTATTTAACGGTGATTGAATTCTATAAAGAAAGCGATCAAAGAAAGCTCCCTTTGCAATCGTTGGAGCAGCGCGTGCTGAAGCTGTCAATCAAACAGTGAGAGTTTATCAGTGAAGCGTTATCAGTGACTCCCGTTTTATTCAACGAATCTCTTAACTATATCACGTTTGCACTGTTAGTGAAGATGGAAGCATTCGTTAGTGTACAGTTGCAATGATGAGATCACTGCTTTCATGCGCTCAGCGTGTCTGTAATCGGCTACAATGTTCATCTCTCCAACCTTTCATGCCACGATCTTAATATAATGCCATAGATCTAAATATAATGCTATAGATCTAAATATAATGCCATAGATCTAAATGTAATGCAACACTTTTCACAATTAGTTAACCATGAGAGCTGTAATAGTAAAAACGCGCTAAAAGAGAGAGTAATACTATTTCAAATGGAAAGACGTTAGCCAATCACAGCAGTGGGCGTTTACACTGAACTCTCACAGCAGACACGCCCCTTAAAACAGAGCGTTCAAACCAGAAGGCTAAAATCAGGGTAGAAAAAATGCCTTTTATTTATAAATTATGAAAATTTTTGATGTAAAAAGCATTCTAACGTTATAAGTGCACCCCAGGAAACATCATAAAACAATAAAACAACGCAGTTCATGACCCCTTTAATATAAGATAATCAATAGATAAATCTAGATAGAAATTTTATTCCTGTGCAGAATGCAACAGTTGTGTCTTTATTTTATGTCGTTAAGTGTTTAATGCCACGTATATGACATGCTGACATGTCTGCAGTGTTATGCATGTCTTATGTTATGTAGTTTGATTCAGTAACGTTACTTTGATTGCTCTTTATACCACAACATTTTGCCACCTTAGAATTAGTTCTGAGCAGTTTTGTGATTACTGAGCTTCAAAGTTTTTGCATTCCATACTCCTTTGTAGATAGAACCTTTTTGTTTTCTAAAAAAAGTCCCAAACACTTAAAATGTAAAAAAAAAAAAAAAAAAAAAAAAAAAAGAAAAAAAACCACCACATAATGTAAATAAGTTGTACGTGAATAATTCAATTTTGACAAAAATGTGAGATAGAACCTTATAATTCCAAGGTGATGAGTAATATATTCAAGGATGCTGAGTGTAATTTTAGCAAAGGTCTCAGACTGATCTTTATTCTGCAGCAAGGCTCAAATCTTGGTGCTGATGCTGCATCAGCTATACATAACATCATAGAGGTGCTTAACCAATCACTGGGCAAAACCAGCACAAGTCAGGGGCAGCGCTCGGGAGAGTGTCCAATTGTGGAACAAGAGATGGCCAGGTTTCAGTTTGCAGACATGACTAAAAACAATGATACTTCCTGTTTGAAATACAAATTTTTCACATTTATGCCTTTATCAGATGCTTTTATCCAAAGCGACTTACAATTGAGTTGCATAAGCACTCTGTCTCAGTAATAGTCAGAGAAAATGGTCCACTTATCTTCTGATAAACACAGAATTGTTCTGTAAGTTTTTCTTAACTAATTTTTCTATTAATCATCTCTTAAAGGTCTTTCCCAGGATTTAAAAAAAAGCGTGGATCCAAAAGACGTTTACCCAGCTATAATAGACCAGCCAAGTTCTGTAAATCTTGGAAACCACTCATGTTTTCAGTGTTCCTGTTAAATAAAAATTCAGAAATGACCCCTTCATCAGCTGAGGAGCTTCAACTCATGTAGGCAGGATTGGGAAAACGAAATCTCTCAATGAACGATGATTTGACTCATTCAGAGGTGATACATATTTATAAATATTGAAAAAATTATAAAACTTTGCTTCACTCTCTCAGCTAATATTAGAGAGTAACTTTATTTGTAATCATTTGTTGTAATTTGGATTTAAGGTTTCCAATTTATTTACAGACGTGTACCCCAAAATGAAATCAGCGTCCGGAGGATGGCTTCTCTATAAAGCATCTGGTATGATTTTGACACCACCAATTCAGTGTAATATAAGTAACTAGATTCAGATTATCACACAAGGCAACTAGTTTAAAGTATATATGCATGTCATTCTATTTATGTATGTACATTTATTTAAATAGGTTGGTATAGCCAATATTCTTGTAGCAATTAAAGTCATCATGAAATCAAAATTGACCCTATTTACTTTGTTAGCACATATTACTGCTCTTAAAGAGAAACAATTAATCCAAGTTAATGCACAGAATTTTTTTTTTGTCGTGGTAATCTTTGTTACGTCATGTTACGTCATGATGTCAGTTTGACGGCTTGGGATGAAAACGCTAAACCACGCCCCTCCAACCATTAGTCTGCTATGAGCGAGAGATGGAGAGGAGATGCGCTAAAGTAAAATCCCCACCCTCTATTCAATATTCCGTTTCAGTTGGAAATATGTCACAGCACTGAAGTAAAATCAGTTTCTACTTCCGGTTCACAGGGACTTTAAACATAATTCAAAGGGAAATAATTCACAGTGACCAGATTAGTAATTACAGATTACAAAAAATGCTGATGTGTTTTCCAACAGGTCTTAAGGGCAGTTCATGCAAAATTAAAACTGTTATCATTTACTCACATTCACTCACATGTTGTTCTAAATATGCATGGCTGGCTCAATTTATTTTAAAGAATGTCTGAGCTGTTCATGTCCATACAGTGAAAGTCAGTTTTGTTCAAAAATCCCATTACTCCCCTTACACTTTCATTATATGGACAAAAACAACAGGATATCAGGATATCTTATTTTGCTTTTGACTATCAAAAGGTCAGGTTTAGAACTCAATGTAAAGAAGTGTTTTTAACCTCCATTATCAGCCAAGTGCCAGTATTACTGCCTAATTTCAGTGCATTACTAGTATTATCAGGTTAATTTATATTCTTATTTTAACACTTTAATTTGTGTATGTGTTTATTTAAATGTTTTTGAGAAAGCACTTTGTAAGACTATGTTAAAAGATGACAATGATATATAAAACTTTAAGTATTATACATATTTGTAATTATTTTTTTTTAGTCAGGTGGACAGGGAAGGCGGCGGCTGAATCTAGTTCCTCCAGAGTCAGAAGGATACTGTGGCAGTACCATCAGATGTGCAACTGGAGGGGGGAAAACCATGCTGTATATTGTTCCTTTACAGGATGAATTTGATCTGTCACCTCTTCCATCTGATGCACAGGAATTTTCGCTGATGCCAAAAACTGAATGCAAGAAATGCTTTAAAATGATGCCACTGCAGATTCTTGCCCTGCATGTCAGGGAATGCGATGCTCTGGAATGTGAAACACTCTCAGACTCAGAACCAGAGGTAAAACATTTTTTGCCAACCTTGAGTAACTTATGTAGGCTGAATATGGAACTTTTTTGTTTAAATGTAATGTTTTTGTCTATTACCAGGTAACTGATTTACCACCAGCACTTGAAGAAAAGATAATTTACTTATTGTATGGCATGACATTCATAATTCTGCTTTTATTTTGTATTTTACATAATTTCTTGCTTTTTAGTCGACAGATGCAAAGTGTCCTGTATGCATGAAAACTTATCCTATAATGGAATTGGAGCTCCATGCAAGTTACTGTGGTGACTTGGAAAGGTAATGCAATACACATAGCAGTGTAGAAACAGCAGTGTAATTTTGTGGTGTATGATGTGATGTAGATTTTGACATTTCTAGTTTCAGTCAGAACATTGGATTTCAAAAATATGTTTATATGGTAAATAAGTCAGGGATGGGCAATCTCGGCCCTGGTGGGCCACTGTACTACAGAGTTTAGCTCCAACCCTGAAAAAAACACACTGCAGCCTTCTAGTAATACTAAAGACATTGATTAGCTTGTTCAGGTGTGTTTGATTAGGGTTGGAGCTGAACTCTGCAGGACAGTGGCCCTGAGATTGCGCTACATATTAAAGCACTTAATGAAATATTTTTATTTCTCATAAACAGTAGTATATTTTCACAGTTGCCATTTCTTCCTAGTCCAGTGTCCCTTCAAACAAGGAGCCCTGATACAATGGAGCCACAAAATAAAGAGATGTCATGGTACATTAAAAAAAGTAACCTGAATATTGATACATAATAATGTACTTGTGTAGTTTATAACTTTTCTATTATAATGCTGTCTAAACCGTTCCATACTGAATATTTAAAAGATTTAACCGTTGAATATAAAAACAATTTACAGTGAGGAGGATGTCATACGATGGCTAGCTGCTCAAGTTGACACCTCCAAGGAATTCAGCATCTGTGTGTCCAGAATTAAGTCTGTTACTTATATTTCCATCCAAAACTATTTCCTCCATTCTTTTTATATTCCCAGCAATCTTTTAAAACTGTGCGTGTATGATGATTCCTTTCACTTCCCTGTAAATTAACCCAATACATCATAGACATTTTTTCTCTTCTCAAATCTAATGGCATCTCCCCTATTTCAACCCTGATAGCATCTAAAGGGGTTGATCTTATTGCTCCACAGCAGATTCTGAGTGCTCTAGATTGAATATTTTCCAATTTCTTCATCTCTGATTTAGATCCAGCCCCATACACTGCACATCCATAATCTATGATAGAGCGTATTAATGCTTGATATACATGCAACAATAAATGTCACCAGTTTTCACACACATCTTTCAAAATAAAGGTGGCATCGAAAACACAGAGAATTACGTTTGTTATTGTTTCTTTGACTGCACACAATGTGACTCACTCAAAACGGTCTTGCAACCCACCAGTTGAGAAACATTGACGTAGTCTATAGTATATCTACTGTTCGCCATTCACTGTTGTTCTGCTGAAGCTCATTCGGCACCTGTACCTTTTCCGCACTCATTTGACTTGCGCCTATCGCTGAGGGGATGTTGGAGTGCGCGTCTGACAAGTCTCACGTTTTTTGTGGTCTTAAAGAGACGGTTCTGCATTTAAATAAACGAAATTCTTGTCAAAAAAAAAAAAAAGAAAAAAAAGATACACAGCAGAGCGGGGTGGCCAAGCTTAGGCCAAGGGTGGCCGCGGTCACCCCTGGCCACCCCCTAGCTTCGCCCCAGCTGTTGAGCACAATATACTACTACTACTACTACTAATAGTAATAATAATAATAATTTTATTATCATTGTACAATAATATTATTATTTATACAGTAGGCATATTTTAATTTTTTATAATAACAATTATTATTATTATTTTACAATAGTGTTATTTTACAGTTATACATTAAGCTTATTTAAGTTATAAATAACTAAGTTGGATATAACTAAGTTATAAATAAGTAAAATAACTAAACACCAATTTTTCTTCACTGTCCCATAAACAAATGGTTGCATTTTATTCCAAAATTAGCATTTGCTTATGGGAGGGCAGTTCCCTAAATGAGATTGACTTAAAGGAACACTCCACTATTTTGAAAATAGGCTCATTTTCCAACTCCCCTAGAGTTAAACAATTGAGTTTTACCGTTTTCGAATCCATTCAGCCGATCTCCGGGTCTGGCAGTAGCACTTTTAGCATAGCTTAGCATAGATCATTGAATCTGATTAGACCGTTAGCATCTCGCTCAAAAAATGACCAAAGAGTTTCGATATTTTTCCTATTTAAAACTTGACTCTTCTGTAGTTACATCGTGTACTAAGACCGACGGAAAATGAAAAGTTGCGATTTTTCTAGGCCGATATGGCTAGGAACTATACTCTCATTTCTGCGTAATAATCAAGGAACTTTGCTGCCTTACCATGGGTGCAGCAGGCGCAATGATATTACGCAGCGCCTAAAAAAAATAGTCCCTAGCTAGGTAACTTTTTTTTTATTGAACACCAAGAACATGAAAATATACATCTACAAAGGCATTGATGAATACAAATAAAACAAGTATTAAGCAAGGCACTCATTAGTTAAATATACAAATAAAATAATTACCAAAACAAAACAAAAAAACAAGAAGGGGTCTTTTTATTGCTCTTCTAAGAGATCAAGGTCTCTTATTATTCTAACAAGTTCCTGGGCAAGTTTCTTTAATTTTCATACAATTCAATGATGGAAAGTAATTACAAATCAAATCTTTTTTTAATACAGAAAAGTACGGTTTTGTCTTCATACATTTGCATTTATGTATGAAAAACTTTCCCAAAATCAACATTACATTAATGAAAAAAACATTTTTTATCATCTAACAGCATTCCAAACATAATGTTTCCTATCAAAAGTGGGCAGTGAATGATTTTTTGTCTCCAACCAATAAGCAATATTTCCCCAGAAAATATTTGAAAACACACAAGAAAAAAAAAGATGATCAGTTGTCTCTGTCAACTTGACAGAAACTATAGGCATTCTCTTCAAAATTAAACTTGTGTCTTAAAAATTCACTTGACAGGTATATACCATTGAATATTTTAAAATGAGTTTCCTTGGCTTTAGGAGCCACTGGAAAGCTGATGTACTGTATTCACAATTTTTTTTTACCAAAGGTTTTATTAAGTATTTGCAAAATACTGTTGAAGTGTCGGATATAATACAGAGTTGAAACAAGAGCGAATAAGTTTGTTGGGAAGCATTGCCTTGAGGTCATTACCATTGAAGAGAAGGGATGGAAGTTCACAAGATCCATCTGACATGTTGACAGAAGTGTTATGAACTAGATTCATAAAGCTTTTTGGAATGGCATTTAAAACACGCTCAAATTGTTTACGTTCACACTGTAAATTATATTTAGTACAAAAATCTCTAAAAGTTAACAGACTTCCAACTTCATCCATTAAATGAAGAACTGACCAGACACCTTTTTCAAGCCATTCAAGAATGCATAGAGACTTGTATCTAGATAAAATAAATCTATTGTTCCATATGGGAGTTCTATGTGGGGTGAAGTTGTGGTTGTATAATAACTTCCAATATAACAAGATCTGCTGGTGAAAGGAAGCTGGACACAGTAAAATCACATCTCAGTAGGAAATCAATTCCACCCAATTTTCTAAATATACCTCTGGGAATGCAAAACCTGAAACTAGTTTCATTTGTTATGTCATTTTTAAGCCATTTGACCTTCAACATACCATTTATACAATAAAAGTCACAGGCTTGTAAACCACATTTTTTATAATCCTGTATAAGTTGTGCTCTCTTTATATAGTGGACACGCTTTCTCCATATAAAATTTAAATTAACCCTCTAATGCATGAATTATGTTTTTGCGCTTAAAAAAATATTTAATTTTATTTTCTGGAAGATTTAAGATAACAGATTAACAAAATAAATAAAAATTAAAAATCAACCCCCCCTCTTAGCAGATTTTATTTTGTTGCCCCAGGGCAACGATATGCAGTATAGGTAGTAAATCACAGAGAAAAATCTAATATTGTCTTAACATTTATTAGGAAAATCAAGAGGAAACTGGTACTCTTTTCAGTGGAAAATGTGTTTCAAATATTTAATTATGGCATTTGGCCACTTCAAATACACTATATTGCCAAACATTTTGGGACGCCTGCCTTTACATGCACATGAACTTTAATGACATCCCATTCTTAATCCGTAGGGTTTAATATGGAGTTGGCCCACCCTTTGCAGCTAAAACAGCTTCAACTCTTCTGGGAAGGCTTTCCACAAGGTTTAGGAGTGTGTTTATGGGAATTTTTGACCATTCTTCTAGAAGTGCATTTGTGAGGTCAGGCACTGATGTTGGACGAGAAGGCCTGTGGCGGTGTGCTTTACACCACTGCATCTGACGCTTTGCATTTCACTTGGTGATGTAAGGCTTGGATGCAGCTGCTCGGCCATGGAAACCCATTCCATGAAGCTCTCTATGCACTGTTCTTGAGCTAATCTGAAGGCCACACGAAGTTTGGAGGTCTGTAGCTATTGACTCAAATTGTGACATTGATAGAATTGCTATCCTTTCCTCCAATATCTTCACTTTCTGAAATTACTGTATATAAGATTTAAAAATGCCTTTTATTCAGAATTTACTGCATAATAGTAAATATAAGATTTAAACATGTTTTTTTTTTTCTGCCTTTCAAACCTCTTTCTGCGGTCCATTCTTCATCACTGTCACTTCCCTCAAGCTCACTGTCCTTACTACAAAATCCATTGTTGAGTATGATTCTGACAAATAGCTAATTTCTGTCCTTTCTACCATAAAATGTCCCTGTGTCCATTTTCCTGTAAACAACAGTGCAGAAAACAAAGCAAAATAAAAAAAAATGATTTTGGCCTTCAAGAAAGTCACGTCTGTCATTAGCATGATATTGCGCTGAAAACGAGCCTGTAAAAGTAAAATATACTAACCCGATTCCAAAAAAGTTGGGACACTGTACAAATTGTGAATAAAAAAGGAATGCAATAATTTACAAATCTCATAAACTTATATTTTATTCACAGTAGAATATAGATAACATATCAAATGTTGAAAGTGAGACATTTTGAAATGTCATGCCAAATATTGGCTCATTTTGGATTTCATGAGAGCTACACATTCCAAAAAAGTTGGGACAGGTAGCAATAAGAGGCCAGAAAAGTTAAATGTACACATAAGGAACAGCTGGAGGACCAATTTGCAACTTATTAGGTCAATTGGCAACATAATTGGGTATAAAAAGAGCCTCTCAGAGTGGCAGTGTCTCTCAGAAGTCAAGATGGACAGAGGATCACCAATTCCCCCAATGCTGTGGCGAAAAATAGTGGAGCAATATCAGAAAGGAGTTTCTCAGAGAAAAATTGCAAAGAGTTTGAAGTTATCATCATCTACAGTGCATAATATCATCCAAAGATTCAGAGAATCTTTCAAGGCCGGAAAACCATACTGGATGCCCGTGATCTTCGGGCCCTTAGACGGCACTGCATCACATACAGGAATGCTACTGTAATGGAAATCACAACATGGGCTCAGGAATACTTCCAGAAAACATTGTCGGTGAACACAATCCACCGTGCCATTCGCCGTTGCCGGCTAAAACTCTATAGGTCAAAAAAGAAGCCATATCTAAACATGATCCAGAAGCGCAGGCGTTTTCTCTGGGCCAAGGCTCATTTAAAATGGACTGTGGCAAAGTGGAAAACTGTTCTGTGGTCAGACGAATCAAAATTAAGTTCTTTTTGGAAAACTGGGACGCCATGTCATCCGGACTAAAGAGGACAAGGACAACCCAAGTTGTTATCAGCGCTCAGTTCAGAAGCCTGCATCTCTGATGGTATGGGGTTGCATGAGTGCGTGTGGCATGGGCAGCTTACACATCTGGAAAGGCACCATCAATGCTGAAAGGTATATCCAAGTTCTAGAACAACATATGCTCCCATCCAGACGTCGTCGCTTTCAGGGAAGACCTTGCATTTTCCAACATGACAATGCCAGACCACATACTGCATCAATTACAACATCATGGCTGCGTAGAAGAAGGATCCGGGTACTGAAATGGCAAGCCTGCAGTCCAGATCTTTCACCCATAGAAAACATTTGGCGCATCATAAAGAGGAAGATGCGACAAAGAAGACCTAAGACAGTTGAGCAACTAGAAGCCTGTATTAGACAAGAATGGGACAACATTCCTATTCCTAAACTTGAGCAACTTGTCTCCTCAGTCCCCAGATGTTTGCAGACTGTTATAAAAAGAAGAGGGGATGCCACACAGTGGTAAACATGGCCTTGTCCCAACTTCTTTGAGATGTGTTGATGCCATGAAATTTAAAATCAACTTATTTTTCCCTTAAAATGATACATTTTCTCAGTTTAAACATTTGATATGTCATCTATGTTGTATTCTGAATAAAATATTGAAATTTGAAACTTCCACATCATTGCATTCTGTTTTTATTCACAATTTGTACAGTGTCCCAACTTTTTTGGAATCGGGTTTGTATATTTTTTTATTATTATATTGTGCGCAAATACATGTCATGATATGTGATAACATCCAAACACATTGTCAGCGAAGACCTTGAAAAGTACCACTTATCGCACAACGTTGCCCTGAGGCAACAAAAAGAAAAAATGAATTTCTGGACATTCTAAATAAAAAAAAGTGAATAAAACCTGACAAAATGCTTCTCTACACCTTCATGCACACATATATATGTTTTATTTACAGTTAATGTCATGTTAAATGGGATTACTAAAGCAAATAATTTTACCTTCTCACACCATGTGCTCCTGTGACCACATGTCAGAAAAGGAAATCCCGCCCACACCTTATTGGTTCCATAATAATTATTTGACCTTTTTGTTTGGTTGAAATTATTTAAAGAAACATGTATTGGAAATAGGGCTTAAGAAAACTTTCCGTTGCCTAAGGGCAACATTATGCAGTAGAGGGTTAATTTGATTGATGGTCTTAATAGTTCTATTAGAAATAGAGAGATAAGATGCAGGATAGCTGCACCTGGAAAGACTTTCCATTTTAGTTAAATAAATCCTTCCAAAAATAGACAAGTCTCTTTGCATCCATGCATCAAGTCTGCTTTTGCATTCGTTCCATCTATTCCAGACATTTTGCTTTTCCATCATGACCTCGTCCTTAGAAATGTGTATGCCTAAATATTTGACACTCGACTTGATCAGAATATTATATGCAGTTTTAAGAGGGCATTCATGTATGGTAATAATTTGCCAATATTGAGCTGTAAACCTGAAAATTTTGAAAAATAATTAACTATCTCAATTGCTTTAGGAATCTGGTCAAGATCTTTTAAAAATAATGTTGTATCATCAGCCAATTGACTAAACACAATTTTCTGTCCAAACACACTTAATCTTTCAATATTTGAGTTTTTAATTAGGAGAGCCAACATCTCTGTAGCCAAAATAAATAATGAAGGGGAGATGGGGCAGCCTTGTTTAACTCCTCTCTTGATATCAAATCTGGGTGAAGTACCTGTTGGTAAGGCAACTGAGCTATTGGTATTTGTGTAGAATGACCGAATAACATTACAAAAATTTTCACCAAACCCATACATTTTTAAACATTTAAAAATAAAAGAATGTTCTAACATATCAAAGGCTTTATAGAAATCTAAAAAATAAAATAACCCCCATCATCCTCTATTTCTTGATTATACTCTAACAAAATCAGTCGAATATTGTTATGTATAGATCGGCCTCTAATGAATCCAGTTTGTGTCTCCCCAATAATTTTGGATAAAACAAGTTTCAAGCGATTATTATATAGTCTTTTATATAAATTATATATATTATATATATATATATACACTCACCTAAAGGATTATTAGGAACACCTGTTCAATTTCTCATTAATGCAATTATCTAATCAACCAATCACATGGCAGTTGCTTCAATGCATTTAGGGGTGTGGTCCTGGTCAAGACAATCTCCTGAACTCCAAACTGAATGTCAGAATGGGAAAGAAAGGTGATTTAAGCAATTTTGAGCGTGGCATGGTTGTTGGTGCCAGACGGGCCGGTCTGAGTATTTCACAATCTGCTCAGTTACTGGGATTTTCACGCACAACCATTTCTAGAGTTTACAAAGAATGGTGTGAAAAGGGAAAAACATCCAGTATGCGGCAGTCCTGTGGGCGAAAATGCCTTGTTGATGCTAGAGGTCAGAGGAGAATGGGCCGACTGATTCAAGCTGATAGAAGAGCAACTTTGACTGAAATAACCACTCGTTACAACCGAGGTATGCAGCAAAGCATTTGTGAAGCCACAACACGCACAACCTTGAGGCGGATGGGCTACAACAGCAGAAGACCCCACCGGGTACCACTCATCTCCACTACAAATAGGAAAAAGAGGCTACAATTTGCACGAGCTCACCAAAATTGGACAGTTGAAGACTGGAAAAATTTTGCCTGGTCTGATGAGTCTCGATTTCTGTTGAGACATTCAGATGGTAGAGTCAGAATTTGGCGTAAACAGAATGAGAACATGGATCCATCATGCCTTGTTACCACTGTGCAGGCTGGTGGTGGTGGTGTAATGGTGTGGGGGATGTTTTCTTGGCACACTTTAGGCCCCTTAGTGCCAATTGGGCATCGTTTAAATGCCACGGCCTATCTGAGCATTGTTTCTGACCATGTCCATCCCTTTATGACCACCATGTACCCATCCTCTGATGGCTACTTCCAGCAGGATAATGCACCATGTATATATATATATACACTCACCTAAAGGATTATTAGGAACACCATACTAATACTGTGTTTGACCCCCTTTCGCCTTCAGAACTGCCTTAATTCTACGTGGCATTGATTCAACAAGGTGCTGAAAGCATTCTTTAGAAATGTTGGCCCATATTGATAGGATAGCATCTTGCAGTTGATGGAGATTTGTGGGATGCACATCCAGGGCACGAAGCTCCCGTTCCACCACATCCCAAAGATGCTCTATTGGGTTGAGATCTGGTGACTGTGGGGGCCATTTTAGTACAGTGAACTCATTGTCATGTTCAAGAAACCAATTTGAAATGATTCGAGCTTTGTGACATGGTGCATTATCCTGCTGGAAGTAGCCATCAGAGGATGGGTACATGGTGGTCATAAAGGGATGGACATGGTCAGAAACAATGCTCAGGTAGGCCGTGGCATTTAAACGATGCCCAATTGGCACTAAGGGGCCTAAAGTGTGCCAAGAAAACATCCCCCACACCATTACACCACCACCACCAGCCTGCACAGTGGTAACAAGGCATGATGGATCCATGTTCTCATTCTGTTTACGCCAAATTCTGACTCTACCATCTGAATGTCTCAACAGAAATCGAGACTCATCAGACCAGGCAACATTTTTCCAGTCTTCAACTGTCCAATTTTGGTGAGCTCGTGCAAATTGTAGCCTCTTTTTCCTATTTGTAGTGGAGATGAGTGGTACCCGGTGGGGCCTTCTGCTGTTGTAGCCCATCCGCCTCAAGGTTGTGCGTGTTGTGGCTTCACAAATGCTTTGCTGCATACCTCGGTTGTAACGAGTGGTTATTTCAGTCAAAGTTGCTCTTCTATCAGCTTGAATCAGTCGGCCCATTCTCCTTTGACCTCTAGCATCAACAAGGCATTTTCGCCCACAGGACTGCCGCATGCTGGATGTTTTTCCCTTTTCACACCATTCTTTGTAAACTCTAGAAATGGTTGTGCGTGAAAATCCCAGTAACTGAGCAGATTGTGAAATACTCAGACCGGCCCGTCTGGCACCAACAACCATGCCACGCTCAAAATTGCTTAAATCACCTTTCTTTCCCATTCTGACATTCAGTTTGGAGTTCAGGAGATTGTCTTGACCAGGACCACACCCCTAAATGCATTGAAGCAACTGCCATGTGATTGGTTGATTAGATAATTGCATTAATGAGAAATTGAACAGGTGTTCCTAATAATCCTTTAGGTGAGTGTATATATATATATATATATATATATATATATTAGTTCTTGGTTTGGGAATAATTGTGATTAGGCCTTGTCTCATTGAACTAGGCAAAACATAGGTTGTAGTCATTTCTTGAAAAGCAGCAAAAAGAAATTCCCTTAATAAGTCCCAAAAATGACGATAAAAATTGGACGTAATACCGTCTGGGCCAGGTGATTTATCCAATGACAGACACATAACAGCAGAATCAAGCTCTTCAATTAATTCTGCATCACATATAATTTTGAATTGTTCATCTATATGAGGAACAAATTCTCCAATTTTTTCAAAGAGGGAATTAGGGTCTAATATTGAAGAGGAGGACGAATATAAATCCTGATAAAAGGTGGCGATTTCTTTAGCTATTAATTGTGCATTAGAACACTCTGCCCCGTTAATAATTAAAGTTAACAGAGTTTCTTTCTTGCTGCTTTTTTTCTAACCTGCAAAAATAAGCTGAGTTTTTCTTCCCTTTTTCCATCCACCTAGCTCTTGATCTAATATATGCCCTCTTAGCTTTTCTCATATAAATTTCATCCAACTGTGATTGCAAAGATAACAATTTTGATTTATCCTCCTCCGTTAAACTTAATTTGTTAGCGTATTCATTTATTTCTTTAATAATAGAGGTCTCTTTTAAAATATAAGATTTGTTTAGCTGTTTACTATAAGAAATAGATAACTGGCAAAGTTTGTATTTAAAAAATTCCCATTTACTTGTCCAGGAAACCATGCTATTATCATTAATAATATCTGAAACAATATCTTTAACCAATTTCATATAACCTTCATTTCCGAGAAGGTTAGACTTAAACTTCCAATACCCCTTGTTACGGAAATTTTTATTTTTAGGATTTATCATTAACTCAGTTGAACAGTGATCTGTTAGGGGAGCTGCTGATATACAAGATATAGTTTGATAAGGCAAAAAACTATGAGAAATTAACCAAAAGTCAATTTGGGACTTGCTAGAGGCATCAGGTTTAAACCATGAAAACTGTCTTAGATAGGGGTTTGACTCACGCCAGGGATCTATTAAACCTTGATTATTATTGAAGGGTGCGGATTCTGATATCCACTGCCGCTTCAATATACCTATATATATATATATATACACACATACCTATACCTATATATATATATATATATATATATATATCCTAATTAAATTTATAATCAAAGCATTAATCAATATTTATCCTCCTATATTATTATAATGATTTTTAATTATTCTTTCCAGTTATGATATTATTTAATTAAGAGAACCACTTATTGTTTCTTCATATATGTTTTCTAAAGTTTGTATTTGGTCTCTGAGGAGTGACTGAGGGTCTGGCCTAGGGATGTGTGAAGTGTCGCTAAACACTTGATAGCAGAACATGTTGTCGTGTGTTTGGATTTTGGAGGTATCACACACCCCTAACATGCCAGGAGTGCAGTAACAGTGCTTGCTCACTTAGCCCGGCTTCCAGAGATGAAATATGGATTTGTTTTTCATTTTATATTATATTTTATTCATTTTATATTTTCTTTTACTGAAACACTAAAGTCTGTACCTCTTACTGAGAGAAAGCACATGTTATCAGTATGTTGTGGGAAACTTTCTGGTCAGAACTGGAGCTCAATCCACAATCCACACATCCAGTATGTGTGTAGTATTCTGTGTTACAGATCAGTATTGAAGGTGTACAACGGGCCTAGGGAGAGTGACAGGATGTTGTTCTGGACAAGCTGGCGCCTGCTCCAGACCTGGAAGGTCACTACGTGCCTAATTCCGGGGTGAAAACGTCAACAAGTGATCTATGGACACATGCATCTAAATAACTGACAATATGTGGAAATTTACTATGACTATCTATTTTCTCTTAGCCAATCAGAATTATTCCACCTGAGTAATGACGTGGCTAGACCTTGAAAAGAGTATAACTGTGGAGAAATTGTATGTACGATATCTGGTAGAGAGGGAGCGCGGCCTACGAACTCCTTGTGAGACTTGAAGCTGGCTTCTGCTGATGAAACTGCAAACTATTCTTCAGTAAATTTTTCTTTAATTAATTGCACTCCTGATTCTTGGTCTTCATTCTTCACTACTGGTCTTGGGTCCTAAACTGTCATTCCCCTAACATTACAAAAGTGTAATAATAATGAACTGTAATGATGATTCACATTATATTTAGTTGGTGACCTATCTAACCACTCATCATACACCATATTAAAGTCACCACCCAATATAATAAAATTAGTAGCATACTTTGTTTTAATTTCCTCTAGTATCAGTGAAATTTCTGAAATTATAAGTTTGTTTTGGGATAGATTGTTATAACCATATACATTTTCTAAGATAATGTAACAATGTTTAATTTTTTGAACACAAAATAACCAATGTCCATCCAACCTAGATCTTGACTCCACAAGTTTTCCAGGGGAATTGAAATAGAAAAGCAACTCCTCCTGAGCGAGTTGTGCCATGAGCAAATAAAATTGGTTTACCCCACTGATTAGACCAAAAGGTACAATCACTGCCACTTGTAGTGTGGCTTTTCTTTTTGTACTGTCTCTTAGACCCCTAACATTTAGTGAAAGAAAAGAAATGCAACTATTAAGTTTAAACATGGAACAAAACATGAGTAATAACGGTAATAATGGAGTAATGACAAAACACGATAAACAATCCCTATTGGGGATCAACTAACACTGGTTATTGGAATTTAACACAAAATCAAAACAAAAAAATATGAACTGATGCTCTGGCAGATGAGTTTTATATTCAGTTCTCACTATTCAGCCTCTTCTTAGTGTCATGGTAGTTATCAGCCCACACTTTGATTTGTAGTTGAGATTAAACGCCCGTCGATGTATCCCAAAGGACCGCGATAGTACGCCTTTTTACCGGCGCTTCTGGCTTCCTGGATGAGCGGCCAAAAAGCTGCACGAGCACTCCGGTCCTCTGCTGACAGATCCTCCGTGAACCTGATTCAACGTTCAGTGCACAGCTGCGAGTTCTTTGTAATTTTCCAAAATTCGTCTCGGTGCATGGCGAACTGAACAATCATTTGACGGTGTCTTCCACTCTCCTTTTTACCAACCCGGTGAACTGAGTCAACGACATCTTCTAGCTTCTGTGCCAGATGTGCTCCGCTTATAACGCTCGAGCTCTGACGTTTTCAACCTTAACTCCTCATTAGACTTAACGAGAACTGTTGCTTGCTTTTCCAAGACGACATGCTTTTGTTTGTATTCCTTAATCTCCGCAGCATTAAACTCAACCGATTTGGAGATGGTCGCAATCATGATGCTGTTTTGTCTGATTTTGTCTGCAATTTCCTCCATGCAGCTTTCTGTCTTGAGAGTCAAATCTCGCCTTTAAGGAGTGATCTTGATAATCAAATCTTGCCATTAAGGAGTTAATCGCAAGGCTGCATTGGAGATGTCACTGTCGTCTGGCTTCACCTTTTTTGAAGAGTTTTGGTTGGAGTAATGTGAGAAGCATCCCGTCGTCTTTCCTTGTTCTCTCGGCCGTAATTGTGATCAGTTTCCATGGGTACACTATGGTCTCTGTTTGCTAAATGCGCCATATTCCCGTAAAAGTTGACTCGTTCAATGAGCTGATCTCAAGCGTATTAAAAGAAACAAATAAAACTCAATAATAGCGTGTTTAATTGGTCATTTGAATTTTTGAGACTGGTTTGTGAGAAGGCGGTATAAAAAGTACAAATTAAAATAGTTCTGCCAGAGCTCAGCAAAACATGTGCGCCTAGCTCGCCATCTTGCCGGAAGTCCTAGCTAGGTAACTTCCAACGTGACAGGTGTTGTGCCGAAAACAGCACCCCTGCCGTGAAAAGCACCTTCGTCGCGAGAACGCGCATTTGAAGATAGCCGCCTTAAAAGGAATAACAACCGACACCATCATTAGCGTTCTCATTATATATTGCATTTTACTCTCATTAAAGTCCAGATATTATGTAGCCTAAGCTTGTTTACGCCACTGTATACAAAATAAAAAACTTACATAAAAAAAATACTTTATCTCGCAATTCTGACATTATAAATTGCCATTATATATATATATTATATTATATTATATTTTATATATATATATATATATATATATATATATATATATATATATCAAACTAAAAATTATTCAGACATTTTTTATATATTTTTACTAGTGGGTGCAGGACACTATGTAAATGATGATAGCAAAATAAAGTAAACTGTGACATTATACACGAAAATTCTTCATACAGTGGACTACCAGTAAAATTGTGAGTGAAATTCTAAGAAAATACAGTGCTGTTGATAAAGCATATTAAATATTACAGTCAGTCTTGATTAGCTCATGTTGATATATTGTAACAATGTGTACCCATAATATAACACATTTGTGTCTTGCATTTATGTAAAATGAAGTCACACACTTAAATGGAACCAGTGTAATGGAACCGACTACTTAATCCTATGACCTGCAAATTCTGGTTGAAAGTACATTAATACTATGTTTTGCATTAGATGTAGTAGTACGTACAGTATAGTATGTAGTACGTTTAGTGTACAGGCGCTTTTCATGGCAAGACAGCCTGCCAGGAAATGCACCCCCTCATATCTCCCACTAAGAAAATGTCACATCCATGAAATTCTTCCTTGCCTCTTTGTTTGTTAGTTTGTTAGTTTGTTTGTTTGTTTGTTTGTTTGTGTGTGTGTGTGATCACCTGCATTGCTGGGCAACTCATGATCACTGATTAGCGATTGGCTTCAGCTGGTGCTAATCAGCTACGCTTTATATTGAGTTTGTGGTTGTTCAATCCCTGTTGGATAGTTGTGTTGCTCACTCTTGTTTTTTGTCCAGTGTCACCTGTTCTCCCGTGTGCTGTGCTCCAGTGTTCCTGGCATCTTTGGATTACCTGTTGTTGTGGATTATACTGCCTGTCCTTTGTAGCTCATGTTTTCACTGGACTTCTGTCCTGGAATTCATTCAGCTGGTACCACCACGACTATGTGCAGAGGCCTCCTTTGGATAAGGAGTACTTGTGTCTTGCTTGCAAGTAATGGTTTTGTTGTCTGCCCTGGCTCTCTGATCCTCCTCACTGGCCTGGCCCTAAATCCCTCACCCATTCCACCTCCTGGCCTTATGTGTCTATTTATTGGAGCATCTGGTGTCCACTCCTTAAAGGGTGGATGTGGGATCTGTCATGTCTTTTGTTCCACTGGTCTTGTGTGGACTTTTATGTTACTTCCTGTTTTCCACCATGTTTTGTAGTCCTTTGTATATTTTCTAGTTGATTAGTTCCTGATTGTTCCCAGGTGTGTTTTGTTTGCCAATCACCCCTTGTGTATAAATACCCATCTTGCAACATGTTTTGTAGTCCTTTGTATAGGGGAGAGCGGGGCACAACTGAACGCTTTTGGACTTTTGTCAGTAAATCCACTTAGGGTTCAGAGTACTTTGTATTTATTTTTTCCCACATTAATTGCACACATGTCTAGTACAATTATGTAGTTTTGTTTCATTAATACAGTGTATACTTTTTTCTTGATTTACCCCGAAAGAATGGAAGTGAAATGTGACAACATGCCCCATAGGTGGGGAACATTGTAACATGAATTTACAAGAAATTTACTTTTGCTATGGTTAAATACATGTTCAGTGATATCTTCCAAAGATTTTTTAAAGCGATTAAGTGGGGTGAATTTCATGGATGTGACATTTTCTTAGTGGGAGATATGAGGGGGTGCATTTCCTGGCAGGCTGTCTTGCTGTGAAAAGCACCCCCCTCCAGAAATGGTCTCTGTTGGACCCATCATCAAATCATTTTGAGAGTATAGTAATATGACTGAAGCGATTAAGTGGGGTGAATTTCATGGATGTGACATTTTCTTAGTCGGAGATATGAGGGGTGCATTTCCTGGCAGGCTGTCTTGCCATGAAAAGCGCCTGTACACTAAACGTACTACATACTATACTGTACGTACTACTACATCTAATGCAAAACATAGTATTAATGTACTTTCAACCAGAATTTGCAGGTCATTGAGTAGTTGGTTCCATTACACTGGTTCTATTTAAGTGTGTGACTTTATTTTACATAAATGCAAGACACAAATGTGTTATATTATGGGTATACATTGTTACAATATATCAACATGAGCTAATCAAGACTGACTGTAATATTTAATATGCTTTATCAACAGAACTGTATTTTCTAAGAATTTCACTCACAATTTTACTGGTAGTCCACTGTATGAAGAATTTTCGTGTATAATGTCACAGTTTACTTTATTTTGCTATCATCATTTACATAGTGTCCTGCACCCACTAGTAAAAATATATAAAAAATGTCTAAAAAAAAAAATTGCGAGATAAAAAAGTATTTTTTTAATGTAAGTTTTTTTATTTTGTATAGAGTGGCGTAAACAAGCTTAGGCTACATAATATCTGGACTTTAATGAGAGTAAAATGTGATATATAATGAGAACGCTGGTGTCGGTTGTTATCCCTTTTAAGGCGGCTATCTTCAAATGCGTGTTCTCGCGACGAGGGTGCTTTTCACGGCAGGGGTGCTGTTTTCGGCACAACACCGGCACTAAGTTTGTGTAGTTGCAGGTATTTCGGTTCAAATAGATACTGTTCAGGATCTGCACGAAAGTAAATATCGCCTGAATCGCCTCTCACAAATGTCTCCATAGTTACAAGACAATTTCCTTGTGCAAGCAGGTTGGTTATGTTGACGGAAGTTAGCCTATTTTCAGGCCCTGGGTAATATCATTGCGCCTGCTGCACCCATGGTACGGCAGAAAAGTTCCTTGATTATTACGCAGGAATGAGAGTATAGTTCCTAGCCATATTGGCCTAAAAAAATCGCAACTTTTCATTTTCTGTTGGTCTTAGTACACAATGTAACTGCAGAAGAGTCAAGTTTTAAATAGGAAAAATATCGAAACTCTTTGGTAATTTTTTTGAGCGAGATGCTAACAGTCTAATCAGATTCAATGGTCTATGCTAAGCTATGCTAAAAGTGCTACTGCCAGACCCGGAGATCGGCTGAATATATTTGAAAACGGTAAAACTCAATTGTTTAACTCTAGGGGAGTTGGAAAATGAGCCTATTTTCAAAAATAGTGGAGTGTTCCTTTAACTCAAATAAATAAGTTAGCATAAGTTTTTTGGATGTACTTGCAAAGCTTTGTCCACAAAACTAATCCATTTAAGTTTATGGAAAAAACCTGGATTGTGTTGAATAAGTGTATTAAACATAGTTGTACTGACTTTTTCATAGATTTTTGCTGAGCCAACACAACAAAACCATTCATTTGAACTTTCTTCAAGTTGGGTTTTTTACAGTGCATCTATTCTCTGTGTTGACCCCACTCAAGATGTTTTTCAAAGCAAAGGTTTATTTTTAGCCTTAGAGCTAATGTTGAGATGTTATTAAGCCCAGATTTTGGTGTATTGTGTAATCATTTGCCTGGTGTAAATGATAATATTAATATTATTAATTTAATGTTCCACTTTCCACTTATTTATAGTATTTTTATTTGTTTGCTGCATTACGTTTACTCAATAAACTTGTAAACAAGATCATTCAATATGTGCAACTGCTCTTTCATTAGTATTTGGCCTGTGTGAATTTTTGGACTGTTACTCTAAGAGAATGAAACTACTGAGTGTTTCACAGATTAATGATTATTTCATTCTCATAATCTTCTTTTTTTCCAATGATTGAATGAGAGGGGTCACATAATATAGGCTACATATATGAAGTGAATCTGTGCTATAAATATGGCACTATATACCCCACTGTATATACTGTCATTCTGCTGTAATTATGATTATTATTTATACTTTTTCAAATTTAAATTTTTTTTTTTTTAAATTCTACTATTAGTCCAGCTTATATTAGTATTCTCTCATAAAGTGAATTTACGTAAATCGGGTGTCTTTTTTGGGGGGAAGGGGGGGACACAAGTTTGGAATATATTCAATCACTGCAGACGGTTTAAAACAGTTGCCACAATAATATTTGACATGTACCAGCTTATTAATATTAATAATAATACAGAAGTTCGAGCTTGTGTCATATTTATATTGTATGTATACAGTATCCATAAATGTACACACATCTGTGAATACACAACCACCACACATACTAGTAACAGTAATCAGTTAAAAATACAATCACTATATTAGCAGGATGATAGCATATGCAGTGTGGTATAATGCCACATATATATCCACAGAATGCAAATTAAATCGTGAATACCATGTGACCACTCACATACAATATATGCAAAGATATGTTTATTTTGGCGTAATAAAAAAATATAAACGAGAATCTCAAGATAAACAACTCGCGTCATATTAATCCGCGAGACGTTCAGTGGTTACATCCTCTCAGAGCAATAGTCCTCCGGTTCACATATTTACTTGACAAAACATTTAAAAGATTAAGCGAAATGTAAGATATACATGTTCATTGAATAAAACATGACTTTTGATATAAATCGTGATACATTATAATAACGATTAAGCGTTTATCCCACTTGTCTTTTCCCCATGACGGATAAATGAGTTCCGGCCAGCTCTGAGGACAGGAAGCGAGGAGACGCTGATGGCGCCCGACTAGAAAGCACAGCAACTATTCGCTTTCAAAGATTTATTTATTTCGCCTCATTCGCGAGCTTAAAGAGCAAAACAGTCGTCCATTCACGGTAAGAAAAATTCCTAGCTCAAAATAGTGGGGGCAAATTGTTTACAAATACAGCTTCTTCCATGATGGCCGAGAGAAAAACATTCGGGCGGACTGGCTCTCCCTGCTCACGCAGGCCCTCGAGGTCCCCGAGCGGTTCTTCATATCGCCTGAGCGGAAAAAAATAAACTCGGAGCGGCGGGAGGGAAAATGGCGCTGCGCGAGCAGGCAGGACGAAGGGCAGCACATACTCGCGCTTAGTAGTATAGTCATTTGAAACGAACAAGACAAGAGTAGCTACAGTTCATGTGGGGTCTCAAGTGTTATTAGGATCTATTGCAGTGACATTTTCTCCATAAAGCTGTTAGTGTGCTCAACATTAAAGCGTGTTAATGATGAGCAAGGACCAGGACCTTGATGTCCTTGAGAAGTTTGAGTCAAGAGAAAGGTTTTAATTTATGTCCCAAACACAGCCAGATGGGTGCTCTGGTCGGGAGGGATTGATATCAGTTGGCGTGTGGAAGAAATCAAATGGTTTAGATCATGTTTTTTTAAAAAGTGCATTTAATACGGAGACCACGTTGGCTTGTGCTTTTGCTGGTAATCTTATAATGTGCTTATAAAGTACTTAAGTGACCTAGAAACGAGCTATCACAAGACAACTGTATTCATCCCCTGGGGGAATTTGAGACTACAGCAGTAGACATAAATCACAGAGTAGGTAATAATTAATACAATACAACACAAAATATAAAGAGAATAGATGTGAATAAAATGTGCTCTGTAATGTGCAATTAATTTTTTAGAAAATTAAATCATGTTAGTTGTGCAATAAATGCTCTTGTGCAAATACTGCAGAGATTATGCAGGTGAATGAATATTTATGCTAATGAATGAAAAGAACACCATGAATATATGCAAAGTGTATCGAATTAAACTATATATATAATTTCTATGTACCTTTTCATTTTCACACTTAGCTCACACATTACTGCGAAAAACACTTGGAAAATCTATATAACATATAATTAAAATATAATTTGATATATTTAGCCTACAGTAAAGTAAAAAAGTTTGGGTGTTGGAAAGGTTTTTAAAACAAGTCTCTTATGCACACCCAGAATGCATTTAATGATAAAAAAAAAATACAGTAAACACAGTAATATTGAAATATAAATAAAATGTTATTGATGATGGCAAAGCTGAATTTTCAGCATCATTACTCCAGTCTTCAGTGTCACATGATCCTTCAGAAATCATTCTGTGATAATTTGCTGCTGATGAAATATTTATCAATGTTGAAAACAGTTGTGCACCATAAAGCACCATAAAGTTTAAAAGAACAGCATTTATTTGAAATAGAAATCTTTTGTAATATAAATGTCTTTACTGTCACTTTTAATGCACCCTTCCTTGCTGAATAAAAGTTAAATTCTTTGAAAAGCAAAATCTTACCTCAAACTTTTTGAACAGTAGTGTATGTTGAATCATTTAAAAAATATATTATTCATATAAATATTAAAATACTGAACATCTACGGAATCATTTTAATACATCAAAATAAATTTTACATGTAAATGTTTTTTTAATAAAATTATTATACTTCATTACACTTCGTCCATGCCCTAGCATTTAGTTTCAGGGTACATTTAGTGCTGAATAACCGAATTGACAGACACTTTTCTATAGAGCAGAGATGGATTCTGATGACATGGAGGTGGAGAGCAGCAGTGATGTGGGGCATTCTGGGATGGAGGAGCCGTCGGAAAGCGGCATGGGCATGGAGTCTTCAGAAGCCATGTCTGCCGATAGCAGCGATGCGGCAGCTCCTCCTGCCCCAGCCCCAGAATCAGACTGTCACGTAGGACAGAGCTCAGAGGGACTTGTGGTAAGACAAGCAATCCACACATCTGTGTAGCTCCACATGTTAGTGTGTAATTCTTCATTTCAATTTTTTTTTGGGGGGCGGGTGTTTTGTAGGTTTTTATCCCAGAGACAAGCTCCAGTACAGATGTGCAAAGAGTACATCTCCCAGACTCCTCTTCTGTCGCCCAGTCAACCAGTGTGTCTAGCGTCTCCACCGTGACACAGTCGGTCCTGGTTTCGGAGTCTGTCCAGGTCCTGGTGCACTCCAGTGCTGTTTCTGAAGGAGGAATGATGGTTTCTGATTCCACTGCTTCCACATCCTCAGATCTTGGCTCGGCTATTGATAAGATCATTGAATCCACAATTGGACCCGACATTATGAATGGTAGAGAAACCTTGCATCTTCATTTTTATTACACTCAAGGTATTTAAGTTTAGTATTCAATTTAAATACTGTGTTTCTATGCCCATTTTACAGGATGTATTGCGGTTACAAGCGCAGAGGATGGCAGTGCAGAGACCACACAGTATCTGATACTCCAAGGTCCTGATGATGGTGAGAAAGATCCCCAGAGTTCAAAGTTTAGGGCTGTGTCTGAAATCGCATATTCTTTGAGTAGGTACTCAAAGTAGGTAAAAATTACTTCACGACTGTTTAAAAAAAAAACAAAAAAAAAACAAAAAAAAGGATGTTCTACATAGTATGAATGTAATCCAGACGTGACCTCAGTTGCTTCGCTTCGCTGCCGTTCACAAATCCTCTCCTGTGTCCTCATGGGATAGTAAAGTATCTATTGCATGCGTACTTCAGAATCTTACCAGTAGTAGTAAGTCATCCAGGTACGTTTGGCCTACTGTTTTTTTGAATACTGTGAATTTGGACATACTACTTTTTTCACATACCGTCTTTAACACACCTACTCTACAGTAGGGGAGTATGCATATTCAGACGCAGCCAAGGTGTAGTTTAGCAAAAAATTTAAGTTCTGTCATCATTCACTTAACATCATGTCATTCGAAAGTAAATTACTTTAATTTTAAAACACAAAATTAGTTATTTAGCTGTCCAGTCTGCTGTTTTCCATACTATTTCCATACAATTTTCCATACACTTCCAAATGGACCTCAACATGAAATAAATATTAAAATTGTCATCTTGATGATGAATACCAAAAAAATCAATACATTTCTTATATTAATTGATTCCAAACCTGTATGACTGACTTTCTTCTGTGGAACAAAAGAAGATATTTTGAAGAATGTTGTTAACCAAACAGTTTCAGTTACTTGCATTGAATTTGCAAAAAATACAATGGAAGTCAATGGAAACTAGAACTGTTTAAAAGTTCAAAATAAATTATTTTGTTACACAGTAGAAAGTCATACGGGTTTGGAACGACATGAGGGTGAGTAAATGATGACAGAATTTTCATATTTTGCTGAACTATCCCTTTAAGAATCAAATAAATTAGAAGAGATTAAAGAGAAGTGAGGTAGTTTTTGGATATTCAGCCATTTTCTTTGTTCAAATGTGTTTAGGAGCGCCTATGGTGGCTCGAATGTCTTCCTCTGCACTGTCAAGCCGCATTGCCATTGAAGCCCTTGCTGATGGACCCACCTCCACTTGCCTGGACCAGGCAGACCTGTCAGAAAACCCACAGGGCAGCGTGGAACCCGACCAGCCTGGACACTCCGGATACCGTGAGCACGACGACAGCAGCAGCAGCTGTAGCCGCCCAGACCAGCCTCAGCACTCCCAGTACATAGAATGCAGTGGAGGAGACGACCCAGACCAGACCAGGGAGGCTCGGTACATTGAGTGCTCGGGAGCCGAACCAGACCAGACCCCACGTCATTCTGGTGTCACTGACTACAACGTGGCTGACTCGGAAGAGCCTCTACGGCGTTATGCAGCAGAGTGCAGCGGTACGAACAGTAGCCCTCAGAGATGCTCGTTTCGCTCCTCCCGCTATGTCGTAGAGTGCAGTGATGGGTTTTTGGAGTATGATGCAGAGAGGGCGGAGCGGCCGCAGCATTCACGTTATATCGACAGCAGCATGGATGACAGGGAGCACGTCTCGGCCTCGGAGCAGGAAGGAAGCATGGTAGAAGAGCCCCAGCATTCCTACATGCCACAGGGCTCACTATATGCCGACGAGGGCACTGTTCGCCACTCCCTGGCTGACACAATGGGATCTCAGCTTACTGATCAAATGGACTGCAACGATAACTTGCCTGGCCCATACATAAGTAGCAGTGGGACCTATTCCACCCACCCAGATCCTGAAGCCTTGGAGTCTGGGGTGGTGGTTGAGCCCGGGCACAGAACCCCAGACATGGCTGAACTGGAGGAAATGATGGAGGTGGTGATCGTACAGCAGTTTAGGTGTAAGATGTGCCCTTATAAAAGTGCCTCTAAGGATACGCTCATCAACCACATGAGAGACAAACACTTTAAACCAGCAGGTAAAGTAGGAGGTGCTAATTATGTCTTTTTCAAATGTAAAATAAACTATTATCAGCCCCATTAATGGCCCCGTCCCAAATGGCACTCTCAAAACTTGCAGTCCTTCTCCAGGACTATACTTTGAGCTCGGGAGAATATGCTCGACACATTATAGGCACATGGTGGCCACAAAGACTAAATTAAAATAAAGGAAGAAATAATGAAACAATCTTAAAGTCTTTATGAAATAATGACTAATAATAATGTCTTCTCTTATGAGGATGGGGCAACCTGTCACTCACATGAGATTGCAGCAATAGCAAGCCACAATGATCCAAACAATTTCCAATGGACAAAATCAAGACAAGACTATAGAAATTTCTGTTTCATGCTGAATTTAAGTTTCCATCAGGTCTTGATTTATGCATACAGATTTTTTAGGTTCTCTTGTTCAGGATGTGCTATCTCACAAGCAGGTGTTCCAGGCCAAAAGAAACGTGGACGGGGACGTCCTCGAAAGTCGGAAAGCAAACCACGATCGGTCGCTGAGGTCAAAAAGGAGGAGCCGCCAGAAGAGGAAGATGATGACATCGTTGATGCGGGCGCTCTTGATGATCAAGGTTAGTGGAGTGTAGTTTGCATTCTCTATTTCATAATTTTCTGTTTTTTTAATGCAGTTTTATTTTACATTCAGGTGACAGTGATTATAAGCCAGCTGATGAAGAGGCCAGGCCCAAATTGGCTGCCAGTCACTCCACTCCTCCTTCCTGCTCTTCATCATCTTCCTCTACCTCACGGAAACGTCCCCGCAGGATGGTGGGGCCACCTCGCAAATTCCTTCCTGAGTCAGGTCAATGTTAATTTAGTTTTTTGGGTCACAGAAATACATTAAAATAGATAGTAATTTTAAGCTAGTTGCATTCAAAAACTGAAATTCAAGTCATAAATCTACTTTTTCATTGGTCTGTGATAACTCTTATTTTCACCTTTCTATGAAACAGAGACACCAGCAGTGTCTCAAACGAACAATGCAGAGGACCCTCAAGCTCCTGAAGAAGCAAGTTCCTCTGGATTAGAAAATGGAACTGCCTCATTATCCAATGGGACGGCAGCGGAACCAGGCGTCAGCCAGTCAGATTCAGAGAACAAAGATCCATCATCAAACACAAGCCATGATGACCTAGAGTTTTTGCCCAAAAAACGAGGCCGGCCTTCGAAACGTTTTCTTCAGAAGAAGTACAAAAAGTACATGAATCGCAAGTATGTAATGCCGGCACTACTTTTTGATCATCCACAACAACATTTGATTGATTATTAAATCGTAGAATAATTTATAATCCAATGTAACCACATATTCTGGACAGTCAATATTTCATTTATCTTTTTTAAGTAAATACTACAGATCCCTTAAGCCTCTGCTAAGGCCTCATAACTGCTGGATCTGTGGCTCTCGCTTTCTATCACAAGAGGATCTCAGATTCCACGTGGATTCTCATGAGGGAAACGACCCTGAACGCTTCAAGTGTCTGCAGTGCAGCTACCGCTGCAAACGGTGGTCCTCACTGAAGGTAAGATAACTAGAGTCCTTCATCTAAAAATATATATTTTATTCACTTTTAGTTAAATTATTAGTTTTAATTTTTACATTTTAAAATATTTTTATGTAAATATTTGTATAATACAGTGGGGAGAACAAGTATTTGATACACTGCCGATTTTGCAGGTTTGCCCACTTACAAAGCATGTAGAAGTCTGTAATTTTTATCATAGGTACTCTTCAACTGTGAGTGACGGAATCTAAAACAAAAATCCAGAAGTAATTTTTTAAGTAATTAATTTTTTTGCATGACATAAGTATTTGATACATCAGAAAAGCAGAACTTAATATTTGGTACAGAAACCTTTGTTTGCAATTACAGAGATCATATGTTTCCTGTAGTTCTTGACCAGGTTTGCACACACTGCAGCAGGGATTTTGGCCCACTCCTCCCTACAGACCTTCTCCAGATCCTTCAGGTTTCGGGGCTGTCGCTGGGCAATACGGACTTTCAGCTCCCTCCAAAGATTTTCTGTTAGGTTCAGGTCTGGAGACTGGCTAGGCCACTCCAGGACCTTGAGATGCTTCTTACGGAGCCACTCCTTAGTTGCCCTGGCTGTGTGTTTCGGGTCGTTGTCATGCTGGAAGACCCAGCCACAACCCATCTTCAATGCTCTTACTGAGGGAAGGAGGTTGTTGGCCAAGATCTCGCGATACATGGCCCCATCCATCCTCCCCTCAATACGGTGCAGTCGTCCTGTCCCCTTTGCAGAAAAGCATCCCCAAAGAATGATGTTTCCGCCTCCATGCTTCACGGTTGGGATGGTGTTCTTGGGGTTGTACTCATCCTTCTTCTTCCTCCAAACACGGCGAGTGGAGTTTAGACCAAAAAGCTCTATTTTTGTCTCATCAGACCACATGACCTTCTCCCATTCCTCCTCTGGATCATCCAGATGGTCATTGGGAAACTTCAGACGGGCCTGGACATGCGCTGGCTTGAGCAGGGGGACCTTGCGTGCGCTGCAGGATTTTAATCCATGACGGTGTAGTGTGTTACTAATGGTTTTCTTTGAGACTGTGGTCCCAGCTCTCTTCAGGTCATTGACCAGGTCCTGCCGTGTAGTTCTGGGATGATCCCTCACCTTCCTCATGATCATTGATGTCCCACGAGGTGAGATCTTGCATGGTGTCCCAGACCGAGGGAGATTGACCGTCATCTTAAACTTCTTCCATTTTCTAATAATTGCGCCAACAGTTGTTGCCTTCTCACCAAGCTGCTTGCCTATTGTCCTGTAGCCCATCCCAGCCTTGTGCAGGTCTACAATTTTATCCCTGATGTCCTTACACAGCTCTCTGGTCTTGGCCATTGTGGAGAGGTTGGAGTCTGTTTGATTGAGTGTGTGGACAGGTGTCTTTTATACAGGTAACGAGTTCAAACAGGTGCAGTTAATACAGGTAATGAGTGGAGAACAGGAGGGCTTCTTAAAGAAAAACTAACAGGTCTGTGAGAGCCGGAATTCTTACTGGTTGGCAGGTGATCAAATACTTATGTCATGCAATAAAATGCAAATTAATTATTTAAAAATCATACAATGTGATTTTCTGGATTTTTGTTTTAGATTCCGTCTCTCACAGTTGAAGAGTACCTATAATAAAAATTACAGACCTCTAAATACTTTGTAAGTAGGAAAACCTGCAAAATCGGCAGTGTATCAAATACTTGTTCTCCCCACTGTATGTGCTTCAGTGTCTAAATTAATATATTATCTTTAGTCATTGTTCTGCATTACTCATAATAAAATTTTTGCATGTGTCCTATAGGAGCACATGTTCAATCATGAAGGTACAAAACCTTACAAATGTGAGGTATGTGATTACTCCAGTGTTTACAAGAAGGACGTGATCCGGCATTCAGCCGTCCACAACAAAAGCAAGTAAGAACTGAAATTGTCTCCTTTTTTATCGATCACTCGTCATAAATTTTAGGTCATCTCTGTGCTAGTGTCAATTTTAGCAGATTTTCACATTTATCATTTACAGTCAGGAATTGGGATACAGGAATTTAATTGGCTTATTAAAAATCTAATTCTAAAAAATTCTATCAAGCTGCATTGTGTCTGTCCCTTTAAAATTGTGCAGATTATGAAAGTAAAACATATTACATTCATTTAAAATTCACACCTAACATAACCTGATTAGAGTATTAATCAATGTTCTTGTTTCTTCTCTTTCAGGAGTCGGAAGACAGATATGGTAAGGCTCAAGATGTGAAACAACAAACAATCATGTTTAAGCAAAATTGTCCTTTTATTGGCATGATATATGAGTTTAAGTTGGTTTGATGAGGGTAGCTTTTCATGCGACAGCAGTCTTGCGTAAATCCTTCACAGGTTCCCAAAGTGTCTGAGTTTCCATGTCCCATCTGCTGCCGCGTGTACCCCATGCAGAAACGCCTGACGCAGCACATGAAGACACACAGCACGGAGAAACCTCACATGTGTGACAAGGTAAAGTTCTTGTATGCTGCAGCTAAGCATGTGAATTTTGTCAATTAAACTATTTTTAATGAATCAATGAATAAGCCTAAGCAGACTGTTGAAAACACTGGCTTATGATGTTTTTGGGAAATGCAGCCCTGGATATTTGCTATGCTAACACTAGTATAAATGCGTTTGCTTTGCAGTGTGGGAAATCATTCAAGAAGCGCTATACTTTCAAAATGCATCTTCTCACGCACATACAGAACTGTGGCAACAGCACGTAAGTGAGATGTCAGGACTCAGTGTACATGTCTGTTTCTCCTAAAAAAAACTCCACTGGTAAACATACTGTAAAGGTATCTATTTTTCTCATCTTCATTGTCAGGTTTAAGTGTGAGTTTTGTGAGTACACCTGCAATGACAAGAAGCACCTGCTCAATCACCAGCTGTCCCACACCAACGACAAACCTTTTAAATGTGAAGAGTGCAAATACTCCACGAGTAAAGAGGATTTCCTGGTGTCCCACATAGCCATTAAACACACTGGTGAGTCGCGTAACGATTAGGTATGTTTCAAATGTTGGCGGTAAGAAGGTTTCCTGATCAGTCATCTCTGTCCATCTTTACCCTCTGCTCAGGTGAAAAGCCCTTCTCATGCGACATGTGCCACTTCACAACAAGACACAGGAAGAACCTGCGGCTGCATGTGCAGTGTCGCCACCCCGAGGCCTTCGATGAGTGGAGTCGGTCCCACCCAGAGGAGCCAATTCGTCGACGCCAGACGCCCGTTTTCACCATGCAGGAGATTGATGAGCTAAAATTACAGCAAGAATCCCAAGAATTTCAGGGGACCATTGTGAGTACATGGATATGCATTTAGATGCTTTTGTATCTAAATGGAAGGAAAACCCAGGAAAACCCTCAATAATACCTTATTCAGAAAGGCACTGAAAATGACTTCAAAACGAATAACGAATTTTACCAAATATTCGGCAGACAGTCACTCTTTATGTTTGCTGGATAACCGTTGAACCAGGGGATAGCACGATATTATACATAAACTTCTAAAATCACCACAGAATAATGAGTGTGTGAAGTGAATGAGTGTAATCTCTATGAATGAAATGAGCGCAACTCAAATAGCCGCATTGCCGTCTCCGTGCATCTCTCAGAAATCAGAGCTTGGCAAGAGTAATATCAACTAAAATACTACATATACCTTTTCTACTATTTGATATGTACATTAAATTATTTAAACCTTGTACGATATGATACACTAATGAAGGAAATAAGCACAGCTCCTCTTATTTGAGGTTGTGGATGTCTGTCCTGACATAACTCGTACACAAAGTTTCTCTGGAATTTTTTTTTTCTTTTATTTAACATTTATTATTGTTTTAATAAGAAGGTATTTAAATTTTTATTTATCGGCATCGGGAAAGGTCCCCGAGCCGAGACTCGAACTCGCCCGAAGCACAACCGCACTACATGTCGGAGTACTGCCTTCGAGACTATTGGCTCTGACAATTAGAAGATACTTAGATAAATGCTATAATTATAAATAACTACGAAGGGAACATAATAATATTTTTTACACCTAAAGGTAACAGTGGACCCCATTACTCTACAAACCATGGGGTCCATAGGGAACACATCTGTATCCCAAGATGCACTGGGAAACACTACCATCATTTATGAGCAAGGTCAGTAAAAAAGTTATGATATATTATGATATTAATATTCAGCTTATGGTGTTAAATTTAAACTGTACCTTCTTTCACAGCCCAGACTACAGACCTCTCAGCCCAGAATGCTTTAGATCTGTTGCTAAACATGAGTAACGCCAGAGAACTGCAGGTAATGTACTGACACACTGGCATCTTCTACTGGAATATAGGCTAATTCTACTGGAATACAGAATAATGTTATAAACGCCTACTTTATATGGCATTTATTGGATGAAGAGGTATCAGTAAGTGAATTAATGTCATATGTATAAAAGTAAGATGCGTCAATTTGGAAATTTTTGAATAATACTAATTTTAACTAGCCTGGATGCCAGCCGAACTTCGCCCACAACATTTGAGGTCGGAAAGTTCGGTCTGGACTTGATCCGTTGTGGAGCAACTATGCTCGAACCAGAGCTGTTCGGACCAATCAAATTGTCAGGGCGGGCTTTATACCATGAAGGACAACAGTAACGTAATCATCCACGTCACCAAAGAGCGCCTGGGTTGAATTCGTTCTAATCCTAAACGGAGAACTTCTTCGTATATGCATTCACCTTTACTATTTCTCTCAAAAATGATGATCGTGTTGGTAAGTACTCCGTGTATCCTTAAATTCTTTTTACAACACCGGCAAAGATCGTTTACACTCATCTTCTTCTTCTACTTCTTCCAGCGTGCGTGCAGTTGAGTTCTGTTGACAACTATGCTTCGCTCAACATACGTCACTTACTCCGTTGCTCTGATTGGTTGTAGGTCTATCCAATTGAGTGCAGAGGCATTTTCTTTCCTGGTTCGGTTGAAACACGCCCCATAATCACAGCCCAATGGAGCAGTATCAGACTCATATTCTGACTAGAATCTGAGTATGACGACATCAGGATAAATTTTAACAGCAACAACAACAAAAAAACACATAGGCTATTACCAATGCAATCAGATCTGATTTGCTTTTGAACTGTGCTTTTAAGTGTTTAACTTCAGATACACTCCTATAAAAAGGCACACAAGCTATTTTAGTGTTATATTCATAATGCAATAACAGTAATATATTAAGTAATTTCCATTGAATAAAACTGGATTGGATCTGTTAGTTGAATGCATAACAGACCTACATTACAAGAAAGGCACAATGAAAGACAAATAATAAATATTGTAATATGACAGTTTTATTTAGGTTGTTATATTTGTACTATAACAATAAGCAATAAAACAGATTTTTGTGATAGAACATTACAAATTAATTGAAAATAACTTGAAATTTTTGCAGTATAGCAGAAACTATGCCACTTTGTCAGAGAAGAGTGCAAGTTTTTCTTTACACAAGTCTTTTCTTTTTTCTTTTAATGCGTGTCTACATTGACTTGCTTATTAAAGACATCAGACATGCTTTATGCCAAAAGTCTGCTTATTGTAGATTATTTGTGACCCAGGACCACAAAACCAGTCATAAGTCGCACGGGTATATTTGTGGCAATAGCCAACAATACATTGTATGGGTCAAAATTATCGATTTTTCTTTTATGCCAAAAATCATTAGGATATTAAGTAAAGATCATGTTCCTTGAAGATATTTTGTAAATTTCCTACCGTAAATATATAAAAAATGTATTATTAATAGTAATATGCATTGCTAAGGACTTCATTTGTACAACTTTAAAGACGATTTTCTCAATATTTAGATTTTTTTGCACCCTCAGATTCCAGTTTTTCAAATAGTTGTATCTCGGCCAAATATTGCCCTATCCTGACAAACCATACATCAATGGAAAGCTTTCATATGATGTATAAATCTCAATTTAAAAAAATGACCCTCATGACTGGTTTTGTGGTCCAGGGTCACATTTATAAATTTAATAAAAACTTTATTATTAAAAAAATAATAATTATATCAGGCTTTTTTATGCTTATGGCTTATACATTTGTGCATCTCTATAAAAGTCATCACAGTGTTAAACTAGAATTAGTATTTTACTATATGACTCATGAATCATATCATCACATATCATGTGAATATGAATCTATAAAGTAATTTAACATTTTGTATATATCTGTATCTAAATGTATTCGATTATCAATTCACTCTTCTCAGGTGGCGGTACTGAAAACCGATGTTAAGACTCTAGAGACAGGAACGTGGGCCGGAGCTGGCTCTGGGAGTGAGCCTCAAAAGATTGTCACCTTCCATGTGTCAGAAAATGGGGACACCCTGGTTCAGGAGGCGTTTGAGACGGCTACAGGGGCTGTGGAGCAAGAGGAGACAACTGGTGTGTCGCAGGAAGAGGCACAGATTGGCATCAGTACATATGAGGGAGCAGATTTCAGTGTGGTGGAGCAGGCCTCCGACGAGACAGCACACAGGTACTACTGCACATCGAAAACAACCACTGTCATGCCTATAAATGTCATATAAACCCTTTAAGATGATGTGCGTGTTTGGCAGCGGTTTAGAGGAACCCTCAGCAGAGCCTCAGGTCATGGAAGTGAGCACCGAGCCCATGTCCATCTCTACACCTCTCAAAGAGAATAAAGAGAGGTTTTTCCTGAGCTCAGGCTTGACAGATGGAGTCCTGCAGCAGGTAGAGGTGAGACTGGGTTTTGCTACTTCACAGATGGAATAGCTGATGTTATGTTCCTTCCCAGTGGAAAGTTAAACTGCTGAAATTCTCTTCCTGCAGCTAAGCAGTGAGGCTCCAGGTTCCCCTTCCCTGTGTCCATCACCCCCTTCTCAACAGTTAAACACTAAACGCTTCTCATGCCGCATCTGCATGGAGGCTTTCCACGGGCGCTCGGATATGGAGAACCACAAGAGGGCGCACATAGACCCCAAAACATTCAAGTGTCCAGACTGTGACTTTACAGCACCTTCTTGGCCAGAAGTCAAGGTTTGTTGGTCCTGTGGTATGAGTGTTAATTCAATGTCTATGATTTTATTCTTACCTGTCTAAAACCATTTTTTTTTGTGATAAATACTTCTTTTTTATACAATCTTAGTCTCACATGGCCATGCACGCATATTTGAGGCCTCATAAATGCACCAGCTGCAGTTTTGCCTCTAAAAACAAGAAAGACCTGAGACGCCACATGATGACACACACCAACGAGAAGCCTTACGCCTGTCAGGTCTGCGGCCAGAGGTGAGGGAACAAACAAGACACCATCATTAAAATGATAATAGAATTGATTTGTCACAGAATTTGTGCTGTTTACATTATTGGTTATACAGTTCTAAATCATAAACAATGTAAACAACACGTATACACACAGACCTCTGCAGCCTCTGAGTTTCTTTTTTAGGTTTAACCGTAATGGCCATCTAAAGTTTCACATGGAGAGGCTTCACACTCAGGAACCCTTGCCCCGTAAAACCCGATCTGTCCCCTCTCAGCAGACCATCATTGTTAACAGCGATGAAGAAGCTTTAGCCACACTACAGAGTAAGTGCTGACATAGTGAGACTGCATTTTGTTTACATAGAGATAATGGATTCACACAGCCCTGTTCTGATTATCTGACGTCTTCTTGTTTTGTTGTAAAAATTCCCCTATTATGCTATTTTTAAGACCCCCTGTGGTGAAAATCAAGTTTTTAATGTTGTTTATATGTGGTGTTTTTAATATGCTTTAAGACAAACCATGTGCAAATGTATTAGTCAACATGTAAGTTTTCTGGATTTATATATTTTTTTTCTTCTCCATGAATATAGCCATGGTAGCTAGCGTTAAACTGTAAACAAACAAACCTGATCAAATAGAGTCCTCACCTTTTGCAAGTGCATGCAAAGTGGATTTGCTTTCGCAGCCCAGATAACAGCGTCTTCTCAACATGTTGACAACACAAACCAAACTTTGGTTTTGGCTTTTGTTGTTCTTAATTTTTACTTATACCTTATAATATTTCTTTTTCCCATGTTCTCCAGATCTGCAGGCGGGTCAGACAGTCATCAGTCCAGAGAGGTTGCAGCAGGCTTTGGGTCAGGAACACATCATTGTGGCTCAGGATCAGTCGCTTTCTGACCAGGTATTTTCATCCTTTATGTAATTGACTCATTTTGACATTTTAATTTGCACGTAATACAGATAGGTTTGATTATTATCTTATATCAGACTTCAGGTAGATTCAGGTTTCACGTTTAGCTTGTTTTTGACCAAATTCTACATTTCTCAGGAGGAGGCGACTTATATTCAGCAGATCACAACAGTAGATGGACAGACGGTACAGCACTTAATGACTGGAGACAATCAGGTCACTGAGGTACAACTCATTCTCAACCAGAAGTCATATACACTACTGCTCAAAAGTTTGTGGTTTGTAAGATTTTTTTTAAAGAAAGAAATTAATACTTTTAATCAGTAAAGAGGACACATTAAATTGATCAAAAGTGAAAAGATTTGAAAAAATGTATCAGTTTCCATAAAAATATTAAGCATCACAACTGTTTTCTGCATTGATAATAATAAGAAATGTGTCTTGAGCATAAAAATCAGCATATTAGAATGATTTCTGAAGGATCATGTGACACTGAAGAGTAATGATGCTGAAAATTCAGCTTTGCCATCTTAGGGAATTTTTTTTTTTTTTTTTAAATATATTAAAATAGAAAACAGTTATACAATATTATTTTTTTATATTATTATTATTTTATTATTTTTAAACAATTATTTAAACACAATATTACTGTTTTTAAATATTTTTGATTGAATAGAGTGACCACAAGACATTGCTTTAAAAAAAATTGTACTGACCCCTAACTTATATCTAAAATACACATTCGTTTTCTGTTGTCAATTAGTTTTCATGATTTACAATTCAAGAGTTACAATTTTGGTGCCCTCTTCTGCCCTATATTTTTTTTAGGTCCAGTATATCATCTCTCAGGATGGAGTTCAGCACCTACTCCCACGGGAATATGTGGTGGTATCTGACGGAAACCACATTCAGGTTAGTATGTGCTCTTTAGATGGTCCACAACAGTTCTCTGGCTAGGAACAGGCTCATCTGATCTGTAACTGCTGACTGAAAAGCATTTTCAGTTTCATTCATGGTCTGTTGGATGTTATATTTTATCATTATGACAAAAAAAAATTCTGATTGTGAATTGCAGATGGAGGATGGGCGGATCGCTCACATTCAGTACGAGCATGATGGGACGTTTCTGCAGGAGCAACAGGTTGAGCCCAGAGCAGGATACAAACCTGCTTTTTACATTACAGCTTAATTTATGCTACATTATTGGCTTTGGCTGAATTACAGTAAATGCAACATGATAACTCAGAGATTCCACTTTGAGCTGTTTGTGTCTTCAGACTTGAAATGATTTCTTTCTACAGCTATGGTCATAATGCTAAATGGCTCCATGTGCAGCTTTGTTGTTAATGAGAGCATATTAAACCTCTATATGTTATTTTAATAAAGTGGCATAAATCAGAAGTATGCTACTGTTCAAAAGTTTGACATCAATAAGAATATTTAATGTTTTTGAAAGTCTCTAATGCTCACCAAGGCTGCATTTATTTGATCAAAAATACAGTAAACACAGTAATATTGTGTATTATTAATATTATCATTACAATTTATTATAACAATTATATAACAATTTATTATTATATATTTTTCTATTTTAATATATTTTTAAAATTTAATTTATTCC